>NW_017566832.1:4302367-4473625 GCF_001854935.1 Bemisia tabaci | reverse complement strand
GGGGGGAGGCGGCGTGAAAATTGATCGTGCGTCAATTACGGAAGCGGACTGTCGAACGATCGGATGCTCGGATCCGGCGGACCCGCCGAAGCTGCCGAATCTACACGCTTCAGTTGCGTGGCGTGCTTTGCGATGTATCGATTGTTATGCTATTTAAACCTATGGAAAAGGATCGATAAATTGGGTGTTCACTGCGAACACCTTAATAATAGATTCTTTACCATAGGGCTAAATGGCAGAACAATCGATACATCGCAATTCATGCCACGCCACTGACACGCTTGTCATTTCAGCAGCCATACTATCGCGCGCCAAGGAAAAACGTCTTATGAGCATTCCAGTGTTGCTAGGATTCCTCTCGGACCATATTTATTTTTGAAGAATGTTATGAAAATGTCTCCTTGACATTTTTAAAAAACATTACACCATACCTTGAAGAATATTCTCTGCTCTGATTTTTTTTCTACCCCCATTTTATGTTTATAACGTGAATACTATAAGAATATGCTTGAAAAAAACACTAACAAATGTTGCTAAGTTTCCTCTCGGACCATGTTTATTTTTGAAGGATGTTATGAAAATGTCTCCTTGATATTTTTAAAAACACTACACCATACATTGAGCAATATCCTCTGCTCTATTTTTTTTTCTACCCCCACTTTAAGTTAAATATAACGTAAATACTATAAGCATATGCTTGAAAAAAAACACGAAAAATATCAGAGCAAAAAACTTTTTTGAGTCAAATTAATTGACAGTCTTGGTGGAAGCGCGGATGGTTGCAATGGACACACTGGGGGAAAAAAAACACATTGGATCTAGAGTCCAGACTCTTGAAAACATTGACAAAAAAAATTCTCTTGATTCAATCAGATCTAAGCTTAAATCAAAAGGAAATCCGCTCAAATTAAGAGGCTGGATTCTTGATTTAAGCTTAAATCCGATTGGATCAAGAGTATTTTTTCTTGTAGATGTTTTTAAGAGTCTGGACTCTAGATCCAATGTGTTTTTTTTCTCCAGTGCAAAGGAGGTAGGCAATAGACTAATTAACGGCAACCCACAAGAGACCCTAAAGTTTGTCCATCATTCTCTCCCTTTGTCTATACCTAGGAACCACCCATTTCAACCTATAGGATCACTCCATGCTCCTTATGTCTTCTTTGTCTATAGCTTTGTCTCTCGATTTCAATAATCAGCCCGCAGAGTCTTTTAGAACACGAACGGGGGTCCTCTTAGCAGTCTCGATAATTTTCTGCCGGCAAAGGCATGCTTAAATTTAAACATGGCCACACTGCACGCAGGGATCCGCTGTAAAATTGAGGTAGGATAATTTACTTACGTAAGTACATTAGCCCAGCAGACGGGCAATCTAGAATTTTAAACCCAGCTCTCTCAAAGACTCAGAGTTTCCAACTCTATCGCCATCCTCGACTACGGTTCGGTAGGCTAAAATATTAAACGGAAGCTTCTATACGAATGAGGCGGTCTCATTGAGATGATGATGAACTCAGAACTGTACTGCCGTGCTATAGAAGAACGCCGTATGAACTTCCAGACGTTGCCAAATTTCCTTTGATAAAACCCGAATTTCCTGGTAAACTTATGAATATTTTCTTTTCAATTTTTCAGATACTTCTGCTCGCAATTTCACCTAGAGTTCCTGATAATTTCAAGGAAAAATATTCATAACATTTCTCCAAAATGAAAATTTTATCGAAGGAAATTTGGCAACTCCCGAATGTTCATACGGCGTTTTTCCTTAGCACGGCAGTGTAGTGCTATACAATGGCACGTTTGAAGGGACTGTAAAGGTTCCTTCTCTACCTTCTGCGCCATCCATCTCTGGAAAGTGTGCTGTGTATCCTCACGCAAAAAAATATATAGTCGGTGCTGATGACAGAACCTTCTGTTCACAGGGTTCCTGCACTTTCTTTGCTATATGTACTTACAGAACCCTCCGGTTCGGAACAGAACTTCGGTCGTGAGGGCAGAGTACTCCGTCCTCATAACGGAAACTTCTTTACCTGTAACGAAGAAAGTGCAAAGGAAGAAAGATCAGTATACCTCAGAATGGTATTTACCTTAATATGGTTCACAGACCGCGAACCATTCGTTCATTTACGGTTCATTAATGGTGTTCTACATGAACCACTAATAATTTATTAGATTTTTCCTCTGCGTAAGCAAAGGAAGTAGGTAATCTACTGGCAACCCACACCGAGAAAAATCTAAGGCTTTATAAGACAATTAGTGGCTCATATGGAACACCACTAATTGTCGTAAATAAACTAATGATTCTCGGTCTGTAAACCATATTAAGGTAGCTCGTACCATACTAAGGCATCAATATACCATCGCTAAGGTATATATGTGTCATTATTATATTGCTTTTACTACTTCTACCTAACCCTATCATTCCACCATTTCCCTCTGGTCTCTTTCAACGTACATCGTAAAACCACCCACCAGCAGGATCGTTCCATTTTCCCTTTGTCTACTTTGTCTATCGTTTTGTCGATCGGATTCAGTAATCAGCCCCTCTGTTAGGGACACTTCTTATTGGAGATTTTGCACATTGTACATTCTCCATCCGAAGCATTTTGTACCCTAGACATTTAAATTGGGGTAATCCTACCCGTCACATTCACTGGAAAAAAAAAACACATTGGATCTAGAGTCCAGACTCCTGAAAACATTGACAAGAAAAAATACTCTTGATTCAAGCAGATTTAAGCTTAAATCAAAAGGAAATCCGCTCAAGTTAAGAGGCTTGGTTCTTGATTTAAGCTTAAATCTGATTGAATCAAGAGTATTTTTTCTTGTCAATGTTTTCAAGAGTCTGGACTCTAGATACAATGTGTTTTTTTTTTCCAGTGTTGTCTATCAGGGGTTGGTCCGTGCAACGGCTGATGGGTTACCCCCCGTACTTTTTCACCCGGAGAAAGAAAAATCGTGAAGCCCCCCCCCCCCCCCNGTATGATCGGAAGGTTGATTTCCATCGTCTGAAGGACTAACCGCACTAGAAGCGTAGTAACCCTATTCCCGACTCGACCTGCCCAAGAAAGATGATGATGAGACCGCGGCGACGGAGAGGGGGAGGTCGAGGGGAGGGGGGGGTGACAGTGAATAAATCAAAGAGCGGGGTGCAGGGAAACTCGAAACGTCATCTCATAACGATGTAATGTGTGCCGGGCAGATATTAATCAGAAGTCTCGGACCGATTCGGGTTTCCGCGAGGGATTGCCGGGTGGCGCGACTTCCACGCTCGCCGGGTTGCGGTACCCGCCGCGGCAGGCGCTCCATCGCCGCGCTGCCGAGATAAGATGGATCCTCGGCTTTTGCGCAATGCACTCTGGGAACCAGTGGCAAGGCATAAATTGACTGCATTTTCCAATTGAATCAGTGAAAACGAAAAAACACCAACTCGAAAAACTGAAAATAATCAAGACACACACAAAACTACACAGTAGGCGAAGAAGTTAGTTGAAGAAAATATTTTTGCTGCTGAAAGACAAGTATTTACGGACACTTCAAAGGTCCCAGTTGGGAAAGACGCGCTAACTTTAATGACTTGTATACAAATTAACTGTTTTTAATGGAAATTGAGCATTTTCGAGTCACCGAGTTGGTGTGTTTTCGTTCTCACTAATTCAATTTGTTGTAGAAAAAAAATTACAAACGAGAAAAGGCGACAAAATCTCTCATTTCCTGGGAGTTTAGTAATTTCGAAGTTCGTCGTCTCTTAGTGATACAAGAGACAGCACCTTCAATAAGTCGAGTTAAGAGAGAGACCAAACACGCAATTTGGCTTGGAACGGCGCGAGAAATGATAACGAGGACTTGAGATGAAAAGGAGAAGCCCTTGGCGCGGCGATCGGCATGTAACACATATTAACGCCTACAAGACTGCACGAATACTTCACGCATTGCATCAAACACAGTGCGGTCATTGCGGTCAGCGTGAAACGGATAGCGCCTACAAGAATGCATGAATACTTCACGCATTGCGCTAAACACAGTGCGGTCAGCGTGAAACGCATGGCGCCTACAAGACTCCGTGAATACTTCTCGCATTGCGCCAAACACGGTGCGGTCTGCGCGGCGCGGCGGCGGAAGTTAAAATCATTAAACCACATTTATGTTTGTTCTTTCATAATTTTTTCGTTCATTTCTTATGAATGGAAGGCCTTGTCCACACAGAGATAGGTTTATAAAACTTAACTTTTGCTAGTAGTGTTGACAGGGCATCCCCAAAAAATGTATTCAACACGAGTAAACGCGTTGTATGCACCCCTCCCCCGCTGGCACGTTCACTTGATGGTTTTTATTGATGTATCAATACGAATGAGAAGGGGGCGGCAAAATACAGGCGGCCCATAGGCGGCAAGTAGGTAAAGGGTAGATTTTAGACTTTTCTGACATGATAAACGTAACTTTCAAGCTATTAATTTTCTTGAAGTTTCTTCTAGAAGAAGAAGAAGAAGAAGAAAGTTTACTCCGTTCGCAATACAAGAATTTCGAGGGCGCAATGCATCTGACCCATTCGTATTTTGTTGGAAGAAATTTGGCAACGAGTGGACGTTCATATAGTGGCTTTTCTCAGCGCAGTAGCTTTCTTCGCCATCACTCCTGATTGCCTTTTTTTTCGCCACGGTTCGAATTTCAATTTTCAAGGGGACTAGAGCAAAAAATCGCACACTTGTGACTGTCACCTTGAATCATCGATTAGGCCTCAAACATTGATTGAAGACTTGGAAAGATGTTGGATTGAAGATTGTTTGCTATCAATCGTGGAACGTAGGTATAAAGCTCTAGGGTCGTATTACAGTCTCTGGCATTTTTGCTTCGCAACGTTGCACTTAGAATGTGATCTTCGCGTCAAGCTCTGGCCAACAATACCAACTAAAGTTTTTCAAGATGCTCTAAATTCATAGTGGATCTTTGAAAATCACTGGTAAAAATTGGCAGTAGAATCTGTGTTCCAAAATACCATAGACCTACAGCCGACTGTAAGATTTTCAATAGCTTCTATAGCCGGCAACACAATTTCTTATAGCCTTTTATAGCCGATGGCGATTAAGCAACAGCCTGACGATAAACTGTATGCTATCCGTTACTAATTATATACGGATGCTAGGACTTAGTGAGTTTTTGGACTACCGCTCTCTTTTTGGGCCGTAGTATCTTGATTTATTTTGCGAGGGAAGCTCCATACCTTTGAAGGATGCTTGCCATTCCTAATATGTTGGAGCGTCTTCAATTTCGTACGATACTGTGCAATACCTCTGCTGTGAAATAGTTGCTTGAAGCTCCGTGGTGCGCTGCGGCGCAGCGCGGCAGGCGAGCAGCCAGCGCGAAACGCGCATTGGCGCCCACAAACCTAACAGGGATACTTCACGCATTGCGCAGTGCGTGAAGTATCCCTATTAGGTTTGTAGGCGCCAGTGCGCCGCTGCTCAGCTTTGTGTTAGGCTCTAATATTTAATCTCGTGGAGTCAGCGTTGTTCAACTCATAATTTTGAAATGTTTGCACACTCTGTATGGATTATTCTCATTTTAATTGATAAAAACAAATATGTAGTAAAGGAAAATATAATGTGCGTTTTGTAAATATTATGGTGATTCCGTACAAACTTGCGGATTTACAAAGCACACGAATTTCTACACAATTTCTCATAGCCTTTTAAAGCCGAAGGCGAAAAAGCAACAGCCAGGCGATAAAGTGTAAAGCCCGGCGACAGGAACTATAGCCCGGCTGTTTAATTTTTTATAGCTTCGTGCAGCCCGGCCGTATGATTTTTTCCACTTTCTACAGCCAGCTAAATGACTTTCTATCGCCTTCTTCAGTCGGCTAAAGAACTCCTATGGTATTTTGAAACGCAGCTCCTATCACCAATTTTTACCAGAGATTTTCAAATAGTTTATGAGACTTTCTCATATAACAGCAGGAGTTTACATCAAATGTGATGCATTGGGGCAAAATGTGTCTTTGGAGGGGGGATGAAATAATAATCGACGGTGTAAGTCTGCAAACACGTATCTTATTTGCAGTATTTACAAATTTCTTCTCCTTTTTTAACGTGTGACTTGAAACATTAACCAAATGTCCTTGGTGAGCATCATAGAGAGAATTCAACATTGCCATCTCAAAATATATGTTCTTAACCCCAACCGGTTTTCTTACCAGTCCGGTAAACCGTCTGAAAATTTCAGTTTCCATCAGTGTAGGCACGTTTTGCCTGATTTGTAGGATTTTTGTTTGCTTTCCTGTGAAAACTGCAACAGAGTAATCCGTAATGTGCAAAAAAATAAATTACCCTGAGTCCCATTCCCAGCAACTTCACCATAATGATCTGCTTCAAGACTAAGACGGTTATTAAATGTTGATTTTGATAAAATATAGGAGTTGAGTTTCCATTTGATAACTTATTTGACCCGCTAATTGCAAAGTTCATCTCGTACTTAGAAAAAAGAAAAAAACTGAAGCGCAAAATAACTGTGATGAGAGTGGATACCTTTATCTTGGAGGCTCGTTTTCATGGCAGAAACGGTAGAAAGCATCGATAGTTTAAAATCACATCTTATCTGAAATTACTTAGGCTGGTTACCTATACTTATTTGCATGGAAATGTGCTTCCACAATCACTTCTAAACAAAGCTACGAATGAGGACGCATCTCTATTGGGAGTTTTGAAAGAAGCCTTATCTGCAAAAGTGGATTGGTAAAGGACTGCTAACATATATACAGGTTGTTCCAGTATTGAATGGCCAGACTTTAGACTAAGCATGTTCTGTGAGTCAAAATAAGAATTTTTTATTCCTTAAAGATTTTTCCAAAAAAAAAAAAAAAAACCAGTTGGAGCTATGGCTACTCAAATTTGCTGGAACATCATCGCGTTTTTCTATTTCTTAGTAACTGTTGTGAACCATATATACTGAAAAGTGGCAACCCTGCGTAATTTTCAGCGTAAATTCATACATGGCCTCAAAAATTTTAAAATCTTAAGTTCAAGCGGGATTTTGGGGGATTTCAGGAGGGTTTCGGGTCCAGTAAGGTATACAACTTGGTTTTTATTTTGTTCATTTTCTAAAACGTTTCGGAAACTAAGTCCCTGAGAAAAAAATAATGATAAACTCTATTTCAATAGACTAATATTCTCATAGCGTGAAAGTATCTGAAGAATTCGGAACGTATAATGACTTGCTTTCGGCAAAGAAAGCAATTTTCGTGATACTTCTTCTGGAATTGGCCGAGTTAAACTTAAAACTACTCTCAACTTTTCTCTCTGTTTTTTTTTCTTTTCGTTTGTGTTTTTGCCAAAAATGTGACTAAGCCTCTGTTTAATTCAGTTCAGATAGGAGGATCTAATCGGGATCAGCTTAACTACATAAGACGCTGCCTAATTTTCTCCTGTGTTTTTTTTTTCTTTTTTTTATAAGAGGAAAATAAGCAACTCTAAATCTTGAAATTTTATGAGTATATGCTTCACAGTCTAGGATAAATTTCCGGAAAGTTATAAGGCGTTCAGTTGTGTAGTTCTCGGTTAAAAAATTGAAACATAAGTGCAAATTTGGAAACGGAAAATGCACATAGGTTGATTCCGATCAAATCTGCCCAATTCATTTCGAGGGCTCTCTCGAAAAAGAACCGATGAAGATGTGCGCACTGGAAAAAAAAAAAAAAAAAAAAAAAAAAAAAAAAAAAAAAAAAAACAAACAAACATACTGGATTTAGAGTCCAGACTCTTGAAAACATTGACAAGAAAAAGGACTCTTGATTCAATCAGATTTAAGCTTAAATCAAAAGGAAATCCGCTCAAATTAAGAGGCTTGGTTCGTGATTAAGCTTAAATCTGATTGAATCAAGAGAATTTTTTTTCGTCGATGTTTTTAAAAGTCTGGACTCTAGATCCAATGTGTTTTTTTTTTCCAGTGCGTAGGTACCCCTATGGCTTAATTTAATCCATTTCGCCATGTGGGCAAATACTGGAGCCAAGGTGTTTTGCAGCCCCTAACAATATAAATTCAGATTCTTATCTCCCCAAAGGTCGTGTAAAAGAGGCTCTCTTCTCGCGCTAACCAAGGTATCTGTCGAGGCATTTGATGGACATATTTAAATACTGACCTCATTATTTCCATCCTCACCTCCAGTGAAAAGGCGTGAATGATCGATTTTCGACATTATCCCATTTGAGGCTGTGGTAAAGAATCGATTATTAAGACGTTCGTTGCGAACACCCTATTTATCGATACTTTTCCATAGGTTTATATGGCAGGTCAATCGATGTATCGCACAGCACACCACTGCTCTCCTCCTATCCGCTCCAGGCTGCATCCGAGGTTTCGGAGGAATAATTTTCCCCTCATCTTCTCTCACCTGCGCGCCTCCGTGACCTTCGACGATGAAAACAATGGCGGAGCGTGAATTATCGACTATCGACACCTTCCCGTTGAGAGTAATGGAATAGAATCGAGTATTACGTGGCAGAGGAATCGATTCATCGTTTGACACTGGATGGAAACGAAGCGTCAATCAACTCCCGGTTTTGCTCCGGTGTTTTGTCTCATGAAAAAGAAAGTCATTTTTCTTCCCGCTTTTCAATACCAACCGATCGTAACCTTGATGAGATGTAGTTCAGTGTCAAGACAGTGAGAGATAAACGGTTGATATTCACCACGGTCAAACCGAAGAATGTCATCGTTAGAGATTTGTTTGGAGCATCCCTCGCAGTCAACCTCACGACGGCTAGATTCGAAATGGTAAAAGCCAGAGGAGATTCGTAACATCGTAACGTTTCAAAGCTTCACCTGAAAACTGCGTTTCCATTCGTATGTTTGATAGTGAAAATTTGCAGGAAATATCGTCGCTCACGAAACAAATTCACAGGAGATTTCAGAAAAAAATTTGCTTCCGCTTTTTAGTGAACGTAACAAGTTTGTCGGATGAAACTTTGCAACGTTGCAGTGGAAATTGCAATTACAGCCCCTCGGGCTCTTACCCTTTCAATGTTGGTGATGTGAGCTTAAATGAAGGGATGAGAGTCTAGGGGGACTTAGGGAGCGTTCCTAAATTACGTAACGTACTTTATTGGTACTTTTGATCCCCCCCCCCCCCTGTAACTCATCGCACCGGATCCCCCATAATAATTACGTAACGCTTGACGGATCCCATCCCTTTAAGATTAAAAAAATGTTGGGGAACTGTTGAATATAAATATACATGGATAAAATGTGAGGAAAAAGTAATGATAACGTGACAAAGAACGTCGAGAAAATGAGGATGATAAATTTAGCATTTGTGTTTTCTTCACCGATGAAGAGGGGTAGGTACGTAACGCTTGCACTGACTCTCCCTCTCCCTTTTAACATAGCGTAACGCAGGCTTATATCCCCCCTCCTCCTCCTGCAGCTGCAGCCCCTTAACGGTTGCAACGTTTGTAGTTTCACCTGACTATTCTTTATTCAATAATGGGACCATGTTAATTCATTCAAAATGTCGGGAACTTTCGTCAGATTTCGATTGAAATTCTCAGGGAAAAAGTATATCAACCGTCCTTGAGTAAAAAAAATAAAACGTCAGAGACCTTGCAACGTTGCATACACGAATAAACCTTTCGAGCTCTGATCCCTCCGAATGAAAGTGATCGGCGAAATGTATTGTGGTTTAGATGACGATTTTTTTATAAAATGTAAATGAAGCTAGTAGGTCAGTTGCACAATTTATGGAGAAGATAGATATTCTATTCACATTATATAATGTTGAGGAAAGCATTGGTTCAAAAGGCAGTTTTTTACGTTGCATAGAAACGATGACACGTCTTTTTGTTTACTAGGAATGCTTGGATCGCTTTGGCTTCTTAGTTTTTTCTTTCTTCAAGAACTCTTTGCAACACCATTTGCAGAATAAATATGTTTAGGATCCTAGACTTTTGACGAAGCGCCGCTTCTAGGACTTTATGTCCACCTACCTTTCGTCCATTAAATAAATGTCCACCGCTATTTATGTCCACTAAACGTTAAGTCCAGTCTTTATTAAGTCCACATTATTTAATGTCCAACCATGAATATGTTCAAAATTGTCCAAATTGTGGACTTGTTATGTCCACATTTTTTTCTTCTCATTTAAATGACAGGAACCACCTCAAAAATAAATGCATACTACTACTATACCTTCATTCTTAAAAACATTTCATTCATGAATCAGGTCATGAAAGAAAACAGACTCTAAGAGCAGATAAACACATTATGTTCATGTGTACAGTGTACGGATTTGATAAGATGAAAACCAAAGCGGGAGCCTAGGAAACGCTCCAATGCCAAATTAAACATTTTTCAGTAACAGATGCAGTCAAAATTGAAAGTCCTCTTTTACTAGTTATTTCGTGCGTCCTCAATCTTGTAGGATACTGTGCAACGTCTCTGACGCGAAATAGTTGCTTAAAGCTTTGCGGCGCGGCAGGCAACCAGCGTGACACGCGCACAGGCGCCTACAAACCTAACGGGATACTTCACGCGTTGCGCAATGCGTGAAGTATCCCGTTAGGTTTGTAGGCGCCAGTGCGCGTTCTGCGCTACTAACACGCCGCTCCGCTCTGTGTTAGGCTCTAATATTTGAACTCGCGGAGTCAGCGTTTTTCAACTCATGATTTTGAAATGTTTGCACTCTCTGCATTGATTATTCCCTTTTAAACTGATGAAAAAGAAATATGTACTACTGGAAAATATAACGTGTTTTTTGTGACTAAAATATAACGCTCGAATTTGATTTTAGTGGACTTTACATTTGTGGACTTAACTTAGTGGACGTTTAAGTGATGGACTTAACAATAGTGTGGGCTTTAGAACTGTGGACGTAAAAATTGTGGACGAAAAGTCTGTGGACGTAAAAAAGTGGACATAAAGTCCGTGTACCGAAGCGCCAATTGATTGGATCAAAAAAATTAAAATTGGAATTTTCCTAAAAGCAGCAGAAGTTCAATCATTCAAACTTTCTCCGCACACATTCGAAAATCAAGCCTCATTTACACTTTTTGCTGAGATTATCATTCCTTTTAAGCTGGACCTCGAAACGCTGGTGGTCAGAGGTGGTTGAGCTAAAATACGTATTAGGTCAGTTTAGACTGATCGAACTGGTAAAGCAGTTATTCGCGCGGTTCAAGCTGTTTTCATCACCTCCGTTGGATTATAACCCGTCTATTTCCTCTCATTTACGCGCACATTTCAGTCATGTCATGCTCAAAAACACCTCATTCATATTTGTGCCGAAGCGTGTCAGTTTTTGCGATTAATTTGTCAATTATACGCTGATTCGAGAGTTAAGTTTATAAAAAGCTGAATCAGTTCGTTTTGCGGCGGGTTACTGAGTTGATCCCGAACCGTAGTATACAAAAGCAGGAAAACAATATGCTAACTCGCCGAAGGTGGCTGTTAGTTCTATCCATTTTTTCTTCGAAAAAACAAACCTTTGCCGGTGGGCTTTCTTTACCCGAGCATAAAAGTTCTAACAGGCGCCTTGATGCAACTATTCGTGTTCCACGGATATGCATGTTGCATATCCAAAATTTGAAGGCACTCCCGCTATTCTCACCTCTTTAGGGGTGCTCGGGAGTTGTGACACCCGAATAACAGAGTGCTTATGTAGGGAAAGTATCGCTGACTTAATCCTTTTACTACCAAAAAAACTTCCTGCTCTCTATTTGGTCGACGTTACAATTTTTTTAAGTTTCTCTTGGGAGTTTTTTTTTTTTTTTTTTTTACAAAAAAATATTGAATATATTTTTGGTGCCTATTCTCGACAAATTTACTGACGGGGCGTTGTAGTTACATTCTTTACTGGGATGTAGCGTTGATGTTACACGCTAACAAAATATTTGAAACTATCGAGTACGTGCAGAAGAGAACGAAAATTTTCTGATAACCTGATAGATTGAAAAAATGTTCAGATAAAACTGATATTTGTTGGGAATACGGAGGGTAAACAGCGATCGAGTGTTAAACGAATCCAAAAGCTGCCGGTAGCCTTTACAAATGCATCCCAAGAAAAATACTAACAGAGAGAGAGAGAGGAGCTCTCTGTAATCCTTTACGATATAACCTGGATTTAGGACATTGTTGTCAGTTCGTGATAGGAATACAGTAATTTTTACCTTAATATGTACACTGAATGGACGATTTAAGTGTAAAAACTGACAGTGCTGGACTGTCATTTGAATGTCTTAGAACTTTCATTTTCAGACTACCGTCTCAATTTTTACTCTAGCAAGCTGACAATTTGAAAATGTTGCATTTGCATTTTTGATATTTACGCATAAACTTTCCTTGTAGGTTGTAACATACTTAGACTTCCGAAGGAAGCAAGGTGTTTTCATCGTAACTTTTGAACACTGTGTCCCTAATTATATAATGATTTGTATTCATTAATGCATAATTTTTCTCCGATGGCATAAATCCTTTCTTAGCTGTGCCCAGCATAAACGAAATCAAAGGACAGTTTTCTGTCCCCCAAAAAAAGTAAGTGAGCAAATAGTATAACTTATGATCTAATATAAGAATACCTTTTAATAATTTAACCAAAAAGCATCTTCGGTGACCGTTAGTGTTATGAAAGAGATCGACCTTTTTTATTCTACCACATTTCCTTTAGAATCCGTAAAAATATCAAATATTTTTAAATTTTTTAGAAAAGTAAATTCCCTTTAGAAAAGGGAGTTTTTAGATTTAGAAATCGATCAGAAAGATCTTTCAGAATTTTATAAAAATCCTCATTCTTTTTCTTTGTGTTTTTCACGATTGTCTCTTCAAAATATTTACGCTAAGAATACTTGAGTCGATGTATTTTTGAATGTAATGTGACTACTCGGTAATACATTATTTCAAATCCGTGTGAACTTATTGAAAAATGTGTTTTCATCACTTCAGATTCGACGCTATATTTTTTTTATTATTATTTTTTTTTTATTTCTTTGATTTGGGAAAAACATTTGACTTGTCTCTTCCNNNNCCCCCCCCCCCCCCCTCATTTTAGAACCTTCGCATTTAATATTAAAAATCATTCTTTTTAGCGAGAAACGTTGAAACACCGCATGGGAAATAGTATTTACGCAGTTGCACCGTACCGTCCAGTTACTTTAAATTGATACATACTGCAGCCGGATCCTGAAAATAGAACGGAATACGTCACGCCGAAAAGTCATCGAAGAGGACACGTTTTGCAAATCTCGATCAGTGGGACAACACGGGAGTCTTATGCAAAACGCCCGACGTCCATTACGCACATTCATATGAGCTCGCGTTGAACTCAAAACACGACTCCGCAGCCTGTGTCACACGATCAAAGCTAGCCATCAAAATATCAAGGTCAGGTGTTGTGATTGGCTTATTCGATGACTTGGACCAATCGCAGCACTTGAAATCGACATTTTGATGGAGTATTTTGATAGTGTGACACAGGCTTGCGAGAGAGAACGAGCTCAGGTGGGAAATGACGTATTTGTGTTTTAAACGGCGCACAGTGAATCTAGTCAGTAGGAGAGGTCGGACGAAATTTGAAAGCTTCAAACGCATATAACTCCGTTTAAACAAAAGTTTGAGGTTCTGAAAGTGGTTCCATTGGTTTCCTCGGGAAATTCTCGTGTACCCGCACGCCTTGAAAATTGAAATGTGACGAAATAAACATCAAAATTTGCAGTTTAGTCAATAATCTCATGTTCGACCTCTCTAATTGACTCGATCCACTGTGCGGCAGTCCACTTGATGTTACATGGCATCTCGCTGGCGGCATTTAGTGCAGCAACTTTGCAAAACACGGTCCAAAAACTATGTTTTCACTGTTGTCAAATTAACATTACTATTAAAACCTTTTTTTCTTTAAAAAAAAAAAAAAAAAAAAACTGATGCTCTATGCCATCTGATGTTAAATTTATGTACAAATTTGACAATAGGGTCTGTAATTTCTAAATTAGGCAATTTCAGTGGCTTGCGTGTAGTAATAGTTGCTTTCTGCTGTTTGATCATGATGTTCCGTTTTAAACATAGAATTATCGGAATATCACTCCATGAAGGATTCCACTGTCATTCCGCTCGGATTTTTTTCAATAATTTTCAAGACTATCATCAGATTTCATTTTTTCACAGAGAAATTGTTCAACAAAGCTGACCGAAAAGTTCACTGAATTTTGCTTTTTGCTGCCGATAAAATTCAGTGTAATTTTCAAACAGATTCAACAAAAAATTTCTCTATAAACAGATAAAAACGCGGCGGAACTTTTTAAACGTCGCATAACGCTTGCGATACTTTGGCTGGAGACTGACGAGATGCTGATGATCTAAGCGCCAAAAAATCATAAAAGAATCGGAACTAAATTTCAAAATATCGCAATTTTTCCGTTAAAAAATGCTATTTGGGAGGAGTCTGACAACGGTGTGCTTGGGGGTCGTTTAACCTGATGTCAAGCTCGACGACGCGACATGCGGCACTTGCTTGGCGGGATTGACGTGACGAGGGAGACTAGACGATGACGATGACGATGACTGAATGACGAGTAACGGACTCTAGCAATGTAGCATGGCTGGGGGTTATACAATGTTTGACATTGTCACGCACTCAAGGTCGATCACTTTTTTCCAATGACCGACTCGGAACTTCGAATTCTACTCCCACTAGCGCCGGTTCACACTTACGTCGTGTTGCCAAACTGTTTACGGATTCATTTTTCCATCAAAATGGACTGCGTAAAGCAGGGAGGAACCAAGCCACATCAGCTATTGTCAAATTTAATTGGGCAATTCGATTTTTTACATGAAAACGTTTGCGCGGATTTTGTGGTAAATTTAAAGGAATTTTCTGCACAGTACGAAGCGAATTCCTCAAAAATTTCAAGAAAGTCTGCAACAAGGTTCTCTCGTAAAAAATTAAATTGCCCAGTTAAATTTGGCAATAGCTGATGTGACTTGGTTCCTCTCTGTTAAACGTGGTCCGCACAATCTTATGCTTTTTCCTTTTTTTCATTTATTTCAGTATTATTGTGAGGAATGTAAGGGATGAGATCATACGTCGGAACCTAGGTATAAATTGAGCATTTATTTTCTACAAATTTTTGACACTTAATCTCATAAGGGAGGGAAAAGTTAGAAACTTACGTACATGTAAATAAAACTGCTTAGCGATGGGAAATTACGGTCCTGTCTGGCAATCTGGCAACGTGTTATAGGTCTGTAAAAGATTATGTAAAAAAAAAGTTGAAATTCAAAGTATGAAAATTTTTATCAGACCTTCCCCTCTAATCTCACAAAAAATATAAAAAAAGACTGATTGCATTTTACTAGAATGCTTATCTATTTTCAAGGTAGAAAAAACACTCAATTCTAACTTTTTGTATTAATGGATTTATAATTTCCTATCATAAAAATGAGGGACCTAGCATTATTCTACGATCTAGTTGCGTCCATTTTCAAGTTAGTCTTAATATTATGATAAATCAAGAAAAGTAATATTTCGAAAAATTCACACTATAATTTGACCACACGTCTGTGTACTTGCTCCACTGTGACTATAGTTGCTCACCATGTTACAGTCAAAAACAATTTCAAATAAAAGTTGTAAACTTAGTAATTAAAACGAATCATTAATCAAATGGGAATTCCATTGAATGTCCATCCATTTTACAAAAAGTAGACATAAAAAAGTCTAATTATGATGAGTCCTCCTGAATTATATTAAAAAAATTGGTCGTGGTTTAAGTCGACTTATTTCAATGAAAAGAAGCTATCTCCACCATGACACGAGCCATGCCCTGGATACACTCTGATGAGTTTCAGGGCTCAGGTTAAAATGGATATGGTTCCTTACAAGTTTAATACTTAGCAGAGGGCATGAAATCATTAATGGGTTGAATTTTATTCCGCGCACTTTTATTAGCTTAGTTTTCGTCGTCCCGCTCCATGCAAACACAAAAAAAAAGTCTGTTCAGCCGACATTGGCAACCGCATACACTGGTAGATTTCCTCCCAAAGGTGATGAATATTCAGGGTCGTCGTGTGTCGTATAGCCACCGGTTTCGAGCCGATGATAATCTTTGCCACTCCGTTCGTGAAAGCTGATTTGCCGTTATGGAAAAGCCTTCAGTAACGC
Organism: Bemisia tabaci; assembly: GCF_001854935.1. Classification (NCBI taxonomy): domain Eukaryota; kingdom Metazoa; phylum Arthropoda; class Insecta; order Hemiptera; family Aleyrodidae; genus Bemisia; species Bemisia tabaci. Next base: position 4,457,496 of record NW_017566832.1, on the reverse strand, counting down.
CGCGATTTTCTCACGCACCCGTGCATCGGACTTTCGCGTCCAAGTCCGCTCGTGGTTCGCGCGGTTTCGGTGTTCACGTGCGAGAGGGTGTGTGTGTGTGTGTGTGTGTGTTGTATTCGGTGTGTATCCATGAGTGTGTATTTGTGTTGCAACAGTCGATTCATTGCGCGTATTTTAGAAAACATTTCTCACTTGCGCTCACCAATTCCCATTGGAAATTTGCCTCAGTGAAGTGTTACAAATAATAATAATAATAATAAAAAAAATCGGATTGACTTCGGCAATGCGATGCAGGGCTTCAGAATTATTTCTAAAATATTGCTTTTGGAATGATGTCGTGAAAATATGAATTTCGTGGTTTTACAAATACAGGGCAAAAATGGATCGGCAGGTTTTCTTCTTCCTTTGGTCGTGTGAAAATCTAACAGATCATCAAAATAAAGAATCAAGTGTTATTTTTTAATCCTGGCAGTGCTTCAAGTAACTAGCAGCTACTGTTTGACGGATAAAAGTCGCAACTGGATTTTAGTAACATGTGAGTACTAATTAATATTTTCCTCTTTGATGCTGGAAAAACTGTTCGGCACATGGATCGTTCTTAGTGCGCCACATTACAGCAATACACATACCATGAGGAGCACTTCAACACTACCCGCTAAACAGAAAACTTTCCAAGAAAAGGGATGATATGCCACCAATTTCAATACCATCACTGAGAAAATAGGCAACATACTCCAAAGCTTTGGACAACACTGCCATGCTAAGGAAAAACGCCGTATGAGCCTTTAGGCGTTGCCAAATTTGCTTTGATAAATCACGAATTTTCGGGAATATTTATAGGACATTTTCATTCACGAAATACGGAATTTCATTCGTAATTCGATCTAAATAGTCTTAACATTTCAAGGAATAAAAGTGAATACTTTCCTTAAAAAATAAACATTCTATGGGAGAAAAATTTGGCAACACGCGAATGTTCATACTGCATTTTTCCCTAGGACGGCAGAATATTATTGAGATACCAGTTGGAGAATTCTCAACCTAGACCGAATGATTGTTTTCTCGTGCAACCTCAAATCGTAAGCGACTTCTCCTTTGATTGTTCATGCTTCAAAATCGCTGCAAATATGTTGGAAGTTTTCTACCCGAATTTTATTGAAATTTCCTCGGTGAACGAGCTCAGTTCGGCTCGAACAATACAAAACCCTTACAGATACGATCTGAACTTTTAAAGAGATGCGCCTCTACTCGAGCAAACAAGAACTCGTCGGGTCGTCCAACTTCATTTTCTGTGGGCATAAAACGGTGTTTATTCAGAAAATAGAATAAGTTTCGAAAGGATAATAAAGAAAAGGTAGTTCAACTAATTTCAAGTCCAAATTAATAATAATGAGGGAGGGATGGACATGATCACAAGGAGCATAGGTTACCTACTTTACACATGTTGACGTGCTAACCGCTAATATATAGTAGCTAACGTAATATTCAGTGGCGTGGCGTGAATTGCGATAAATCGATTATTATGCCATTTAAACCTATGGTAAAGAATCTATTATTAAGGTGTTCGCTACGAACATCTTGTTTATCGATCCTTTACCATAAGTTGAAATGGCATAACAATCGATATATCGCAAAGCACGCCACGTCACTGGTAATATTTTATTCCAGGCTGAGTTAAAAAAATTTAATTTTTAAACTTTTCCATAATTGGTAAGTGACCGCGTTAAGCAGAAAGTAACCAAGTCACATCAGCTATTGCCAAATTTAACTTTTTCCATGAACCCGGTTGTGAGGATTTTCGTGCAAACAGTGAAAGTTTTTACATAGTGCGAAGCAAATTCCTCAAAATTTTCAAAGAAATCCGCACGAACGGTCTCGTATAAAAAATTAAATCGTCCTGTTATTTGGCAATAGCTGATGTGACTACGTTCCTTTCTGCTAAACGCGATTCAATGACACTATCATTATATGGACGCTGAAGGCACGTACCCATACCTATTCTGAAATTGGCGATTCAAAACCTCTCCTTCTACTTTGTTTTGAAATGAGAATATTACCGAATGGTAATCTGTCAAATTTTTGGAGAATATTCTTGAAATGGTAACGAAAAATCACACACAATTTTATGTCCTAGAAACAAATGAAAATAATGTGAAAGACAATTACCAAATGTCGCAAACTGAGGCACGTATTTTACGATTTTCGCCAAACAATATGCTGTTTCAATCAAGTTCGCAAGATTCGCTAATACTTTAAGGAGGAAAACTAGCCCCTCCTGATAAATATAACCGAGAGCAAAAACACCGCATGTTCTATTCACAAAAACCTGTCCAGCTCTGCGATCGGAATGCGAATTTCACTCGGAAATTTCCATTTTATCATTACGTTTATTTCTTTCGAAATTTCGCCTTTTTATTCAGAGGTGACAAGTACTTGCAAGTTTTCAATCAAAATCGGGGGAGCGTAATCAAAACAACCAGGAATTCAGAAAGCTTTAAACTCTATAAGGATCTTAATCCTTTAATAGAAATATTTTATCTGTAGTTATTCAAAACTTGTTTTTGGGCGAGAGCGAAAGTTATGCTGAATGTGCAACTTTTCCCTCCTTACAAAAATAAATACATCTTGATTTTCCATTCAGCGGGAATTTTTTCAATTTTCGATGTTGATCTGGATTATTGTATGCAATATGGAACCATTATTTCTGGCCCATTTTAGAAACAACATACGTGCCATTGGTTTCCCTATGTATGTATGTGTTTTTATGGAAGAGCCAGAGATAGTAATTCCTTATTGCAAAATGTAATCCATTTTAAGAATTTGATGGTCATGATTCGTGCAAATGATTTGAGATCAAAGTTCCTCACTCACACGTTATCTGCCGATGATTCATAATATTTGCATTTTTATTACTCCAAAAATGATTGCGATCGCTCAATTATTCACATGTGCGGATTTAACAATACGATCCGACTTTCAAGTTCAAAAATATCCGCTCTTATAATTTTTCATCAGAAAACCAACTAACTATTATCTCCATTTTTGCTGATTAGTTTCCATTTTTCATATTTCTCGGTGCTTTCCTCGAAATGCGATAACTACATTTAAAGCACAGAGAGGTGAAACAATTTAGATTCGCCAAAAACGACCACCTTTCCTTGGTATCGATACTAATATCTGTTAATGAACTGTGTGATATGAAAATTCAAAGTATAGGTAATTGTCTTATCCGTTCATAGCACAGCGCTAATGGTCTTCTCGGATAATTAGATGGATTTTCAAAGGATAGAATAGAGTAATTATTTACGCAAGCTTCAAGACGAGGGATAATAACCTCAGAACCAGTGGCGAGGCGAGAATGATCGATTAACGATATTTCCTTATTTGAAGCTATTGCAAGGAATCGATTATGTAGGTGTTCGTTGCAAGCATCCTGTTTATCGATCCTCTTCCATTGGTTTAAATGGCAGATCAAACAATATATCGCAAATCACGCCACGCCATTGATCAGAACGAATATCCAAACGAACTCTAATCACGGAATCTACATGTGTAATGGATTAACTCTTTAACGAATCACACGTAACAATGAATAATAGTACCTATCAACTTTATATATAGTCGCGCAGTCTTTATGTACATTTTCTACGACGAATTAATTTGTGAACAGAGGCGGATCTAGCAATTTGTCAACACCGGATTTCCTTCATTTAAAATGATGTTAAATAATCGCATCTTGTCGGAGCATCTGATGTTAGCAGTTAAGCAGCAGTTAATCGATGCCGATGTTTGTAAATTTACCGATGATAAAAGAGGTTGAACCACCTTAAAGAAATTGCCATGATATGAGTTCATTTTCGAATTTAAATCGTTCAATTCAAAAACGACCCAAACATGAAAATTTTAAAAATGTGTTTTATCGTGGAAAATGGTGTCTAAGGTCGGATGCAGCTTTCATTCATTGGGAAAATATTTGATACAGTTAACCTCGACTGGACCAGTTAATTTCGACCTCCGATACAGTTGTTTGGAAAATTTTCGCGAAAGAATTTGGTCGACTTTTTCAATCAGATCGGCAAGGTAGCAAACCTACAAAAAAACGCTCTATTAATGTCATCAACTAATTTCAGTTGCTCAATTCGATTAATTTTGGCCAACGTTTGCAATTTGGTCAGTACTATCCTACCATCCTGCTACTTACAATACCCGAGCCACACGTTTAGTGTGTTTTCTTCTCGTCGGAAACTGAAAAGAAAGTTAAGGGCTATATATAGACTTTACCGCTAGTTCTGGGCTCAGAGGCCGAAAGTTCCGGGTGCTAGAGCCGTAGCTTTCGATTGCTCCGGGTGCTGTGCCCAGAACTTTTGGCTTCTGAGCCCAGAACGCTGACGGTAGGTCTACACTGCCGTGCTAAGGAAGAACGCCGTATGAACCTTCAGGCGTTGCCAAACTTCCTTCGATAAAACACGAATTACCTGGTAAAATTGTGAATATTTTTCTTTTGATTTTTCAGATAATTTCGGACGCAATTTCACCTAAAGTTCCTGGAAATTTCGAGGAAAAATATTCATACATTTCCTTAAAAATAAGCATTTTATAGAAGGAACTATGGCAAATCTCGAATGTTCATACGGCGTTCTTCCTTAGCGAGGCAGTATTATAACTCATAAGTACGGATTCCACAGTCGGAGTTTTTTTTTTTTTTTTTTTTTTTTTTTTTTTTTCCCAGTGTAAAATGTAGTCCGCAGAAGATATATTCGTTTTCTGCGCTTTCCCCCGAAGATGGATCTTTTTCGAACTGAAAAATTCCATTACAGTCGACCCTTGTACCCTTCAGGATCCCCCGTCGAACTAAAAAGACGGACACATTGCACGTCGAATGACGTAAAATTTGGATTTATTCTTACTTCCGGTTTCCTTCAACGTCTCCTTGTCGTTAGGGGGGAGGGGGAGGGGGGCAGGCTCTCTCGTTTATTTTTGCAATAACCATTAAACCCGAGAGAATTGGCTGTGCGCGGGAATCGAAGACCGGTATTAACCAACTGTTGTATGCTTGTTTGCACACAGAAAAGCACCCATTTACTCCCCTTCAACCCTCTCGCAACGGGCTGTAAATGTACACCCCCATACTGCCGTGCTACGGAAAAACGGCGTATGAACCCTCAGGCGTTGCCAAATTTCCTTTGATAAAACACGGATTTCCTGGTTAACTTGGAAAAATTTTCCTTCCAACTTTTTAGATGATTTTGTTCGCAATTTTATCTAAAGCTCCTGAAAATTTCAAGGAAAAATATTCATAACATTCCTCAAAAATAAATATTTTATCTGAGGAAATTTGGCAACTCTCGAATGTTCGTACGGCGTTCTTCCTCAGTACGGCAGCATAAGTACCAGTGGCAAAGCTTGAATCATCCGCTATCGATATTTCCTCATTTGAAACTGCAGTAAAGAATCGATAATCGAACAACCTGATACTCGATCATGGTCCACAGGTTTAAATGGGAGATTGGTCGATTCATCGTTACGTCACTGAGACACTCAACCAGACGAACTGCCGGGGCAAAGGGGGAATTCTCAGAATTTAGCGGAGGATAAATTGATTCCTTGCGTGTCCGTTTCTTTCGGCGAAGACAAATGAGCATTTTAGCAACAGATGGCGAGCGAGTAGAACCAAACTGAGCGGTAATCGAAGCTTAGTCTGAGACACCCTTGACAGCGCCTTCGAGTGATCTGAAGACCGTCCGCCATGTGTTATTTTAGTATTACTAGTGCTTGCAGGCGCAATCTGTCTATTGGAATACTTCCCGCTTTTAGTTTCGTTAAAGGGACGACAATGAACGAAACCGATTAAAACTGAACTTCATTTCAAAGTTCGAGAGAAGTCTCTGCGCCCGGATCTCACATTTAAGCAGTTGAATTGTCGTCGTGGCCCATGGAGGCGAAATTTTCAGTAATGAGGCTATTTTCGTCGAGTCGGTTCCAAAAAATTGATTTTCGAATTTCGATGGAAACTGACCGCTAGTCACAGAGGGTTGCGAGCGATTTGTTCATGTTTTTGCCAATAAAGGGTGTAAAAATGAACTACCTGGCAATCTCAGGCTTAGTATATGCACGCGTTTAACATGACAGCCTAGAATTTTAATATTTCAGATAGGAGATGTAAGAATTTCAACAGTTGTTAATTCTTATAACCTCTATATTGATGGCCAAAGTGCGAGTGAAACCACGTATATCCTTTGGGATGGTTTAGAATTTCCAGTTCCGTTTTATTTTTTTGAAAAGAAACAAGCAAACTTTGTAGCTTGAAAATACAGAATATTTTGCTAACGGAAAAGAAATATTGGGGTAGTTTTCAAGAGATGACATTGCCTAGTTTTCAACCCTGGTAAAAATTGGCGGTAGAATCTGTGTTTCAAAATACCATAGACATACAGCCAGCTGTAAGATTTCCAATAGCTTTTATAGCCGGCAACACAATTTCTTATAGCCTTTTATAGCCAATGGCGATTAAGGAACAGCCTGGCGATAAAGTGTATGCTAAACGTCACTAATTACGGATGCTAGGACTTGGTGAGTTTTTGGACCACTGCTCTATTTTTGGGCCATAGTGTCTTGATTTATTTTGCGAGGAAAGCTCCGTACTTTTGAAGGATGCCTGCCATTCCTAATATGTTGGAGCGTCTTCAATTTCGTACGATACCGTGCAATACCTCTGCTGTGAAATAGTTGCTTCAAGCTCCGTGGTACGCTGCGGCGCAGCGCGGCGGGCGAGCAGCCAGCGCGAAACGCGCATTGGCGCCTACAAACCTAACAGGGATACTTCCTGCATTGCGCAATGCGTGAAGTATCCCTGTTAGGTTTGCAGGCGCCAGTACGCCGCCGCCGCCGCTCCGCTTTGTGTTAGGCTCTAATATTTAATTTCGTGAAGACAGCGTTTTTCAACTCATGACCTTGAAATGTTTGCACACTCTGTATGGATTATTCTCATTTTAATTGATGAAAAAAATATGTAGTAAAGGAAAATATTATGTGCGTTTTGTAAATATGAAGGTGATTCCGTACAAACTTAAGGATTTACAAAGAACACGAATTTCTACACAATTCCTCATAGCCGTTTATAGTCGATGGCGATAAAGTGTAAAGCCCGGCAATAGGAACTATAGCCCGGCTGTATAATTTTTTTATCGCTTCGTGTAGCCCGGCCGTATGATTTTTTCCACTTTCTACAGCCAGCTATATGATTTTCTATCGCCTTCTTCGGTCGGCCATAAGAACTCCTATCGTATTTTGAAACGCAGCTCCTATCGCCAATTTATACCAGGGAAAAGAAAAAATAAAGTATGTAAGGAAATCTGCAAATCCTAAATAGAGCTACGTGGTTTCGCACTTTGGCCATCAATGTATGATTTCAGACTTCTAACTAATATTGAACCCGGTACCATTTATAGATGTTTTTTTGTACCAAAATGTCGCTAAAGCACTCTTTATGCTCTGATATTTAATATTTATAAATCAATTTACAGTTTTAGCACGGAATGTTTTCTATGAAAGAGCCACGCACAAAGTGGCCCATTTTTGGGCCCTCGAAATTGGGGTCGAAGTGAGGTTTTTTTTCATCCTTAGGGTGACCCTTTACACATACTAAAATTTCAGATTGAGTATACGCACCGTTTTCGAGTTATGGGGGGGCAAACTCNACCATTTATAGATGTTTTTTTGTACCAAAATGTCGCTAAAGCACTCTTTATGCTCTGATATTTAATATTTATAAATCAATTTACAGTTTTAACACGGAATGTTTTCTATGAAATTTACTGTCTGTAATGAGAGGTTATCTTTCTCCCGGTGAAAAAGTGACTTCGAAAAGTTAGTCTCTACGGTCAGCAACTATTTCAAAGTGAGAGCAAGTAAAATCAAACAAAAACCTGGGCCGCTATTGCAGTGGCTTCACGATGTCTTTCGGCTGTTGCCCAAGTCAAGATGTAAAACGGAGCAGTGCGAAAGTCCAGCTGGCTCACCAATTATCTTCCATCAAAAGCCGAGGGCTCGTTCTTGTCTTGTGGTTGAAAGGGTCCCTGATATTAGTCCACGAACTTGTAAACGAGGGTTGACAGGTTCATTTTTGGGAAATATACAATCGGCAAAATCATCAAAGGCCGGCAAAACTTGGAGACGAAGGAAGATGACTTAGCGATGCCAGTTCCCTTGGGAAAAATTAATCCTCGCTTAGCTAAGATTTTTTGTTTTTCATTCTCTGTTGAAAAGTTTTTTGAAAAATTTTTATCACACAGAATCGTGTGAAAATTTTACAGCTCACTTTGGTTTTTTTAAATATTTTAATGAGTTTTCAGATTAATGCTAATATTAATATCATGTAAGAAAATATTGTCTCTCGGGGGGCTGGGGCAAGGTAATAAATTAGTAGCACGGATCCTGCTGCTGGTGAAAATAGCACTTTTTTCGTACCGAGACATTTGAACTTTATTCCAGCAAAAATACAGGGTAATTAATGGAGACTTGGTTTCATCCTTTAGCCCCTACGTTGCCTACCCCGTTTAGGCCACTTTCTGAGGCATATTCCAAAAATTTAAAAGAAATTGGGTCGTGTACAGATATTATGATGATGTGCTTAAGGCCGAGAAATGGATATAGGTATAGGCAAAATAGCGACTTCAGAAAGTCTTGCTTCTCTAATATCTAGTAAGTCGACAAACGCGAAAAATGACGGTAGGCCAAAAATTGTTCCTAAAAAATCAATGAAAAATTAAAATAATATTTCTCATTGGATCTTGGTAAAATCACGGCAGATTCCAAAGTGTTCACATTGGTTGACTGGTAAGTTTTTGACCTGACTATTTGATGCGAGGAATAAAATAGGCAGTGAAAAACTTACAACGTCGCAAATCAACGTGTGAATGTTTTTTACCTCACCATCGGTGATGAGGAGATGTGTAACTGCGCACACGCTAGAGTGTAATCTCAGCGGTAATCGTGATCTGCCATGCCATGAGGCGGAAGCGGTATCGCCGAAGGCGCTCTGAGCAACTATTCCGCCACGGAAGTATTGCACAGTATCAGGCGCAAATGAAGGCGCGCTGCCGTATGTAAATTGATTCGTAACTGGACTATCGTTTACCAATGTGTAGAGCCCTACTCTGCCGTGCTAAGGATGAGCGCCGCATGAGCATTCGAATGTTGCCAAATTTCCTCTTAGAAAATATCAATTTTTGAAGAAAGTTATGAATATTTTTCCTTGACATTTTTAAACTTTTTAGATCAAATTTCGAAAAATCGGAGGAGAAATATTGATACATCTTCCAAGAAATTCACGATTTTTCAAAGAAAATTTGGCAACGCCTGATGGCTCATACGGCATTCTTCCTTATCACGGCAGTGCTGATTTCGCATGCAGTGTGCGGATCCTGTTCGATCGATTTTTGTATAAATGGGTACTAGATGGCATTTTTTTACGGGAAACCACAACGAGCCGCGACAAAAAATAGAGTCAACAGCTCATAATACGATTATAAAAAAGTTTTAATCATGCGACGCTCTTAGTTTGCACTGTGCTGGAACCAAGATTCCTAAAACAAGAGCTCTCACTTTTCCACGATTTACTCAAAATCAATTTTCGACAATGCGCAATTCTAAGCTTCATCGGAAGTTGCATTCCAAGTAATTTTTCTCGGCTGTCACTCAAAAAATTCGAATGGATTGCAATATAATGGAAAAGACCTCAAAATTTCTGGAAACGTTGTTTATTTTGTGCCCTTTGTGCTTCAAGGTTCAGAATTCGATTATCGAGGCATATAGCCCACCTCCACCTCGTTTCTTTCGAAGAATATCTCGGTTTCGTGGAAGTCGTTCAGCACAATCGATGCTCTCACGGAATCCTAAACTCCAGGGAGATCGGAGGATTATCATCCCGTGGACCGTGCTTGAAAGTGAGCGTGAGAGATCAAATTTACAACCAGAGTCTGCTTTCACTTAAAAAGAAAAGAAAAAGGAGAAAAAAAAAAAATTAGTTTATATATATCAAGACAACCGAGAGCTGAGGTATACTCTCGCGCAACTTAAGATGCCACCTTTATTCTCGATCACGTCGTCTTTTTAAATTATACCATGCTCTTATATAGCTTTACGCACCTCCTAATTATAGAACGTTTTTAAAAGAATCACCAGACGAAGTAAAAAAGTAAGCGTTCTGATCCAAAAATGCCTTTTTATCCAAATCCTGAGTGAAAGTAGGTGACCAAAAAAAATTGTAATAATTGGAACATTACGTATTCAATTCGACTATCAATGAAAGAATTAGTATGTACAACCGCAAAACGAAAACTCTGCTCAAAATTGGGTTTTAAATAAATTCCAGGAAAAATTCAGGATACTTTACAATAACAACAAACAGAAAAGAATTCCCATGTACCTACTGGTTTTATTTCCAAATTAGTTCACAAGTATCATCAATTCTGATCATAAACCGAACATATAGTGACCATTCGTAAAAGCTGAAATTAACATTTTTCTCGATTAAAATGCAACTAGAAGCCAATTCTTCTTTAGCTTCGCACTACTCTGCCTTAATAGGGAAGAACGACATATCGACGGTGAAACTACCAAACCACGTATCTCGTTTGCGGTGTTTAAAAATCTACGCTCACATTTTATTTTTTTGAAGTAGACCAAATCAATATCATTCCTTGAAATTTTCACGGAATTTTCTCCGCACAAAGAAGAAAAATCACAGAAATTTTCAAGACTGGATGTTAAGTAGTTTTTCATTTAAAAAATAAAGTATGACAGGAAGTCTGCGACGTCGCAAACCGATATACGTGGTTTGGTAGTTTCACCGTCGATATGTATGAACGTTTGAATGTTGCCAAATTGGTCTAGGTAAAATATTCATTTTTGAGAAAAGTAACGGAAATTTTTCCTTGAGATTTCTGGATACTTTAGATTAAATTGTGAATCGAATCTGAAAAGTTGGAAGGAAAATATTCCTGAGATTCAAAATCCCGGTAAATTCGTATTTTTTCAAAGGGAATTTGACAGCGTCTGAACGTTCCCACGGCAGTATTCCTCAGGATCTGCGCGAGATAAGTTTACTCGCTTTTCGAGTTTTGTCAACCTGATCTTGCTTGCATTTAATTCCAGTATTCTGACGAAAATGACTCCAGAGATTCAGTTAGGTATGCAACAAAAACGCGCAGACCAAGGGCTTGGACTCTAGCTGGGCATTAGATCACTCGAAGTAATTAGAACAATAAACGATTTGAGGTGCCAGAGCTCGCAGTAACGAGATAACGTCATTTACGTTGACTCTCAGAGCTTCAGCAGTGACGAGACATGAACATCGATCTTCGATAATTCCCATTTGAAACTATGGTAAAGATTCGATTATTAAGGTGTTCGTTGCGAACACCCTCTCTATCGATCAAATTCCATAGTTTTAGTTGGATCAATCGATGGATCGCAAAGCACGCTACGCCATGCCACTGAGCTTTAGCTTGGAAACATCGGAGGCCTTTTGTCAACGACCCAATTCGCTTTTAAGAAATATTCGACCCGCCGAAATCTGGAAACCGCGAAGGAAAGCCCTCTTTTCGAGGGTCCACGGATTATTGCAGCCGAAAACAAATCGAGCCCCGGCTCCACAGATTTCGCGCGACGGGAGCTGGCGCGCCGAATCATCCGCCCGGCGGGGCGGAGCCGTACAATCATTTCATACCAACTAATTCAGTTCGTCAAACCGAACTTCAACGGTAAAGTGGACCGTCGAGCAAGTTTCGATCATATAAACCGAATGTTCGGTTACACAAACCGAAATTTGAGTTTGACAAACCGGAAGATCAGTTTGACAAACCGAAAGTTCAGTTTGACTAACCGAATAGTCGGGATGATATGGAACACCAAACGTTCGGTTCTTATGACCGAACTTTTTCTTTCAGTGTAGATGACAAGTTCTATAATCAAGATCGTCCGATAACGAGCCAACGATCTAGAACGGGGGAAAAAAAGAATGAAATAATTGTCGCACCTCTGGCCTGAAGGCGTGCTCAATTTTCACGTGGCCCCTGCGGGCTGAGCATGGAAGTTGATAGACAATGCGGTAGACAAATCATAGAAAGAAATGTCTATAGTGGGAGTGAGCAAGCCTCGTGGTATCGAATAAAATTTGCTTGGATACTAGGTTCGCTTCACATTTTTAGCAGCAAGCAGAATCATTTCGCCTGAAAGCTTCTTTTACCCGTAATTGCCGAAGAATCTCGTTTGTAAAACCAAAATCTAAGCTTAAAGGATGCAAACGCGAAAATTAACCATTCGATATGATCAATCAGATGCAACATCATGCGTTCGTATCAGTGTTCGAAACTCACAGGCGCCAACGCGCCAAATCCGCCTAAGAAATCGGTCATGACGCCTAAAAAATGAAGGCTATGCCCGTGGCTCCTATACATAGCTTTCGTTACATTCGTTGTAGATTAAAGCATTGTGCCCGGTAATGCGGCTTATTTCGCGTCGGACACTGCCTAGGGAACCGTAGATTTTGACAAATAACGTTGCGAGGGAGCGACACAACAGCCTGGACCTGAATGAAGATCCAGTCTTGGGACCCGCGCCAGGCGCAGGTTAATGAAAGACAGAAGAAGGGGTCTTTACGAGACCTCGGCATCCCTCTTTGTCTTCCTTTGACAAGAGTCTTAAAGGATGAAGAACGAGGAGAAACAGTGGACCCATTCAGTGACTTCAATCCATCGACGAAACTTCCAGCTGGAAAGCCTACGCCGCACAGTGGATCGAGTCAATAGGAGAAGTTGAACAAATTTTGGAAACTTTAAAAGCTCGTAACTCCGTTTATACGAATCTTTGAGGCACGCTCAATCTACCGATTTGACAAACCTGTTATGTATGCGACGGATCTATTTCACATGAAATAGAAAGACATGGATCGTAATTACATTACGATGCTAGCGATTTGCATGAAAAACAAAATAGGGTTCAGAGTGGTTCAGAGGTAAAATAAATGAGATGTCATTTTTATGCAAGAAGACGGTAGAATAGTGCTGGGTCCACACTATTTTGCGGGGAAATCATGACCTAAAAGTTTAAAAATTTCACTCAGTGTAAAAAATGTTGAGCTCTGATGAGTACCAGTACAGGACAACACAGTTCACTAGAGCTAAAAATTGTTGACTTTAATTGAATTTTGTTGAACTTTTTAGCCTTTATTCCCCACAAAATAGTGTGGACACATCACTATTTTATTTTTATCACCTTGTTGAGTACAGTTCGGGTCACGTTATTTTATTTTTTATTTACTATATTTTTTCTCTCGTTTATCATTTTTATGCCAAGTACCTATCAGTTACGATTGCCTAAATTGAGACAAGTAATAGCAGAGCCAACTTATCAGAGGGTAATTTAAGAACATATCACTTCGGTCTTCTGCCGTGCTGAGGAGGAACGCCGTATGAACCTTCAGGCGTTGTCAAATTTCCTTTAATAAAACACGAATTTCCTCGTAAACTTATAAAAAGATTTTCAATTTTTTTTTAGATAATTTTGCTCGCAATTCCAGCGGAAAGTCCTTAAAATTTCAAGGGAAAGTATGCTTAACTTTCCTCAAAAATGAGCATTTCATCGAAAGTAATTTGGCAACTCTCGAATGCTCATACGGCGTTCTCTCTTAGCACGGTAGTCTTTAAGACGATCTTTTGGAGTCAAAAAAATGAATTGCTCATCGCGGAGGAGGCTATCAACTATGACCTTTCATTTTGTTTTGCGGGTGCTGAGGAGGGAGAAGAAAGAAGATATTAAATTAAGAGGAATTGAACTTTTGAGGGTTTACGGTAGGATAGTTTTGCTATGTTTAGAAACAGGAACCGTTAATCACCATGATTATCGATTCTCTGTCCGTCAGTGAAAAAGGTCTGAAACATCGTTTTCAGTATCTCAATCACTGCCTTTGAATCCCTCGCAGAAGAGCCCAAAGGTCAAGCCTCCGGAACGACCCGCCAAAGAAACTACTGCCGTGCTAACATAGAACGCCGTATGAGCATTCTGCTGTTGCCAAATTTTCTTCGATAATATATTTATTTTTGAGAAAAGTTATGGATATTTTTCCTTGAAACTTTCGGATGTTTTAAGCTACATTTTGAACAAAATTGCCCGAAAAATTGGAGGAAAAATATTGAAAATTTTCTCGGCAAATAAGTTTTTTATTGAAGGAGATATGGCGACGTCTGAAGGCTCATACGGCGTTTTTCCTTAGGACGGCAGAATAATCACACTCCGCGCGAATCGGGAAGTTAATTGCTTCAGAACGATACTCCCCCGCATCTCTATTTCAATAACGCCGCCTTAACTGGACGTGGCTAAACAAAAGCGATGAATCAATAGGTACCGATAGGTTTATATAAGACTTAGGATTTGATTTGCCGATTAGATCTAAACTCTCGGTATGGTAAGAGCCCGTAAAATTACCGTGACGAATGAGTATATCAGTGCAATACTGAAGGCATGAGTGGTATATCTGCTTGAGCTGAGCCCTCCCCCCCCTCCCCACAGTATTGCACTGATACTTACTAGAATTCACATTTTTGGCTCTAATAAACATTTTTTGGAATTTTTAGTTTTAATTTCCCCACAGAATAGTGTGCACCCAGCACTAAAATACCATTCTGCTTCTAAAAATTTCGATGGCTGAAGTCGGAAAGTGCACCATCAACTGTAGTGTTCCAATTTTTGCAGGTCTTCATTTTTTTATAATGCAGGAACGAAACGTCTTTTCAACCTGGGTATGATCTATTCATACCTACATAAAATACCTCTCAGAATAATATCTCAAAAAAAAAAAAAAAAAAAAAAAAAAAAAAAAAAAAAACTACTGAGTAGTTCTGCTTTAAAAAAATCAAAATGAGAACCCAAATTTGCAACGTCGTGAGTAGAAATATGAACTTGTTGGCTTCAGCCATTCGATTTCACGCCTTTTGGGCGCTCGGAGTTGGACCAATTGCCGTATATTAAAAATATGTCTACCTAGGGCTAACCTTTAGTTAATACGCCGAAAACTATGTAATGTGGAAGTGTGGAAGTATTCTGTGCCTATAATAATTCATACTATGCCAAATTTTATTTGATTATCGATCACGGTCATTTATTGGACGTATTTCTATCAAACGGAACTATGTGCATTAATACATGAGCCTTGATACCCATGCTGCCGTAATAAAGAAGAAAGCCGTATGAACATTTGAAAGTTGCCAAATTTCCCTGGACAAAAGATGTCTTTTTTTACGACATTCGTGCACACTTTTCTTTGAAATTTTCAGATATTTTAGATCAAATTGCGTACAAAATTGTCTGAAAATTTCGGAAAAGAATATTCACAAATTTCCCAGTAATTTCGGTTTTTATTGAAGGAAACTTGGCAACGTCTGAAGGCTCATACGGCGTTTTTCCTTAGCACTGCAGCATAAGAATACACGCATAACTGGGCTCACGTCATAATGCACATAGTTCCGTTAGATAGAAATACGTCCTATTAATGATTTAACAATCCGGGTGCTGCCAGGCTATTTCACTACAACAATCTCGTTACTGTGATGATAGTTCGAATGAAAGTTGTAACTACCGTGTCACTTATAGCAATCTATTTTACCCGTGAAACATTCAATGATTTCGAAGGCTATTGCCAAGAAGCTTCCTTAGAAATGCATAGTTTATCGGAGAGATGTGGCGACGTTTGAGAATTCTCGCGGTATTTTACCCGTGAAGATATTAAGGGTGTCTTATGAGAGGCGGTTTAAAGTATCAACCCTTCTGTGAAGTTAGCTACCGCACACAGCTTTTTTGTCGATCAACCACACGCAACATTTCGGAGAGGCATAAGTTGCAATGGTAAGAATATATACCATATAGTAAACTTAATTTTAGGGCAAAAAGCGAAACTTCCCGATAATTTGACGCTCCTTCGGAAGGGGAGGTTTGGGCGGATGGGGTGGAGGGAGAATTCAAAGGGAAATCTTGGAGGGATTTACGCAAGGCTTAACTTCCTCCATTCCGGGGTGCTCAAGGCTGGAAGGGATGTTGTAAAGCAGGAGCACACGCATATGACTGGTGGGAAGCGGCAATTGGGTGAAGTTTTACGATTACAGGAACATCACTCGAATCTGTATCTTTTTTACCAATTATTTTGGATTCCTCGTCGCTCCTCGTTCCTGTGCCTCAGGTAACGCGGATGCGAGGAGAGGTAGAGCCTATCTCGCAAGTAGAGGAACGCGCCAAAAACCGGAAGTAAAGTCAAAGGAACTGAAGGAACAAAGAGTAGCTGCCAAGACATTTTAGCTCAGGAGCTTTCGTTTGAAATGTAATGATGCTAATTGGTCGTGTAATCCTCAAAAAATAAAGATGTTCCAAGAAAGAAAGAAAGTAGTAGTAAAATAATTTTATTTTAAAGCGGTGCTTTAGCATCTAAGGCCATTTGCAGTAATAGTAAAAGAAAGAAAGAAAGAAAAACTTAAACTTTACTTCCGCCTACATCTATAGAATTTCTGCGAAATTATTTGTACATACACCGTGGCATCTAGTGACGCGGCGCGACTATTCTTGCAAATTGAAATTGTGATTTTTCCAGACTCAACACATAAGTGCTGTCTCTTCGCCCTCCCTCCTTTACCGACAAGATTTCCCTAGGTATTTAATATCCTAAAGTAGAGAAGATTCCTTGGAATTCCAAATTCATGTCTCCTAGGGACTGGGACGTGCGTTCTCTTGTCTTTTTATTAACATCCAACACAGAATTGCCAAATTTTTCTGAGATTCGTAATTTTCACTCTAAATTTTGCAGAATGATTTGGATCAGTGTTCGAAACACACAGGCGCCAACGCGCCAAGTCATGACGCCTAAAAAATGAAGGCTCTGCGCCAACGTGGCCCCTAAAAATTGCCCCCTAAAAATCTGAATTTTCATACAGGTGATTATTCGAAATTTTCAGCACTACAAGTGAAAGCTTTTTCTACTTTTCACGATTTCATCCTCAGTGCTTTTGCCTTCCCCAAGCTACAGCTACTTCCTAGTTCTGTCACGAAAACATCTTGCGTCTAACTGTTCACTAAATGCGCCGTAATGTGTAGGCAAAAAGTCAATTTGGCCCCTAAAAATCTTCAATGACGCCTAAAAATCGGGCTTGATGTGCCACATGGCTCCTAAAACTTATAGGTGAGTTTCGAACACTGATTTGGATGCATTTGAAAAATACTCACCTTACTCAGATACACTCACGTCATGAAAGTTAATTTACGGTAGTTATTATTTATTTATCATAATTTATTTTAGGTACATAATTTTATTCATTATTACTACATACTATCTCCTTTATTTCTTTTTTTATTGATACTTACTGCTTTCTCCGCTATCACGGCAGAATTTTCGGGCATGAATAGCTGTGTCCTAGCGTTGCCACTAATGGAAGCTACAGCGCCTTCAATTTTCGGATATGCAAAGCGGGCATCCTCGGAGCGCACTATTAGTTGTATCCAGCAATTGTGATGAATTTTGCAATGCTGAGCGGCGAATTATTCGACCGAAAACGCTTTGACACATAATTTTCTCGTGTTCTTGCATGATTTCAATGACGAAACGTGATGATATATAAGTCCTTTTCTTTTTATTAAATACATTTTTTCCATAAGGACGTAAGTCTCTTCCAACTTTTCAAAATTGAATAAAAGAGGTCAGACGAATTTTGAAGGAAACTCGATTTGGAAAATTTGTCACTTACTGCTCTCTTCGCTATTACGGCAGACGTGACCTCACTTTCGGTTTTCCCCTGAGAAAAGAGCGATTACAGCTCAAGGAACCCCGTACTGAAGGAATAATGTCACTTACGGCTGTTTTGCCTGAAACTACTTTTTTGCTCACTTACGGCTTTCTCATATGTCTCTTTTTTTAAAAAATTTAGATGAATTTTGCTGTTTTAGCTATTTCAGTGATTTCTCCTCAAAGAGATTGGACGAATTTTGAAGGAAACTCGATTTGGAAAATTTGTCACTTGCTGCTCTCTTCGCTATTGCGGCAGACGTGACCTCACTATTCCGATTTCCCCCGAGAAAAGAGCGATTCCAGCTCAAGGAACCACGTACTGAAGGAATAATGTCACTTACGGCTGTTTTGCCTGAAACTACGTCGGTTCTTGCTCACTCACGGCTTTCTCATATGTCTCGTGATTAAACAATTAAGATGAATTTTGCTGTTTTAGCTATTTCAGTGATTTCTCCACAAAGAGATTAGACCAATTTTGAAGGAAACTCGATTTGGAAAATTTGTCACTTACTGTTCTCCTCGCTATTGCGGCAGACGTGACCTCACTTTCGATTTTCCCCTGAGAAAAGAGCGATTATAGCTCAAGGAACCCCGTACTGAAGGAATAATGTCACTTACGGCTGTTTTGCCTGAAACTACGTCGGTTTTTGCTCACTTACGGATTTCTCATATGCCTTGGTTTAAAAACAATTAAGATGAATTTTGCTGTTTTAGCTATTTCAGTGATTTCTCCTCAAAGAGATTAAACGAGTTTTGAAGGAAACTCGATTTGGAAAATTTGTCACTTACTGCTCTCTTCGCTATTACGGCTACGGCAGACGTGGCCTAACTCTTGATTTTCCCCCGAGAAAGGAGCGATTACAGCTCAAGGAACCCCGTACTGATGTCACTAACGGCTGTTTTGCCTGAAACTACGTCGGTTTTTGCTCACATACGGCTTTCTCATATGTCTCTTTTTTAAACAATTAAGATGAATTTTGCTGTTCTAGCTGTTTCAGTGATTTCTCCTCAAAAAGATTAGACGAATTTTGAAGGAAACTCGATTTGGAAAATTTGTCACTTACTGTTCTCCTCGCTATTGCGGCGGACGTGACCTCACTTTTGATTTCCCCCTGAGAAAAGAGCGATTTTACAGCTCAAGGAGCCCCGTCCAGAATCCCGGAGGGTGGAAATTTCATCGACGGGAGAGCGGAGAAATCACTTACCAGCGCGGCGTTATCCGCTCTTTGTGGGAAGTCGCCGTGCTAGGGAAAAAACGCCGTATAAACCCTCGGATGATGCCAAATTTCCTTTGATAAAATATTGATAAACTAAGAAAATTGTGTATATTTTTCTTCTAATTTTTCGGACAATATTGTTCGCACTTCGATCTAAAATATCCGACAATACCAAGGAAAAATATTCATAACTTTCCTCAAAATGAAACATTAAATCGAAGGAAATTTGGCAACTCTCGAATGTTCATACGGCGTTCTTCCTTAGCACGGCAGTACTGCGTCGTCGTGTTTATTGACGATAGAGCCGCAGCTAGGATTAACGAGTAATCAAGCGGGATGAGGATGGTGAGTGGTGGATGATGGTTGAGGCTTCGGCGCACGGTGGATCGAGTCAACGGGAGAGGTCGGACAAAATTTGGGAACTGTAAAAGCTTATTTTGTAAAAGCTTATGACTCCTTTTATATACAGAGCTTTGAGGTTTTAAAACTGGTTCCATTGGTTTCCTCGTGACATTTTCTACCTGAAGCACCCCTTGAAATGTAAAATGTGACGAAATAAACACCAAAATTTGCAATTTTAATCAAAAATTTCATGTCTGACATCTTCAATTGACTCAATCCAACGTCTGTCGAATCGATGCAAAACTTTGCGGTTTTAAAAGTGGCTCCATTGGTTTCTTCGTGAAATTTTCTACCTAAAACACCCCTTTAATTGTAGAATAGGACGAAATAAACAGTAAAATTTGCAGTTTCGATCCAAAATTGAATGTCCGACCTCTCTAAATGACTTGATCCAATGTCGTCGAATCGATGCAAAACTTTAAGGTTTTAAAAGAGGCTCCATTGGTTTCCTCGTGAAATTGTCTTCCAATATTACCCTTCAAAATGTAAAATATGACAAAATAAACATAAAAATGTCCAGTTTTAGTAAAAAAATTAATGTGCGACCTCTCTGATTGGCTCGATCCACTGTGCGGCGACAGCGATTACTCAAAGCGGGAAGGGACACAACCGCACACGGGGAAAATAATACTGCGCTAAAGAAAAACGTCCTATGAACCTTCGCGTGTCACAAAATTCCTCATGATGAAACATAATTTTAGAGGAAAGTAATCAATATTTTACCTTTGAAATTCTCACATATTTTAGATCGAATTGCTAAAAATTGCTCTGATAAATTGGAGGGAAAACAGTCACAAGATCTCCTGGAAATGCATGTTTTGTCTAGGGATATTTGGCATCTTCCGAAGACTCATACGACGTTTTTCCTCAGCGCGGTATAGAGTATTGCGCAGACAGAAGTCAGACACCCGAAAAGCCGAGTAAACGGACTGTTACTCTCAGAGGTAAACATTTGCTGATGAATAGGAGCAACACACGGTTACTGATTACTGCTCATGGATTTGATTGCTGGTGAGGAACGCGTTTGTCAAACAAGGTCAAACTGCTGCTTCAATTTGGCAACATACCCCGTGAGATGGCTCTACTTTCAAGTTCACGCTCTAAAATGGGTGTCATCAGAGGCTTTCTTAAATGATACCCTGAACCATTCTCCACATTTTGATACCTGCTTTCTTTCGCCTTGTGGGAAGAAAAGGGGTAGTAACTAGTAATTTTGGTATCTGCAATTTTTAGCGTATTAACTCGGCACTAAAGAGTTCTGCGCGGTCGCGATGACCATCGAATTTCATTTACCTGAGTATCTGAGATTTAAGTTTGACACTTATGGCACGCAGGTTGGCGACCAAGGCAAGAGCAACGTAGCATCCTATTAAAGGTTTTCAATCGGATTTCCTCGCTTTTGAACCTTCAATGTTGTGCCTTGAGGTTCCTTTGTTACGAAGACAGCAAAAACTGGTTTGTTTGTTTAGGCTAGGCTTGCCTAGGTCTTTGGCAAGTTCAATTGCCGATGACCGAGAAAAACTGTTGGCGAGCGCGGAAAATTTGAAAAAATTATGCAGACAAACTATGCAGCTAGTGCGACAAAGGAGTCAATTATTGACATATTTGATGTTCTCAACGTAGGTAGTATGCGACTTTAGCTTTATAAAGTCTATTTAGTCAGCCGTGTCCTTTGCATACGACAGATCAATGTTCTGCTTCAGGGTTGATTTTAGTTTTC
Source organism: Bemisia tabaci (assembly GCF_001854935.1). Classification (NCBI taxonomy): domain Eukaryota; kingdom Metazoa; phylum Arthropoda; class Insecta; order Hemiptera; family Aleyrodidae; genus Bemisia; species Bemisia tabaci. Next base: position 4,436,333 of record NW_017566832.1, on the reverse strand, counting down.
AGAATGTCATATTCAATTTTGCTCTCATGGCAACAATGGATTGAATTAGATGTTCTCTTAAACAGATTCACGTAATAAATCCTACAATCTAAATAAAGAGAGGAAAAAATCTCAACACGTTTCATCATTAAGATCATGAGAGGAGACGAGAAAAGTATACACTAAGAAATTTGGCAAGGCAACGCTTCGACATTCATTAAAACGCTTGATGCAACTATTCGTGCTCCATGGATGCCCGGGTTGCATACCTATAATTTGAAGGCGCTTCAGCTATGTTTAAGGTGAACTCGTGAAGTGGAGATGTTGCATGTGTGAGGAATTTGCGATTTGACTGTTGATTCATAAGTAAAAGTTTGCGAGAAACACGATGGTGCCACTATGGTTTTCTCTGAAATCATCTCCCAAGCTCAAAAAAAGCTCTCAGGTTGAGGCCAAAATGGAAGGGATATCCCCTTCTGCCCTGAAAATCCACCTCTAAATCAAGACAAACCCTCCATGCAAAGATAGGGAGAAAATATATTAGCAGGGTTGTCACTTTATTTGGGGACTCCAGAACTGAAAACACGGCAGCCCTGTCAATGTATTTGCTCCCTATCTTTGCATGGAGAGTTTGTCTTGATGTAGAGGTGGACTCTCAGGATAGCGTGGGATATCCCCTGCATTTTGGCCTTAACTTGAGAGCTTTTTTTGAGCTTGGGAGTTGATTTCAGAGAAAACCAGCGGCACCATCGTGTTTCTCGCGAACTTTTACATATGAAACAGCAGTCAAATCGCAAATTCCTCACACATGCAACATCTCCATTAGGATGAGCATTGGGCAACGATGTCTCTAGGTATCGTACGCAGGATTCCCGGTGACCGTGACCACCGTGCGGGTGGCGCGACGCCGTGTAAATACGGCTGTACGGCGGGTTGCGTGGCGTCGCGCTTCTCCGGCGACGGAGTTGCGCGCCTGAGATCTGTTGATAGTGCAACAAGCATCACGCGCGTCTCCGGCTCACTCTCCTCCCGTCGCAGTCGCCAACCCAACCCGCGGTCCGGGCTCCCTTTATTTTTTTCGTCTTTGGGATATTACTTCACCGATACGCAAGGTAAACCGCCATTATATTATACCAGCTCTCCTCGTCTCTTGCCGCTGTTGCAATTTTTTATGAAAAATAAGGTCTTGAAATTTCATGTGAAATATTTCATGAAATTTCAGCAAAATGTGATTGTTTTTTTTTTTCAAAAAGGAATTTTATTTAAATATAACGTAACTACTACCAGTATTTCCTTGTTTCTATCCACATGGTTTACAACTAAAACTAAACGAATTGCATTAAATGTACAGGGTAACGTTAGATAATACGATGACTATCCGGGGGAAAAAAAGGAATTGTAAAATTCTCTTCCTTCTTTTTTAGAGATATTAAAACATGAAGGTTTTTAGTTTAATTGTTTATATGAAAATGTTGACACATATTTTTCGAAATTGAATCCAAAATTACTTGTAAAGCGACTGGTTTTTGCTTTTTGGTGTTTTTTAATGCGTGTTGCATATCCAGCCCCTGAAAGTATGTTTCATATTTTTTACACCTTTGTGAAATTTCATGAAATATTTCACGGAAAATTTCATATTTTTCATTCCATCCGTGCAACCCTGTCTTTTGCTCGAATCGTGAATATTGTTCTGCTGTCCACAGCAAAAACACCGTAACTCCACGCAAATCGTTTTCATTTTTACCAGCACGTACTGCTCTTTACAAGAAAATTCAATTGCCACCAGGCTTCATTTGTTCATTTTTGGTTCCCGAAGGTATGGCGTAGTTGTACTGAAAAAATGAAGAATTAATTTTTGTTAGGTTCTCTGCAAAACGCCTTATAGTAAAAGAAAAATTTTAAAAAAAAAATTGAAGAAGTGTTAAATGGAGGTACGGCTTTTTACTTTTGACGGCCATTGATTTATATGTACGGTACCCTTGATTGTTCCTAATTTGTATCAGATCTTCCTCCTATTTTCTTGAAAGTCTCGTTAGGAGTGAAAAATAATTAATCTTTGATACCTGTTTTCTTACCAGATTCGCCCACGCATTCAAATTTAGCTGGACCAAGTTTATCAGAAAAAGAAAAAAAACAAACCCTTATGGTAAAATTATTTTACTGTGTTGGTTCATATTATAAATATTAATACAAAAATGAAAATATAGATTTGTTGCTGAGCTCGGTTTAATAAAGCAACTGAATTGCAAAATATATGAAGACACGACGTAAGTTCTGAATATTCTGAAAATCAGCAAGATTTCAAATTAACGAGTAATGGGATCTCTATTCCGTAAAGAATGTTTCCATTCTTAAGGACGTGCGTGATTTGTAAAAAAGTGTCAAATAATTCAAATTATCCTTCAAAATATTTTGTCTGAAGGAATATTGCTTTTTTAAATCCCTTTTTTATCCTCATTCGTGTTGGTTATCCTCTATTTTGCCCGTATGAAATGTACGTGTAAAATGTAAAACCTAGGGATGAAGTGTTCAGTACTCTTGAAAATACTATACTTATGATGAGGAGCAAATCAATTTAGTGACAGCCTCAATTCAAGCCCCTTTTTATAATGAGTTAAAGAGAAAATTCATTGAAGTAACAATATCTCGGGTATATCTTTTTTTATCATCAATGTTTACATTCGTTTGCTTTTATTTTTTTTCTTTCATTTCACCTCTTCTTCTTTGATATAACGACATAATGTAATACTTTTGTACCTGGTAATGGATGCTAAACTCTAATATTTTTCATTACCAAATCGACAACTCTATCTTTGCTAGTTTGTGAAGGGATTAAGCATCATACTCACTAAAATTAAAAATGTACTTGACATTCAAACCCTTTATTCGTATTTGACGCGAATAAAAATAATATACGTAACATCTTCAGATTGTTTCGTCTTCTTTTGACGTTTACGCCCCCGTGTGCTTTCGTATACAGTGGAATTTTATTCAATGATGGGGTAGAATTTTAACGTTTAATTGCCATGCAAACTCATTGTAACTCATTCATAATTTCTTCAAAGAAAAAGGAGGCAAAAGCTGCCAAAAGCCTTTTATTATGATGAAAAGACTCCTTTGAAGTCCCTTCAAGTTTAATTCTGTTTTCTCTTAAACACTCGACATAATGTGATTTTCACACAAATATATCATAAGAGATTAAAAAAGAAATCTTTCGTTTTAGAAAAACTTGGAATTATCAGTGTCATTTCGTCATCTCACGAAAAAAACCAAAGCATTTTTATTTTAGAAGTCTAATTTGGAAACAGTTTTTGGGTTAACACGATTGTCTGCTTGATAAATAAACATGATGATGGTAAAAACAAAATTGTCAGTCATTAAACCTCAATTGAAGTGAATATTCGCTGTTTTTACGGTAAATAGCATTTTAAAAAATAATGAAGAATGCCTTTTTCTTCAATAGCATGATGCCTGGAATATTCCTACAGTTGTTTCAATATAAGACTAATACTATTTGCCCGCACAATGTGTAAATTGAATGTTTCGTAATAGAGACATGCATGTGCACTTCGAATTTTTAAAAGTGAAAAAAAGTGCAACTCAAGAATGTATGACTCAGAAATCATAGCTTAAATTAAACCACTGCCGTGCTAGAAAAGAACGCCATATAAACCCTCAGGCATTGCCAAGTTTCCTTGGATAAAATACAATTTTATTGGGAAAGTTTTAAATATTTATCTTCCAATTCTTCAGACAAGTTTTATCTTAATTCAATCGAAAGTATCGGAAATTTTCAAGGAAAAATATGCATAACTTTCCTTAAGAATACTATTTTATCGGAGGAAATTTGGCAACTCTTGAATGTCGATACGGCGTTCTTCATTATAACGTTAGAGCAGTTTTATCAACGATTATTCTCAGAATACGGTTGTGTTTTTGCTTTGATTTAATTAAGCTGATATCTAAAGAAGAATCAGACAAGAAAATATACAAATGCCTAAAGGAACTATGATCCACGCCAACCCTATGCTTATAGTTCCTTTTAGCATAAACAAGTCTAAATGTAGATGATGAGTCGCAAAACATTCGGCGAGCAATTAAAATTCCGCCGTGTTATTAATCGTTCCTTATCAATTTAAAAAAACCAAAAGATAAAAAGACACTATTCTCCATATCATGCAAGTGTACAAACGGTCATTTTCTGAGGTTGGCTTGCCTCAATTCTAAGCACGTGTAATCGCTTCATTATGTCGAATCACCGTGGCAATAAAATACTGCCGTGCTAAGGAAGAACGCCGTAGAATCCATCAGGCGTTGCCAAATTTTCTTCGAAAAGTCACGAACTAGCAGGATAATTTGTGAATATATCTGTCCCGATCTTTCGGAGGTAAACGTTAAAAATGTGCTCTAAAAACTCAGCTAACTGCAAGGAAAAATATGCATAACTTTCTTCAAAAATGAATATTTTCTGCTTGGAAATTTGGCAACATTCGAATGCTCTTACGGCGATCTTCCTTAGCACGGCAGAATAGATGATTCTTTGTGTGTTCGATACGAAAATCTTCCGCTTCTCACGTGAAGACTGAGACTAATTTACTATTGTGGAAGTAGAAAATCTTTTCTTCGTACCTTTTACAACGCAAAGTATGAGGAAAATCATTTGTGATACAAACAAGGCAAAACGAGTAAAGTATTTAAAAGCGTGTGATGAATGTATGGCAGCATGAAGGGGTAAGTTGTGTATCATTTGGCGCAAAAAAACGCCAAAAATTTCCAAAAATTGATCCTTCGACGGCAATAAATTTAAAGTTTGAAGACGAAGAACAGGGGCGACGAGAAACCACTATAGGTATGCAAGTTTGATAGCCTATACATAAACATAGAACCGAGCTTACAGCGCTCTTTGGCGCTCTGCGACTCCTATCCACCCAAAGCCCTTCAGGAATTTGGCACTCCCTCGTTTCCGCTAGAGCCCTCTGTCTAATCGGCGGATTCAATAAAAACTTCCTTGAATTTTCTTCACTGTTAACGGAGTATTCAGTGCAAATTTCAAGTTATGAAGTTTCCTTGTTCCTCTACCAAAAAATAAAATACGAGCGGAAATTTTGAAACACTGTAATGGAAATACGTAGAAATTTAAAAAAAAAACCGAAAGTAATTTAAATTACAAATTTAAACAATAAAAAACTTTAAAAGTAAAATAAATTGAAATACCAGCTATATCTAAATAAAGTTGATAGTCTTTAATTTAAAAATATATAAAAATACAGGAATTTAACTTTAGACTTTAAATAAAATTATTTCAACATTTAATTAAAACCAAACTCGTGTTTGTTTACACTTTGACCACCGATACATAGCCAGGGCCGGATTAAGGGGGAGGCCACATGGACCGCGGCCCATGGCGGCAAAAGGGGGCGGCAAATTTTGCAATTTTTTTAAGTGATGGTATAAAGCAAATCGGATTCAGAAAAAAATACAAACTAGGAAAGGCGACAAAATCTCTCATTTCCTGAGAGTACAGTAATTTCGCATTGCGTCAAACACAGGGCGTTCAGCACCGCTCGACGTGAAACGCAAAGCGCCTAAAAGACTGTAGGAATACTTCACGCATTGCGTCAAAAACATTGCGGTCAGCAGCGGTCAACGTGAAACGCATAGCGCCTACAAGACTGAAGAAATACTTCACGCATTGCGCAAAACACAGCGCGGTCGGCGAAAGTTAAGATTATTAAACCACATTTATGTTTGTTCTTTCAAAATTGTTTCGTTAATTTCTCATAAATGGAGCAGGGCCTTTATGTAGGTTTACGGAACTTAACTTTTGCGCTAAGTTCCGTGAAATTTTGCTAGTAGTGTTGACATAGGGCTTTCGCAAAAAATGTGTCCAACACGAGTAAACGCGTCTTATGCACCCCTACCCCTCCGGCACGTTCACTTGATGGTTATTATTGATGTTTCAAAACGAATGAGAAGGGGGCGGCAAAATACAGGCGTCCCATGGGCGGCAAGTAGGTGGATCCGGCCCTGTACATAGCTATAGAAATCTGCTAACCATTGCATTCTTTTTTCCGCGTGTAAAAGATCTGAGTTTCCACCATTAGGTGGAATTAGGTGGAGTTACATTTTGCCTGGCTCGGTTGCATTTTTTTAAAACTTTCGTGATTGTTTTTCTCTAAAAGAAGAATATTTTGTAAAAATCTCAAGTGAGGAAAGTGATTCACTCGATTTTAAAATATAATGAAATGAAGTGGAAAATCGTGGACCCTTACGAGAGAGGCGCGAGGCAACTTGAGGGCAGGAGCACATAGCGACCAGCTGTTACATCCCCTTGTCTTTAAAAAATCTTTTAAGAACCATCAACTGAAAAAGTGCCAAGTAAAGAGCGCTCTTAGGTCCGCTCTCCAGGGTTATCTTACCCCTCATATTGTCGTTCCTCTGACGTTAGGGCGTATCTGTGTTCCCACGCGAGCCCTGTTTTTCATATAACTACATCCTTTTCAGGGGCCACGTGAAAATAAAGATACGCCCTTACGTCAGAGGAACGACGATATTGGCAGCGGAGAAGAGATTGTCTCTCACCGTGAGAACGCTTCATTTTTTTCTCGCCGCGCATCTTAAGAAATTCTAAATGGACATATTTATACCAAAAGGAACTATGGGCATAGGGTTTGCGTGGAACATAGTCCTTTTTAGCATAAATATGTCCAAATGATCAATGCAGTGGAGAGGCGCGAATGATCGATTATTGATATTTCCCCCATTTGAAGCTATGGTCAAGAATCGATTACTAAGGTGTTCGTTGCCAACATCCTATTTATCGACCCTTTTCCACAGGTTTAAATGGCAGATCAATCAATATATCGCAAAGCAGGCCACACTATTGCAAGGTAAGTGAAACGTAGGTGAATGCTTCTCCCGACCCTTTTGGGCCTTTCGGCTAGAACTTGGCTTTCGGCTCCCGTCGCTATAGAGCTGTGAGAATTTCACGTATATAGTACAGATTCAACGTATCAAATCTTTCATAATTGACTCGTGCGTGGAAAATTGGCGTTCGTTCTTCACATTATAATCAGTCAATCTCGCATTTCTCGTTCGCGAAAATAGTACACATTAATCAATGTAGGGTAAATTGACGCAATGGCGCACCTACATTTACACATGAACCCTGTTTTACGTATAAATCCACGGTTTCTGGGGCTCATGTGGAAATCGAGGTACTCTCCTCGTCTTTCCTCAGACCGGAAACTTTAACACTCCTTACGATTCCAACTTCCTCTGTCATGTTGAGAGTATTACTGCCGTGCTAAGGAAGAACGCCGTATGAGCCTTCAGACGTTGCCAAGTTTCCTTCGATAAAAACCGAACTTACTGGGAAAATGGACCACTGGCCAAGGTACGAATTTACGCAATCTGATATAAGTTTCTTAACCAGAATTTCACGTAAAACACGATTCGCGCAACGAAAATTACTGAAACCAACTCCTAACCGAGATATTAACATTTTTATTTCACATTGGCTACAAGGAATTTGAACTGCCCGCTTACAAGAAATTCGAATCTCTACGTGAGTCAAGTCGCGCACTACATCGGTTTCAGCGAGCTTCAAAATCGAGTAATGTTCATTTCCCACCAAAATTTGTTCAAACTTTAAGAAATTTGCTATAGCTGAGACAAAGCGTCAAGATTGAGGTTCCCAGATTTTTGTATAGCAGAGATTGTCATGATAACGCTTAGCGCGCTATGTGAATCACGCAGAGCATTGAGTTTTCATGAGCTGGTGGTTTGATTTCACGCATCAAGAATCATTAAATATCTTCGTAAGGAGTTGATTTCAGTAATTTTCGTTGTGCGGATCGTGTTCTACGTGAAATTTTGATTCAGAAACATGTATCAGCATGCTGAAATTCGCACCTTGTCTAGTGGTCCAATGTGAATATTTTCCATCACTTTCAGACAATTTTGTACGCAATTTAATCTAAAATATCTAAAAAATCAAGGTAAAATATGCCAGAATGTCGTCAAATAGACATGTTTTATCTTGAAAAATTTGGCAACTCCCGAATTTCCATACGGCGTTTTCCCTCAGCACGGCAGATTACGCCTTGTCTCCACGGGACGTTCCATGGGATTTGTCCCTAGTTCGAATCTCAGGAGTGAAACTTCTGGGCTTCTTCCCCATTGAACATAGCGACACAATTTCCTCTTCTTCTCTCTGAGCCGCTTTTAGGACCCCACAAGGACTCTGCTTCGTACTGTGATGAGTAGTGGCGTGGCGTGCTTTGCAATATATCGATTACTCTGCCATATTTTAACATAAGGAAAAAGATCGATAAACAAAGTGTTCGCAGCGAACACCTTAATAATCGATTCTTTACCATAGGTTTAAATGACATAACAATCGATAAATCGCAATTCATGCCACGCCACTGGTGATGAATATTGATTAACTCAATATTTTTTCCAACTTCGCGAGTGAGATTTTCCCGCCCTGGGACGAATCCCATATGAAACGTCCCGATAAGACGAGACCTATGAGAGCGATTAGAATCAAAAACTGAGAATCTATATTTTTTACGCGGACTCAGTATTTTTGCTGTGCTGCACAGTTTGAGTTTCCAGCTAAGGCATATTAAGTCGGACTGCATCAATTTTAACTCCGATATTTGTAAATTAAATATCCGAGGTTTATTTTCAGTCCCTCCATTTTTTAATCGTAAGCAAAGAAGTTCAGAGGTTCTTTTTTTGCGGTTTAGTAGTTGTACACGCGGCATGCAGAAGAACAAATTACGTTAAAGTTTAAACAGCTCCCTTTGACCCGAGGATGAAAGGAACTGCAAGACCGTGGGACGAACGAGTCTTCAATGAGCTTGTTCGTTCAACCTCGTTTACTCGTGTTCTGGCGTTTCCATTTGTTACGTATTCCGTCCAATTTCATTTGTGCCATTTGGCTTAAAATGCCAATACTCACTTTGGTTTCCTGTAAAGATTTGTACGTTTTCAAAAAATGCATTCATGACTTAACAAATAAGTTTTCTTGAGCCAAACTGAAAAAAGTGGTATGCTGTTTTAGCACCTAAGATGTCCAAAATGTGTCTGGTGGTCCTAAGATGCTGCATTGCTGCATTGATTGCCCACGCAGTTGCATTTGCATTCAGAGGATGTAACTTTAACTGCCGGGGCAGTAAAGGCAGCATCTTGGGATGACCAGACACATTTTTTACATCCTAGGTGCTAAAAGAGCATGTTATTTATTTAAGTGCGATTTTTGATGAGAATCAAGGATGAGTTACTGATCCGTGCCATCCGCGCAGAATTTACCACTGTGCCAGCCAAATTTGCGAGCTCTCAGGAGGACATTTTGTACAGGGAAATTAATTTTTCAAAAAAATTATTTTAGCACGCTGCTTATTGGAAGAATAGAAAAAGCAATAGACAAAGAAGACTACGGGAAAATTAAGCAATCCCATTGGTTGAAACGGGCGGTTGTTATAGACGACGGGGGAAGTTGATAGACTAACTCAGGTCTCTCCCCTAAAGGCAAGGGCTACCATTTGCTTGTCTATTAATTATATTCTTTGTCCATTGCAACAACTTGATTTCACCAATAGGATCCCTTCATTTTTTCATTGTCTATCGTTTTGTCTATCAAGCTCAATAATTAGCTCGAAATGCTAATGTTGCGAAAATCTGCGCTAGTTCATCAAATCAATTACATTCAGCCGCGACAACATTTTGACCGAGTTGGAGCGTGGTATGCACCCATCACCATCGTGTATTCCTAATTCTTGGTGTTTGCCGCCACTCTCGTACTTTTCGTTGACGTTTGATAATTTTTTCCTTCTTCTTCTTCTTCTTCTTCTTCTCTTTTTTTCTTCTTTTCTTTTTTTCTTTTTGTTTTTGACTTCATAATGTATTAAAGCTGGTGTGAAACTTAATTTAACTATCATATACTCACAGAAATTTCTGTGATACACAGCTGCTAGGAAAGGAAAACTTTCACCAGATTCCTGATTTGCAGAGACGCGTTCTTATATACACAAAAGCTTTGTACTCCCTTTTCAAAAAATGTTTTTCCTCCCTCACCAAATACAATAATAGAAGCGGCAAGTCAAACGACCAGCATATCAAACATAACGTAGATAAAGCTATCAAAGTTAAACCGTCGTATTCTATACTGGATCAGAGAGCGGAAGAAAACCTTCGGCGGAAGAAAAAAATTCATAACTGGAGGAAAAGTGATATATTTCATCATAGTTTGGCTCTACTAGTCGCTATCATCAATTTTAGAATGCGTGTTTTCCTGGATGTGTTGTGTCTATTTTAGCGAGCTTAGTAATATTAGATCCAAGTCATTTTTTTACAGTGAGCCACATTCATAATGGCATGATACAACGTATCACATGCATGTGTTCCGTTATGAATGAGCTCAGTCTCTAACGTTATTAGTAATACTGTCGCGCTAAGGAGGAACGGCATAGGAGCTTTCAGACGTTGCCAAGTTTTCTTCGATAAAAACTAAATTGACTTAGAAAATTGTGAATGCTTCTCCCCAAAATTTTTAGACAATTAGAATTTAGTCAAAAATACCTAAGTATCCAAGAAAAATGTGCATGGATATCGTTGAAATTACATGTTTTATCAAAGGAAATTTGGCAACTCTTGAATGTTCACGCGCGCGTTTTTCCTTAGCACGGCAGAATAGTAACTAAATTACTAATTGAGGTATCGCATTTTGCGTGTCAATAAAATGAGTTATATTAAAGAAGAAAGTCTTGCCTTTACACGCTAGTGGTTTATTGTTTCAGTATGGATGTACATTTCGGATCGGACATCAAGGCCATCCTTAGCACTAAATCACAAAATTACACAGTAAAACACCGGTAGTAGATGATATATCACAATGCATTGCAATTAGAACAGGAAATGTACATCCACGAAGTGAAAAACAGGTGGAAGTAGTGTGTAAAGGCAAAAGACTTTCTTCTCTAATTTAATTTAAGTAAATTAACTTCTTCACCTACAAAGTAAAACAAAAAGACGACAGCAGAGAACACCATCCTCGTAAGAATTGTATCAAACAATCCTTCGACACTCATGATTGTGTATGCAAAATATTGCTATCGACTACAGCCGCGCGTTGCTTGAACGCGATGAGGGCGAAAGCGCCTTCAATTTTCTACACGCAACCGGGACATCCGCAGAGGTGTAATAGTTGTATTCAGGCGCTAACTTCCATGATCTCTAATTTTTGAAACGAAGTCGTGAAAGGAGCGGACAGATCACTGCTCAGGGTGATAGTTTACGTACAGAATTGAATGTTCTCTGTTCGGAAATTCACATAGTGTATCGCAAACACATTAGGAATTCATGAATTCATCACCCAACACAAGTAAGGTATTAATGTTCATGTTTTGGTGAACGAGGCGCTCCGCATGTTAAAAACTCAAAACGTCACCCTGGATAAACTGAGTGCTGGTCTCAACATGTCGATGGTGAAACTGCAGAAATGCGTTTATCAGTTTGCGGCGTTGCAGACTTCCCGTCATATTTTACGAGTAGGTACATGGGAAACCATCAAACGCCATTTCTTGAAAACTTCGGTGATAGTTCTTCTCGAGTAAAGAATATTTAATGCAAATTTCAATTCATGATTTTGGTTTAGACTCTTTTTAAAAAATAAAATAGGGACTGAACTTTTGAAACACCGCGACCGAGATACGCATTTTTGCAGTTTCGCCATCGACATGTTTGACATGTGCTTAGTAACTGAAAAATTCGTTCAATGTGCGAGAGTCCTCTTTTTCAAATAACCAATAATATGTATCGGATATGTAGGAGTAAAAAAAAATCTCTTGTTTTCTCTTCAGTGATAAAATCAACTGATTTCAATGTAACCTTCAAACACTGTTTTAAAAAAATCCAGTTTATTTTGGCGTGTAACATGTGAATTTCAATGAAGAAAAATTTCTTATAGAGCCTGAAATCTTTCTTTCTCTAATGGTGCATGGTTCACCAAAATAGGTAACATCTTATCGACCTGGTACTAAGAGGACAAGGGGTGGAGTTGGCAGGGACATAAAAGACGCGGCTCGCGAAACAATTTGCCCGTGATGGAAATTGATTATTCGGCCTCCCCTGGAGATGTTCAGATTTGCCTCCAAACCTATCGTTCAGGAAATTGTTTCCGATAAAACCGAACATTTTGTCTCCTTATCAAAATGTCACTTAGCGACGTGTCATCTGGCAGAATGTAATAATAAATGCAGTCAAAATTTTGATATTCCCGAAATAATTAGGTTGAGGTGTATTCACAAGAGAAGTGAAAAATTAAATTTTGTATATCACTTTACCAACCCGAAATATGAACTTCCCACCCGCAAAAAAAAAAAAAAACCTAATTATTTTTCAAATGGACCAATGCAGGTTAAATTATCCTTTTAAAACAATCCATACATCGCATCGGGCAAGTAACTGGATCTTGCACTAGAAAAAAAACACATTGGATCTAGACAGAGTCCAGACTCTTGAAAACATTTACAAGAAAAAGATTCAATCGGATTTTTGCTTGAATCAAAACGAAATCCGCTTAAATTAAGAGTCTTGGTTCTTGATTTAAGATAGATTCTGATTGAATCAAGAGTACTTTTTCTTGTCGATGTTTTTAAGAGTCTGGACACTAGATCCAATGTGGTTTTTTTTTCCAGTGTGGTATCTTACCCGTTTTCATTCTCCTCTGATATGTGTGCATGGCACATCAAAGCTTGTCAAAAACATCACCACACGGGGAAATTATTTTATCGTATAACATACCGACAGTATTTGTGGTTTGGTCCTCGCTATAATTGAATCGGTTCTTTTCAAAAGGGAATTAACAATTCCATTTTTGCATGAGCCTTGGCTCGTATAAAAGCGTAACTAAGACTCATCGAGGTATGGACCTGTTCCCTTTTGAAAAGAACAGTTGAAATTCCAGCAGACTTTGTTTTTTTAAGAGCGGGATGAATCTTACTCCTCTCGAAATAATGTATACGTTACTACATTTCAATGTTGGCAAATTTGTCCTAATTGCATTTTTACTGAGAGAATCTTATCGGGCATTTCTAACTGAAAATTACACCGATTTTTCTTCTGGTCTCATGTAAAAATCAGAAGACATTTTGACGAAAATTGCATAGGTGTATTCTTGTAAAAAAATGTATTGTGAAGTCAATTTCACAACCATGGAATGGAGTTAAGTTCCTTTGTCAGGGGAACGACGAGTATATTGAAGAGTTCAATTTCGATGAATCTTACTCCTCTCGAAAGAACGTATGCGTGACTACATTTCAATGTTGCCAAATTTGTCCTAGCAAATTGTGTTTTTATTGGGAGAATCTTATTGGGCATTTCTAACTGAAAATCCCACCGATTTTCCTTCTGATCTCATGTAAAAATCAGAAGACATTTTGACGAAAATTGCACAGGTATATTCTTGTAAAAAAATGTATTGTTAAGTCAATTTCGCAACCATGGAATTGAGTTAAGTTCCGAAATAAGTTCAGAAACGACGAATATATTGAGGAGTTTAATTTCGTAGTGGTCCATTGATTGACGATATCCATTTTGTGTCCAGAAAAGGACCAAGAGGGACTCAAGCATGATGAAAAATTCTGAGTCGCAGCATCATCACCTTAAATCCCGGCGATTCAGCTCAGTGGCGAGGCATGAATGATCGATTATCGATATTTCCCCAATTTAACCTGTAGGGAAGAATCGATTTTGAAGGTGTTCGTTGCGAAACCCCTGTTTACCGATCCTTTTCAGAGGTTTAAATGGCAGATCGATGGATATATCGCAAAGCACGCCACGCCAGTGCTTTCCGGAACCCCTCTTTATTTCCGCGACGAATCCCCCATAAAGAAGGGTCAACAATGTCCTCAGGAAGAAGCGCGAGCGCGCATCCTTCCACCGGTGACAGGTGCGCTTTCATGCAGCTCCGGTGGAAATCTGTCGCACTAAGGAAAAACACCGTATGAACCTTCGAACGTTGCCAAACTGCCCCCGATAAAATATTTATTTTCAAGGAAAGTTTTGAATATTTTCCCTTGGTATTTTCAGATACTTCGGGTCGAATTGAAGACAATATTCTGTGAAAAATTGGAAGAAAAATAACCTCGAATTTTTCAGCAAATTCGCATTTTATAGAGAAAAATTTGGCAACGTCTAAAAGCTCATACTGTGTTTTTCTTCAGCATGGCAGCAATCCCTTCCGGATCCGGCGGCAATCTCGTTCCGCTCAAGCTCTCTACTTCCCGGAATTCGTCGATTGACCGACAAAAGGGCGTTACCGTACTTAGAGATGAGCCCTTTCAGTGGCGTGGCATGTTTTGCGATATATCGATTGATCTGTCATTTAAACCCACAGAAAAGGATCGATAAACAGGATTTTGGCAACGAACACCTTGATAATCGATTCTTTACCATGGCTTCAAATGGGTAAATATCGATAGTCGATCATTCACGCCTCGCCAATCGAAAAAGCATTGGGTTATATGGACGACAGGGTTCAGTGTAGTTATGTCCTTATGTCGGGATAAGGCGACAAATTCATCCATCTCGCCGCACGGTGGATCGAGTCAATAGGAGAGGTCGGACAAAATCTGGAAACTTAAAATGGTTATAACTCCGTTTATACAAAACTTTGAGGTTCTAAAAGTGGTTTCATTGGTTTCTTCGGGAAATTTTCTTCTTCAATCGACCCTTATAAGTTAAAATGTGACGAAATAAACAGCAAACTTTGCAGTTTTTGTCTTAAGTTTCATGTCCGACCTCTCCAATAGAGAATTTGCAGGTGTCTTAAATTTTGTGTATTTCATCTTTTAAGTGGTACTGCCAGAAAAATTGAGTACGAGAATATCTTTGGTTTCTAAATTGGAAAATTATTGGAGAAAATATGACAAAATAACTAATTCGCTAAAATACATGTGTTTAAATGGAAAATGCCGCCGGATGACGTCACAAAGTGGCATATTTTCTCACTTTTAAATCAATTTTTCTTCGATTTCCCATGTCAGAAAAAATTATGAAAAATACTTCGAACTCAGCTCATTAGGCACTGGCTGGCACTCTCAGATGAAGCAATAAAATTTGTGTGTGCAAATTCTCCATTGACTCGATCCACTGTGTGCCGGCTCCTTCAATCCCTTTCACTTGAGTTACAGGAAGCGCCAAGCCCGGCGCTTTGTAAAATTCTCGCGAATTCATTCGCCGGAAAAGTAAACTGCAGGTGTCAGTTTGGTCCCCTCTCCCTGAGCTTCATTCACAAGTTGGTAAACTTCGTTTCCGGCCCTCTAATAGCAGTGGCGTGGCGTACTTTGCGATGTATCGATTGATCTGCCATTTAAACCTATGAAAAAGGATCGATAAACAGGGTGTTCGCGACGAACACCTTAATAATCGATTCATTGTTACAGCTTCAAATGGGCGAATATCGATAATCGATCATTCCCGCCTCGCCACTTTCTGATAGAATGCTATTTTGGTGACTTGGTTGTGCAGTCGACGCGACGCTTTTGATAGAAGAGGTTCCAGCGCTATTTCGAATTTGAACTAGGCACAGTAATGCCGTTCTAAGGAAAAACGCTGTATAAACATTCAAATGTTGCCATATTTCTACCCAGAAAATATTATTTTTGAACAAAGTTATGAATATTTTTCCTTGAAATTGTCATACTTTTTTAGATCAAATTACGAACAAAAACCGCCGACAAATCGGTGGAGAAAGATTCACAAATTTTCCTGAAAATTCGTGATTCGTCGAAGGAAATTAGGCAATGTCTGAATGCCTGATGGGTGATACGGCGTTCTTCCCTGGCAAGGCAGTGTGCTGCACTGCTAAGGAAAAATGCCGTGTGAGCATCCAAATGTTACCAAATTTCCCTTTATAAAACATTTATTTCTAAGAAAATGCATGAATCTTTTTCATTGACATTTCCAGATACTGTAGATTAAATTGCGAGGTAAGTGGATTCAAAATTGAGAGAGAAATATTCACAAGTTTTTCTGGGAATTTTTATTTTATCAGACGAAGTTTGGCAACGTCTGGAGGCTCATGTGGTTTTGCGGCTTTTCCTCAGCATGCGGTAGGGTAGCGCGATTATTGAATTGGGACTGGATTATCGAAATTCGCGGAGAAACCGAAACTAGGCTATTTTGCCAAAAAAAAAAAAAAAGAGATTGAAAAGGCTGTATTCCAAAATCATCTATTAAAATACTTGTCCAATAATAGCCAAATATGTCAAAAATGAATGAATTTCACCTCAGAGAGATTATTTTGGCAGACATCATTCCTAGAATGAATATTTTATGGAAGTTTGTGCCGTAAAATTGCGGCGTTTCCGCGTCAAAGCTACCGGAAAAATCGCAGATAACCCGAATCGCGGGCAATCGAGACAGCTGTATTCAGTTTATAAAAAGTTTACTCTCAATCTAATCTGCAAGAAAACACTTAAGATGATTCGATTGACGCTATATTTTGTGTCAGAACGACATGCGATGTATCACATCGATTGGTTCCATTCTTTCAGCTACTCATCATTTTTCTCGAATTTTGAGATCGCAATCCTGTTATCAGGAGACTAAAGAATTCACGTACCAAAGTTGACAAACAAATTCATCGTACTTAAAAGGCTGGGTTTTTTTAGAAGAAAACTTTCGCATTCGAGTGCAGTTTCGACATCAGTATCGAATGCGATATTTTTCCTTTAAAAAAACCCTGCCTTTGAATTTGCCTTTTTGCCTACGTTGAATTTATTTGTAAAATTTGGTACGTGTATTCTTTAGTCTTTTGACAACAAAATTGCGGTCTCAAAATTCGAGAAAAATTATGAGTAGCTAAAAAAAATGGAACCAATCGATGCAATGTATCGTATGTCGTTTCAACACAAAATATGGCGTCCATCGAATCACCTTAAGTCTCTTTGCGATACGCTAAAACTAAAACTGAAATTGGTAACATCGACTCAATATTTAGATTTTCGTGCCTCTTTAAATTCGAGTATACTCTGTATTTGGCAGAAAGATTGAAAACACGCATTTGCCGCTGAGTGAACTTTATTGATTAATTTTTTTCTCCTTTTTTTATGACCGGGCTTATTTTATACGCAAAAAAAACCTGGGAAAACACAGCCCCAAACACCGAAAGCTGTAGGAATCAATTTGTGTAACCAACCGCAAAAAGAGCGCAGGGCGGTCGATTCAATTGGAAAACAGCTTTATTGAAAGCTCAATAAAGGCATTAAATGAAAATTTTAATCAAAATATTGACAGGGGCTCATCGAGAAGGAACGATTATATTTTGCAACAACTTTAATTGTTTCGCAACCATAGGAGAGAGAGAGGTGACATAATGTAAACAATCTACTCGGAAGCAAATCATGACCGACCATCGAAATCGGGAGAAGATAGGGTTCATTCCAATTCCCATCTTCGAGCGTAATTTCCAATGAATAAATTTCATTTCAAGATCGAAGAGCTCAGAATATTGCTGATTGTATAACGACGAAGGATCGCAAAATCCAAGAGGATTGTGAACTATGTATAAAAGGAGAAAAATGGGGAAAGAGGGGGGAAAGGGGGGAAATGAGGGAGAAAAGAGGGGAAAATCATCTTGAATTCAAATGTTGCCGGTCTTTAAGAGTTTTTTGATAAATTTTGAATGCAAAATTGAGAATTTGCACGCAAATTTGTTATTGCAATATCTGGGAGTGCTGAAAGAGCTGATTTCGCAGTATTGTTTTTCAATTTTGTTCTGGTATGAGAAATAGTAGCAATATAACTTTAAAAGTGAAAAAACGCACCGCCTAGTGACGTTATCTGGCGGTCTTTCTCATTTAAACACATATTCTAGTGGATCAGATAATTTTGTCACATCTCCTCCTATAATTGTTCAATTTATAAACCGATGGTATCCTTGTGTTCAGTCCACTCATCAAATTTTAGACACTTGCCAATTCTCCATTGTCACTTTGCGTTGGTGTCTTCAATCTGAAATTTTCCGAAAAATTCGACGTGCCCTATCTGGCATTACGTAACGCTATTATACTGCCGTGCTGAAGAGAAACGCCGTATGAGCTTTTAAAAGTTGCCAAATTCCCCTGTATAAATTACAGCTTTTCAGGGAAATCTACGGATATATTTCTTCCAATTTTTCCGATAATTTTACACATGATCAGATCTAAAATATCACGAGGAAATATTCATGAATTTCCTTACAAATACACATTTCATTGGTGAAAATTTGGTAATTCTCGAATGTTCATACAGCTTTTTACTTAGCACGGCTGTGTAATACTTCCTTGACACAGACTTGGGACTACCTCCCCATAGAGCATTGCTATTTTATTAACGGCCCCTAGTATTCTGCCGTGCTAAGGAAAAACACCGTATGAACTTTCGTTAGTTGCCAAACTTCCTTCAATTAGAGACCAAATTTCAGGAAAACTTGTGAATATTTGCGGTTCAATTTTCGGAGAATTTTCTTCGGGATTAGATCTAAATTATCTGAAAATCTCAAGAAAAAATATTCACGACCCACCTTAAAAATAAAAATTTCGTTGGAGGAAATTTGGCAGCTCTTGAATGTTCTTACGGCGTTTTTCCTTCGCACGGCAGTGTTGCCATCGATCTATTCGGTATCCTTGTTTGCTAATTTCTCCTGCATATTGTACTCGTTTCTCGCGCCTTCAGCAATACACGCGCACCCTTTCCACGTTTTGCTTGAAAACATGGCAACTATGAGAGAGTTAAATGAAAATCCGATTTGATTAAAACCCGTCGAACGCGTCGTCAGGATAATGGGTGCATAGTCTCCACCGATTCGCGGAAAGCAATTTCTTTGTGTATGCATTTCTTAACCTCGATTTGTTTAACCACGGTTGAGCTATCAAAAGGTCCCTTTGTTGGAGATCATTAAAAAAATCTCCGTCGTTGCCAAAATACTGCTGAGAATAATGGATTATTTCCAAAGGTGACCTTACGAAGACTTCAGCAAATAGACATCGCTTAAGGCAACTTCCATCACCCCCTCTCCCCTAGAGAAGACCTATTAGCCCCTTTAAATGCGCAATCATCCGTGGAAAAAAGAGTATATGTGGGGTGCACTTTTCCTCCAGGCAAGATACTAAAAAATTATACACAAAGTAAATGAAAAGGAAAATAACCGTGGCATAAAAATCAGTGAACATTTTCTCATACTTATTATACGCTAGCGAGGCCCTACTTCTCCGTGAAAATTTAGGACTCCAATATTGTTACTCTACTACCTTACATGGCCGGATTCACTTACTTGCCGCCCATGGGCCGCCTGTATTTTGCCGCCCTCTTCTCATTCGTTTTGGAACTCGATAAAAACCATCAAATGAACGTGTCAGCGGGGGAGGGGTGCATAAGACGCATTTACTCGTGTTGAACACATTTTTTGGGAAAGCCCTGTCAACACTACTAGCAAAGGTTCACGGAACTTCGCGCGAAAGTTAAGTTCCGTAAACCTATCTCTGTGTGGACAAGGCCTTCCATTCATAAGAAACGAACGAAAAAATTATGGAAAAACAAACATAGATGTGGTTCAATGATTTTAACTTCCGCCGCTGCGCCATGGACCAAGAGAATAAATAAGGACCCCCAACTCCCAACTCCGGTTAGCGCTGACATCAGCGCTCCCTGGCAGAGGGTGTAGTGAACTAAACCGATGATTGGGTCTTCCTGTTTATATTTCCATGCACCACCTATTTAGGCTTATCACNAAAGGGGGGAAATGAGGGAGAAAAGAAGGGAAAATCATCTTGAATTCAAATGTTGCCGGTCTTTAAGAGTTTTTTGATGAATTTTGAATACAAAATTTAGAGTTTGCACGCTTTGTTATTGCTTTATCTAGAAGTGCTTAAAGAGCTGATTTCGCAGTATTTTTGTCAATTTTGCTCTCATATGGAAAATAGTAGCAATATAGCTTTAAAAGTAAAAAAATGCACCGCCTAGTGACGTCATCTGGCGGCCTTCCTCATTTAAACGCATGTATTTTAGTGGATCAGATAATTTTGTCACATTTCCTCCTATAATTGTTCAATTTATGAACCGAGGGTATCCTTGTGTTCAGTTCACTCATCAAATTTTAGGCACTTGAAAATTCTCCATTGTCACTTTGCGTTGGTGTTTTCAATCTGGAATTTTCCAAAAAATTCGACGCGCCCTATCTGGCATTACGTAGGGCTATTATACTGCCGTGCTAGTGAGAAACGCCATATGACCCTTCAAACGTTGCCAAATTCCCCTGTTTAAATTACAACTTTTCAGGGAAATCTGTGGATATTTTTCCTCTAATTTTTTAGATAATTTTATACATGATCAGATCTAAAATGTGACGAGGAAATATTCATGACTTTCCTTACAAATTCACATTTCATTGGTGACAATTTGGTAACACTCGAATGTTTATACAGCTTTTTACATAGCACGGCAGTATAATACTCCCTTGACACTGACTCGGGCCTACCTCCCCATAGAGCACTGCTATTTTATGAACGGCCCCTAGTACTCTGCCGTGCTAGGGAAAAACGTATGAACCTTTGTCAGTTGCCAAACTTCCTTCAATTAGAAACCAAATTTCAGGAAAACTTGTGAATATTTGCGGTTCAATTTTTCAGAGAATTTTCCTCGGGATTAGATCTAAATTATCTGAAAATCTCAAGAAAAAATATTCATGACCCACCTCAAAAATAAAATTTTCGTTGGAGGAAATTTGGCAGCTCTCGAATGTTTTTACGGCGTTTTTCCTTAGCACGGCAGTATTGCCATCGATCTATTCGGTATCCTTGTTAGCTAATTTCTCCTGCATATTGTACTCGTTTCTCGCGCCTTCAGCAATACACACACGTCCTTCCACGTTTTGCTTGAAAATAAACATGGCAACTATGAGAGAGTTAAATGAAAATCCGATTTGATTAAAACCCGTCGAACGCGTCGTCAGGATAATGGGTGCATAGTCTCCACCGATTCGCGGAAAGCAATTTCTTTGTGTATGCATTTCTTAACCTCGATTTGTTTAACCACGGTTGAGCTATCAAAAGGTCCCTTTGTTGGAGATCATTAAAAAAATCTCCGCCGTTGCCAAAATATTGCTGAGAATTGATTATTTCCAAAGGTGACCTTACGAAGACTTCAGCAAGTAGACAGACTTAAGGCAACTTCCATCTCCCCCTCTCCCCTAGAGAAGACCTATTATCCCCTTTAAATGCGCAATCATCCGTGGGAAAAGAGTATATGTGTGGTACACTCTTCCTCCGGGCAAGATACTAAAAAATTATACAAAAGATAAATGAAAAGGAAAATAACCGTGGCATAAAAATCGGTGAACATTTTCTCATACTTATTATACGCTAGCGAGGCCCTACTTCTCCGTGAAAATTTAGGATTCAAATATTTTTACTCTACTACCTTAAAAATTATCGATCATTCACTACACTCTTTGTCCTCTGATAGATAACTGTTGCTGCACAGAGAAGTATTTCTGGCCTATCTCGAAAATTGAAGGCAAAATTGCAATGAGTGTGGCTTTACCTCCTTTCTCCTTTGTAATTCCTCTACTCTGTTTGGGCATGCAATGCCGCTATAAAATATGATCGTAAAATTCATATTCGTATTCAATCATTGTCGTAAGCAATTTTACAAGTACGAGTAAAAAAATAAAAATAAAGAAAATTAAATGGCAACGCTCGAATGCAAATATTCAAGCTCCATAAATGTCCTTGGTGCATAAACGAAGTAATGAAGGGGCTCCCTGTTTTTCATCCGTGGCGCAATAATCACGTCGTGCCTTCCAATGGCGTGGCGTGCTTTGCGATACATCGATTGGTCCGCCATTTAAACCCACGGAAGAGGATCTATAAACAGGGTGTTCGCAACAATCACCATAATAATCGATTCTTTGCCATAGCTCCAATTAGAGAAATATCGATAGATCGATCATTCAAGCCCCGCTACTGGAGCCTTCACGGGTCCCTGTGATTTGCTCATGAACAAGGGACATTAACCAAAGACTAATAGCAGCGAGGGACTTCTCAGTGTCATTCGAATTAATTGGAGCACATCTTTTCCGTGCTGTGGAAAAACATCGTATGATCATCCAAACGATGCCAAAGTTCCTCCTATAGTATGTTTTTTTTTGTTTTAAATGTTTTTTTTTTTTGCAGGAGATTTTCCGAAATACTGGATTAAATCTTCAGCAATATATTGTGAGGTTTAAAGGAGAACAAAGGCTCAGGAAAATTCGGTTTAAATCAGAATAAATTCGGAAAATTTCGAATGCTCATGCGGCGGTTTACCGTGTCACAGCAAATAGCTTTACTGTCTTGCTAAGGAAGAACACCGTATGAAAATTTGAGAGTTGCCATATTTCCTTCAATAAAATGTTTATTTTTAAGGATATGTATGAATAATTTTCCTCGAAATTTCCTCGAATTAAAGATACGCCCTTACGTCAGAGGAGCGACGAGTTGAGCGAGGTCTCCATTGAAATCTAAAAATCGGACCGTATCGTCAAATGTCGACAAAAACCTCCCCA
Source organism: Bemisia tabaci (assembly GCF_001854935.1). NCBI lineage: Eukaryota > Metazoa > Arthropoda > Insecta > Hemiptera > Aleyrodidae > Bemisia > Bemisia tabaci. The sequence goes on along the minus strand of NW_017566832.1, from coordinate 4,413,757 downwards.
TTGAAAAATTTACCCCCGATCAGGGACGGTGAAAAATATGTATTACAGTCGCTAGAGGAGGAGGGAGGTATAGTCGAGTTTCACAACCTCATCACTTCATACTTGAGTCATACCCGATTAACAGCGTTCGGATTTAAATTCATGACTCTCGTTCGCCGTGAATAAGAGTTAATTAAAAGAGGGGGAAAAAACAAAAAAGAAATTAATTAATTTGATAAAGCCTCGCTCTCTCCCTCAAGTTCTACATAATGCCGCGCCTTTAATCCCTCGCCTCTCTCAGATTACTTTAACATAATCATGCTGTTCCCTCCCTTTTCCTAGACAGCACGTTAGTGATCATGAGGTTTAGGTCCTCTGATCTTGACCTTCAACGAAAGTCTGAAAGAGCTCTCATAGAATACGACAACCTTCAAAGCGAGGAGAAACAAGTTTCAGATAGGTGCAATACTGCCGTGCTAAGGGAGAACGCCTTATGAACATTCAGGAGTTGCCAAATTGCCCCGGATAAAACATGTATTTTCAAAGAAAATTATGCGTATTTTGTCTTGAAATTTTCAGGCGTTTTAGATAAAATTGCGAATAAAACAGTCTGAAAAACTCGATGAAACCTATCAAAATATTTCCCAGTGAATTGGTTTTTGGTCGAGTGAAATATGGCACCGCCTGAAGGTTCATACGGCGTTCTTCCTTAGCACGGCAGAATATTATGGAGTCTCCTGTTAAAAGCCGGCAGGTGTTGTGTTATCTTTAGGGGATAATCATTCCAACTAACGTTGTTGTGGCGACAGAACTCCTCAAAGATAGCTCCCCTACACAGTATCAAGGGTAGTAAATCATGTAATTTTATTAAAGATTGAAGGGTATGTTTTAATAAAACAGGTGGTCGTATTAAAGCTATTTGTGCAGTGCGGCGCAACCTTATCATGAGGGCACCTATGATTTACAACGTAGGTATACGATTTTTTCATGAGCTTTCACAGACACGATCATTTATTTAAAAGCCGCCTATATATCGATGCCCAAAGTGAACTTTGTATCTCCTTATTGTGCCATCGCTAATCTCTGCTCAGTTTTTAAGAAAAAACTATCAAACTTTTTTTTAATTGCCTGTCATTTTTCTTCGTGCATTCAAATATATTCTCAAAACGAAAGGGGTTGTGTAATGTGTAAAAATAAGCTTACACTTGTTCCAGGCAAAACTCACAACTTTGACGGGACTTAAGAGAAAATGCGTTTTCAGAAAACCTCTCATCGGACACATTTTTTTACTTGATCCCAAAAATTTATTCCCTAAGTATGGCGCATTAACTTCGGGAAACCTTGTAGAAATATCATATTCTTCTTACTTAAAAGCAATTTCGAGATTATAAATAACTGCTTTGGCGGATCGAGGTTATAATGCTGCAACGGAAATTTTCTCTGATTTTCCGCATGCATGAGGGGTTTAAGATTGAAGTTTATCTAGATGAGGAATTCTGTATTCACTTTCATCATGGAGCGCGGGAAACATTCCGAACTGAATGCAGAGGGCTCCTTACTTTATCTCAGCTTTATGTACTTAAGCCACTTACAAGTTCTGCGCTCGTCGGTAAACATGCGATTCTCTCAGTCGAAGAGCAAATCGCCTCAAGCCATATTCGACGAACTCCCTTCAAGTGGCTAGTTTCATACATATCGCAATACGGTCCGGGCGGATGCACTTGCCTCTCTCTGGAAAATCCGCTCTAATTGTTAGCAACGAGTGGTCTATACATGACCGGTTCGCCCGGTAAAATCGGGTATATTCCTGAATTGTGATTATCGGTCGAGAATATTGTAAACAAATTCAAAAGATTTGTGAGGTTGTTGTTAGGTTTGAATAAACAACTTTTTAACATTTTTTCAATTTTTTTTGGTTTTTGTGCCTTTTTTCAATTTAAGAATTGCATAAACGTATTTTGCTGTATGTACCAAGAGAGAACGCCATTGCGCCGTATGCATGTTGCGTCAGACGTTGTGAAATTTTGATCTCATATTTATTTTAGAAACATGGTAAGAATATTTTATCTTGAAAATTTCAGATACATTAGATTGAATTGCGAATAAAATTCTACGAGAATGCGGAAAGGAAATATTCCCCAAGTTTTCCTAAAACATTATCAAAAGAAATTTGACATTGTCTCATGGTTCATACAGCAGATTGTCAAATATTTTTCGGCCAAGACTGCAAAGTCATTGGAATTTAAATTTCGCGCCACAGCTTTCGCGGTGGGAGCCGAAAGCCAAGTGCTAGCCGAAAGGCCCAAAAGGGTCGGGAGAAGCATACTCCTACGTTTCACTTACCTCGCAATAGTGTGGCGTACTATGCGATATATTGATGGATCTGCCATTTAAACCTGTGGAAAAGGGTCGATTAACAGGATGTTCGCAACAAACACCTTAACAATCGATTCATTACCACGGGTTCAAATGAGGAAATATCGAAAATCGATCATTCACGCCACGCTACCGTTACCTCGAGTTCATACGGGTTTTTTTCGTCCACAGGGCAGAATTGGACAACGCTAAGCAGAAAGGAACCAAGCCACATCAGCTATAGCTAAATTTAAGTGGGAAATTTTCTTTTATACATGAAAACGGTTGTGCGGATTTTTGCGCAAATTTCAGTGAATTGTTTGCATAGTACGACGCATATTCCTTAAAATTTTCAGAGGTAACCGCACAAACGATCTATTGTAAAAAAAGGAAATTGCTCCGTTAAATTTGGCAATGACTGATGTGCCTTGGTTCCTTTTCTGTTAAACGCGGTCCAATTATTAACCTTATTGTTTTAATGTGAATGCATGTGAAAATGAATCAGGTGCGTACCAATCGGGGAGAATACTAAAAAGTCACACCACTGAAAAGGATGTTTTGAAACGGGGAGGGAGAGGCGGTCGGGGGGCGAAAGAAATCAAAATTCGAAAGAAGGCAACCCCCTCTCCCGTCCAATCAAATTCAAAAAGGTGGGCTATCAGTTGCTGCCAACCAAGGGGGAGGGAAGGTGGAGCAAATTTTGGATCAGGAGAAAAGCCTCCGAAATGAAGATATTGGGACCATCTGAGCGTTTCGGGGCGGCTATACCTCCTACGCAACCAAGAGGAAACACCGTATGAACCTTCAGACGTTGCCAAATCTCTTCCGATAAAAAAAAACTCGTTTGCTAGAAAACCTGTAAGTTATTTTATTCGGATTTTCAGATATTTGGTTCGCAGTCTATATTTCTTGTGTTAGAACATTAAAAAATAACAATAAAAAAAGAGATAAACTTTGCAAAAAAAATACGCACAGCTGATAGCTAAGGTCGGGAAATGCCGGCCTTCGTTGCAATATTTGAAAATCTCCAATTTTTTCCATTTTTCATCAAAGAAAACTGATTCACATATCGACGGTGAAACTACCAAACCGCGTATCTCGTTTGCGGTGTTTAAAAATCTACGCTCACATTTTATTTTTTTGAAGTAGACCAAATCGATATCATTCCTTGAAATTTTCACGGAATTTTCTCCGCACAAAGAGGAAAAATCACAGAAATTTTCAAGACTGGATGTTAAGTAGTTTTTCATTTAAAAAATAAAGTATGACAGGAAGTCTGCGACGTCGCAAAGCGAGATACGTGGTTTGGTAGTTTCACCGTCGATATCTTTTGAACATTCTTGTGTTTATTTTTTGTATGAATAATATGCGGCACAGACATTTTCAAGGGAAAATTCTAATCAGTTCTTCTCTATTTTAAAAAAAAGGGATGGGGGTTTCAAAATGTCACCATTTAAGTTGGGCATTTTTCAACAATTTTTCCTCAATTTTTCAATTTTTATTGAGGGAAATCTGGCAACGTTTGAACGCTCATACGGCGTTCTTCCGCGACCCGGCGCGCGCGGCAGAGCGCAGCAGCGCTCAGAGTGTCGCCCGAGAGGCGTAACGCAATTTTTCTACGTCGACGATCTTAACGAGGATCGCCCACGGTGCAGTTTTATCTTTTATCTCCAATATAAACGGCGGTGGTCAATGAGAGCCCCCGCCCGCCCGCCTCCCTCCTCCAAGGTTGCCAGATTGTGTAAAAAAACCCTGGAAAATTCGAATGGGTCAGTTGCGCTGATCACAGAATGGAGATGTTGCATGTGTAAGGAATTTGCGATTTGACATAGTGAAAACTGGAGCAGAAAGTCAAGAATGATGACACGCAGTACCACAGCATTCCTACAGTCTTGTAGGAATGCATACAGCCATGCGCGAATATGCGTCATGCGAATACGCGTTTGACGCAATGCGAGAAGTATTCATGCAGTCTTGTAGGCGCTGGTATGGGCCTTACGCCGACCGCACTCTTCGGCGCAATACATGAAGTATTCATAGTCTTGCAGGCGCTAATATACGTTTCCCGCCGCACTGGCCGCACTATGTTTGGCGCGATGATTCGAACTCGCGTTAGAATAATCACAGCATCAAATAATAGAGCTTAAAAGCAGGGAAAGCAAGGAAGGAAAGGAATGGAAAAGCAATGGTGAAACTCCTAAACCACATATCTCAGTTTGCGACGTTGCAGACTTCACTTTATACTTCATCGTTTTAATGGAGATCTACTCATCGTCAATTCTTAAAAACTTCCATAATTTTTCTTCTCTGTGCGAAGTAAATTCTGAGAAAACTTCCAGGAATGATGTTGATTTGTTTTCCACACCGAAAATAAAACTGGGGCGGAGATTTTTAAATATACCGCAAACAAGATACGAGATTCGGGAGTCTCATTGTCGAATGGAGATGTTGCATGTGTGGGAAATTTGCGATTTGATTGATGATTCTTACGTAAAAGTTCGTGAGAAACACGATGGTGCCATTGGTTTTCTCTGAAATCAACTTCCAAGCTCAAAAAAAGCTCTCAAGTTCAGGAAAAAATGGAGGGAATATCCCACGCTATCCCGAGAGTCCACCTCTACCTCCATGCAAAGATAGCGAGCAAATACATTGACTGGGCTGCCACTTTATTTAGGAACTCTATAACTGAAAACACGGCAACCCTGCTAATGTATTATCTCCCTATCTTTGAATGGAGAGTTTGTCTTGATGCAGAGGTGGACTCTCAGGATATCCCCTCCATTTTGGCCTCACTTTGAGAGCTTTTTTTGAGCTTATGAGTTGATTTCAAAGAAAACCAGTGGCACCATCATGTTTCTCGCGAACTTTCACATAAGAATCAACAGTCAAAACGCAAAGCCCTCGCACATGCAACATCTCTATTGTGTTTTGATGCTTGATTCTAGTAGATTGCCTAAAAATATTAAGGTCTATCCAAACCGCAACTTTCGGCGTTCAATTTTAACGGGGATATTGCCCTTTGAAAAGTTGGGGGTTTGACGTCATCTATCGCGGTAGTGACACCCTTTGGTTTCTTTCGCCTTAGTTTTATCAGTTAAGGAGACACATACAACAGTACTGGTTACTCTACGTGAAACGCGGATGAAAGCAAGGTGGAAGAAACCAAGGGTGTTACTACCGCGGTGGATGACGTCAAAAACCCAACTTTTCAGAGGGCGATATCTCGATTATTATTGAACGAAGAAAGGTGAAGTTCGGACAGATCTTAATATTTTTAGCTAATCTACTGGAATCTAGCATTAAAACACAATTCTGTGACCAGCGCAACTGACCCATTGGGTCAAGGAAGAGGGTATGTGCTGAATTTCCAGCACAATCCGGCAATAATGCTCGCCTTTGCGCGCGCCCTTCCCGGCTCGTCCCTCACACTGACACACTGCACTTTTACCCACTCTACCCCTGTATCCCCCTCCCCCCCGGCCAGGATTAAATTGGCCAACGAGGGAGACGCGATACTATTGACCAATTTCCGTCAACGACTCGCCCCCGATGATAGTATGTCGATGGCAAGACTTGAAAAACACTGCCGTGCTGAGGAAAAACGCCGTATGAGCCTTCAGACGTTGCCAAATTTCCTCCGATAAAAAACGAATGAATTTACTGGGAAAATTTCGAATATTATTTACAAAAAATTTCAAACAGTCATGTACGCAATTTAACCTAAAATATCTGGAAATTTCAAGATAAATATGCATGAATGTTGTCAAAAATACATTTTTTATTAAGGGGAATTCGGCAACTCTCGGATGTTTATACGGCGTTTTTCCTTAGCACGGGAAAACACCCATCCGTCGAGGAAGTTTTGGAAAACACGTTTCTTGGTCCGCGAAGTTGCGGAGATCTCATAATCGGTTTACCGTCGAAGGAGAATCTAAATTTTCTCGCGAGTTTGCAATGTCTGTGCCCAACTTGAAGAATATTTCGAAAAGAGATGTTTGTTCTCTTCGGGAATGAATTATTGAATTTGGTTCAAAAATTTTGAAACACTGCATTTGAGATATAAGTATTTTATGGATTTTTCCATGTGTATGGTACCATGGCTAAACAGCAGCGCTATCTGTGGTGAACGTAATGAATCACGTATCTCGATTGGGACATTCCAGAATCTCCCTTGTTGTTTTGTTGGAAAATCAATGAGCGCTACTGTTTACAATTTAAATGCAAAATATTCTGTTTGAACAAAATGAAGAAAATGTTTACTTTCTTAGGTTCACTGGATTTCTTTTGAGAAGTGAGGTAACGCAACAAGAAATCTGCAACGATGGAAATCAAGAAATGCGTTTTGCGATTTTCACCAATCATATCTTAATCCTCTACTCAGCCCTCCTCTTTTCCCTGGTAAGAATTGGCGATAAGAGCTGCGTTTCAAAATACCATAGGAATTCTTATAGCCGGCTAAAGAAGGCTACAGAAAATCATATAGCTGGCTGTAGATTGCGGAGAAAATCATACGGCCGGGCTATACGAAGCGACAAAAAATTATGCAGCCGGGCTATAGCTCCTATCGCCGGGCTTTACACTTTATCGCCTGATTGTTGCTTTTTCGCCATCGATTATAAAAGGCCATTAGAAATTGTGTAGAAATTCGTGTGCTTTGGAAATCATTAAGTTTGATACGGAACCACCTTAATATTTACAAAACACACATTATATTTCCCTTTAATACATATTTTTTTTTCATCAATTAAAATGAGAATAATCCATACAGGATGTGCAAAAATTTCAAAATCATGAGTTGAATAACGCTGACTCCGCCAGATTAAATAGAGCCTAACACAAAGTGGAGCGGCGACGGACTGGCGCCTACAAACCTAACAGGGATACTTCACGCATTGCGCAACGCGTGAAGTATCCCTGTTAGGTTTGTAGGCGCCAATGCGCGTTTAGCGCTGGCTGCCCGCCTGCCGCGCCGCAGCGTGCCACGGCGCGGCGCTTGAAGCAACTATTTCACACCAGAGGTATCGCACGAAACTGAAGGCGCTCTATTATATTAGTAAGGACAGACATCCATCAAAAGCACGGAGCTTTCCTCGCAAAATAAATCAAGATACTACGGCCCAAAAAGAGAGTAGTATTCTAAAAACTCACTAAGTCCTTAGCATCCGTAATTAGTAACGTGTAGCATACACTTTATCGCCTGGCTGTTGCTTAATCGTCATCGGCTATAAAAGGCTATAAGAAATTGTGTAGCCGGCTATAGAAGCTATTGGAAATCTTACAGCCGGCTGTAGGTCTATGGTATTTTGGAACACAGATTCTACCGCCAATTTTTACCAGGGTTCCTTTTTCCCTCTTTTCTTTTCTTTACACACTTTTGCTCCCTCCGCATTCGCCTCTATTTTTTTCGGTCCTTTTCTTCTCTTTTCTTTTTTGGTCCTTTTCTTTCTCTTTTCTTTTTCGGTTGTTTTCTTCTCTTTTCTTTTCGGTCCTTACCTTCTTTTTTCGTTCTCTTCTTTTTTTCTTTTTCTTCTTTTTTCTTAATTCTCTCTCTCTCTCTTTCTTTTGTATTTTCATTCTCTATTCTTTTTTCTTTTCTTCTTTTTCCTCTTCACTTTTCTTCTTTTTCTAATTCTATTTCTTCTTCCCTCTTCTTTTCCCTTCCTTCTTCTTTTTCCTCCTCTGCTTCTTTTTTACCCGTCTCTGACCAGATCTTCAAAATCTTTATCTAGCCTTTACAATTTTGATGAACAACAAAAACAAATGAAATTCTTTCCGAGAACAAAAGACTCTTCTACACAGTATCGGAAAAGCCATGAATTGCTGAAAATTTTAAACGACTAAATGCACCGATTCAACCGTTGCTGAACTAGACTTTTACTTTTTCTTTCCTTAGCTTTAATTGGACCGAGTTCAACAGAAAGGAATCAACTCACATAAATTTGAAACTAAAAAAAAAGAGGTTTGAAGTTTTATTCCTCCATAGGGCTCAAAGTAAAAAATAAATTTTCACCCCTCTTAACACAGAGTAATTTTTCTTTCCTCGACTTGAGTTTTTGGCAGGCGAATATAGACGACTAGTGGAACTCATAAACATTCTTAACCCAATTTTTTCCAAAATGTGGATTGCTTCTTATCTGATGAACTCGGTCCGATCGACGTCCGACAGAAGTACGCGTTCCCCGAATTCGAACAAATTACAATGACGTCACAATCACAATGAAATCTTATAATGCCTCGAGCGTCGTTTCCGCTTGTCTATCGTTCGCTAAAAACTAAAGAGGAAGGAAATCGGAGGAATCGGGAAAATCGGACGAAGTTTCGATTCGCGGAACCTTTTGTGCTGCCGGCGAATTCCTAAACTCACGAAGTTACAATCGTGGCGAAATATTCAACAAGGATACCGCAATGCTGTGGAAAAAACACACATCTCCAACGAAAACCCCATTTAGATACGTCGTTATTACTCAACTTGGCAATAATAGATCGGACCGCGGGGGCATGGATCGGAACGGGGTGAAATGATCCAATCGAAAGAGGGGTCGCGTCCGCTTGAACGAGCGCGGAAAGTGTCGCCTCGGGGCTCCAGAGCGCAAATTTTAAAGGAAATTCCTCTTGTTCTATTCTTCGGAGCTCGCGCTCTTGTGACTCAAGAGTGGGGGGCTCCAGGAATTGAAAATGAACGCGCGGCAGTTTCGAAATCGGAGGAAATAACACAAAAGAGCTTGGGTGTTCGGGTATTCGATATTGAACTGGTTGTTTGCGGACCGTTGCCTCTCGTAACTTAATTCCTGAGGTGAATTTTTTCAACGGATTGAATCTCAAATGGCTCCTAACAGGACTTTCCCAAGGAGTTATCCGCAGCGAAAATTCGAAAATTCGAAGACAGTGCTCATTCAGAGGCTCGTTGTCAATAGTCCGAAAACCACGTATCTTGTTTGCGGTGTTTAAAAATCTCCACTCTCATTATTCTTTTTTTCCGAGAGCAAAGTAACATCATTTCGTGAAGTTTTCAAAGAATTTTCTTCGTTTTTTTTTCTCTTTATTAGTGAGATAGGTAACTACAGAGTATTAATCCTAATTATGCTAGCTATAGAGTATCTTCGTATAGAGCAGAAAAACCACGAAAATTGTAAAGGATATTAATGAAGTTTGAGTATTTTTTCTTTTAAAAAATTAAATGTGACGAGAGGTCTGCAATGTCACAAACCGAGATTTGGTTGGGTAGTTTCACTGTCGACATGGAAAATTGCATACTGGATACAGTTACAACGTTTTCAAATAAGAGGTCTTAAATCGAAGCGATTTGAATTTCTTCAAAATGGACAACGTGTGACGTCACATCGATGGTAAAGCTCCCAAACCACGTATCTCGTTTACGGTGTTTAAAAATCTCCGCTCTCAATGTTCTTTTTTTCTGAGAGCAAAGTAACATCATTTCGTGAAGTTTTCGAAGAATTTTCTTCGTATAGAGCAGAAAAACCACGAAAATTTTAAAGGATATCAATGAATTTTGAGTATTTTTTCTTTTAAAAAATTGAATGTGACGAGAAGTCTGCAATGTCACAAACTGAGATTTAGTTTAGTATAGTTTCACTGTCGACATGAAAAAGTGCATACTGAGCATGACAGTGTAAACCTTACATCTGCATCCTTCCGAAAACCATTCAGATTTTTCCGGGAAGAACTCGCGTCGCTTAGGAGAGAGTATTCCAGACTCCAACTCAAAGCTTCCGTCCCGTGAGACTCATTTGAATTCTCATATCGTGAAACTGGCACTCGGGACAGCCTAGTAGGACTCTGCCCGACCCTTGAGTATTTACGATCCTCGCTGTTGGTCTGAAGGGATGAAAAACGGTCACGCGAGCTATAATATACACTCTCATCCCTTCATTCATCTTGACTACCGTTCGCTGAATGTCAAGTTCAACAGTCGCCAATGTCAAGTTCACCTGTATTGGTAGAGCTTAGAGTCCCTTCATACTGAGAGTCAAGACAACACCCCTCATGGAGTCACAAACGGGAATAAAGATTACAGAAATTGAATGTTTTTTGTAATCTTTGATCGGCCCATTTTCAAATTCCTTTCTCCGTTCCCTCTCTCATTCCGTTTGTTCCTTGCCGAACCCGTGATTCCCTGGTCCATTCCAGATTATAATCTTTGCAATCGGTGAAAATGTAATCTTTATTCCCGTGAGTGACACTGTGAAGGCCTAAAATACGGGAACCAATCAGAAATGGATTCACATTGTCTTGACTCTCAGTATAAAGGGACTCTAGTAGAGCAGCTGCCTTGCTAAGGAAGAACGTCATATGAGCCTTCAGACGTTGCCAAGTTTCCTCCGATAAAAACCGAATTTACTGGGAAAATTTTGTATATTATTTTTCCAAAATTTTATGCAATTTTGTACGTAATTTAACGTAAAATATCTGAAAATTTCAAGGAAAAATATGTATGAATTTTGTCAAAAATACATGTTTTATCAAGGGAAATGTGGCAACTCTCGAATGTTCACACGGCGTTCTTTCTTAGCACGGTAGTTATCACTGGGGCATCCCGGATCAAAATGGACCGAGAACAATGGTATAACTCATTAAATCGCATTTTGAAAAAAAAATGAGTTGGAAGTAGTTTTGAACTCCGCTAACCATAAGCTGTCTCCTGTTAAAAATGCAAAGTTGGTTCATATGACCGAACGCTCTAAAATCACCGCTGTCATTTTATTTATCCAAAAGAGGATAAAGCGGCATTATTCTTCGAAGTTTTCAAGGATTTTCTTCTTTTAGAGAGGAAAACCAAGATAGCTTTCATGCATTCACGTTGAGTAATTTTCCATTTCAAAAAAATAGTATGATAGGAGACCTGCAGCCTCGCAAACCCAGATATGTGATTTGGAAGTTTTTCCGTCCAAATATATGAAAGTCTACAGATTTAGGTTCTTTTTTCGGTTTTTTCGTTCAGTTTTTTTTTTTTTTTTTTTTTTTTTTTTTGTGGAAAAAAACTAACGCCAGGAGAGGCATATCCATTCCTATTTTGAAGTCTTACAGATAGATTTGGCAAAGTTCTTGCGTGTTGATTGCTCATCGAGGAAGTTGGCTCCTCAAATCCAGACAGAAAGAACTCAATTTTCTGGAGTTGAGCGCGGGAACCTTTGCAAACCTTAATTTGAATTTCCGTTGAAATAATTCAAATAATACAAACCCGGCAATCATTTTAATTAAAAAAGAAACATCTCGTAACAGTGCGGCATAACAAAAATGAAATAGTATATTTTAAAGACCCTGTCCGCCAGTCAATGATTTTCAATTCTTCATATCTACGGGGGTTTTCTCTTCTTCCTAGTCCATCCATCCTTCTATTTTAGATCCCTCTTTTTCCAATCTCACTCTTGATTTTCGCCACACGTAATCGTCGGAACTCCACGACAAACGCAGCGTTTTCCGCCGTTTTAACGACCCTTCGAGGTGGCTTTCAAACGCCCGAGAAAGCTTTTTTCTTTTGGTCTACCGCTTTGCTCATTACCGATTTCCAACCTATGATGCAACTTCTCTGACACGGTTTGTCGATAATGTATTCGCTCTACGAGGAAAAAAGCGAATTTCACAGGAAAACTGACAACTCAGGGACTACAGTTCTGCCCGGCCAACAACGAGAAAAATGGAGCCGTAAAATTTGTTCTTTATCAGTCATATTCTTTTGATTCAGGAGCTGCGAAATTAAAACGCCAAGCGGGCGTAAAAGCTGCGGAAAACTTCATTTTCCCGGCTGAATGCCCGGCAAAGTGTCCTGTTTCAACGACACAATTACTCGCCTTTCTTCGCAGCAAATTGATTATGTTTCTCAGTGTGAATTTTCTCTTTTCACGTCACATACCTACTAGCACGAAAATTTAAGCAATTAGTATTTTGTGAGAGCTGCTGGAAAAATAATCGAGGGTCTTGGAGGACAAGGTGCATAGGTGCAGTTTTTGCAACTTCGAGAAGTACATGTTCGAAGTTTCGAAATTATGTTTATTCTTATGGCGGAAAGAATGTTCAAACTGACTTAGGTATTGATCCATAAAAATTGGAATCTTGCAGCGAATTTTTCACAGATTGTGCATGAAAACTATAGTTTTACTAGAAATCATTAATATCTTAATTTTTTCAAAAACTGCACTTATGCGATTTGTCTCACGAGCCCCTCCAATATAAGAGAGCAAACAAAACGTAGTGTATACAGAAAAATTAGGAAGTGTAATACATTATAGAACATGAATTTATTAAATGAAAAAGTAAATCCAAAAAATTTGGAGATTACATGATATTTAAGATGTATGTAAAGGAAGGTACTCTGACATCAACGAGTGCCAATGTGAAGTCATAAACGGGTGCCCACGTGACGTCATCAACAGATGTCCATATCCATGTGATCTTATCAACGGCTGTCATAGGATCGCGCAAATTCCCCTTTTTTTCCCTTTTTGGAGATACATAGGATTGCGCGAATTTTTCTAGCACTGGAAAATCACATGTTTGCGCGAAAATTCAATATTCAACATTTAACGAAGAAGCGTTAATCTGGCAACATTGGTAATTTGTTGTAGATAACTACATCGCGGAAGATCGTTCATTCCCTCCTCACTTACGGGCAATCGGGCATGTCTCTCTTCGATGGATATAGCCCTCGCAGCACGAATGGCCCAGAGAGCTTCCATAGACATTTAAAAAGTGAACTAGGGGCCCGTGGCCGCCACTACGCGGACGCCAACCACTGAATAAAACTACACGTAAAAATCGTAGAACAACCATGTTCAATTTTTCAAAGAGACGGATGGATTCAAAACCCGACGGATGCACCCGAAAGAAAGCTTATATTTATCTCTGATTAAAACGATATTCACAACTTTTGTTTTATTTTGAATAAATGTTTTTAAAAAGCTGCACAGTTTTCAAAAAAATTTCCGGGAATTTAACTTAATGATCTCAAATAAAAGTATCGAAAACTTCGAAACAATGTTTTCGTTCGTTCTATTTTCTTTTAATGTAACCAAAATTTAATATCATAGAGTTTCTGAATCGTTGCAATGAGGACACATATTTTCCCTTAAATCATAGTGAAAACTAGAGCAGAAAGTCATGCATGATGACAAGCAGTACTACAGCATTCCTACAGTCTTGTAATATGCGCTAATATGCGTATCACGCCACCTGGTCGACTTCACTGCGTTTGGCGAAATGCGAGAAGTATCCAGACAGTCTTGCAGGCGCTGATATACGTTCAACGCCGCGCCGGCCGCACTGTGTTCTGCGCGATTATTCAAACTCGCGTTAGAATAATCACGGTATCAAATTATAGAGCCTAAAAGAATCATGTCGTATTTCGACGCCGTATGAGCATTCCAACGTTGCCTCGTTTCTCCCGATTAAATATTTTTTCCGAGAAAAGTTAGGAAAGTTCTTGATACCCACGGCCATTATTAAAATCTTTTCACTTCATTTATCATCAGAATGTAAGACATCGATGCCTTGTCAACAAACTAACCTAAAGTAGCGTTTACATAAAAATGCGTTTATTTTCCAAATTCGCGCGTTCCTGTAGCAGCTTTTATGGTTTCTATTCGCGCAATCCTCGTGCCTTTTTCGCGCGATCCTCGTATATTTTTTTGGACCTCTCGCCCAATCCTGAATTACCATTATCAGCGGATGCCGTTTTGAGGTCATTGACAGGTGTATGGTGACGTCAACGCTTAGTATTAGCTGAAAACAGGCTAAAATTCCCGGAAATAGCAGAAATGGTTCGATTACGTTATCAACGACCGCTTTCATTTTAAGGACACAATGCCCTCAAATCTGATCAAATCTCTGCGCTTAAGAGACACTTTGTAATTTCAACAAAAACAAAGGGAGCGAGAAAGTAAAAAGACACAGAACAATTTTGCTCCGGGCCGTTTTTTCTCTTGTAGGAATAGCATTACGAATATGAGAGTAATACACATTCACCCAGATGAATTTATCCTCCAATACAAGTCAAAAGAGAGAGAGAACCTAATAACGATGGATACGCAATCGATGTAAAGTATAGCGAAGCGAGCACCACGAGTAACTGAATCCCCAGCAGCCCAGCACAATAATTAGCTTCGTCAATGCGGTGTATTTTAGACAGGTGCAAAATACCCGGAACTGACCTAAGTAACTCAATAGCGCTCGCAGCCTGTTGAGTGTCGAGTGCACCGATCATCGAAAATGAAGCTCGGCACAGCGTCAGGATGCACAGTGGCGGACCAGTGTTCTATACAGGGTGATCGAAAAGTCTCGCACCACCCTCATAGCCATCCCAGGGTTCTTGTCCCTTTTCAGGGTGTTCCCCTTAAAATTTTGGAAGGTCTTAGAAGTCGTTTCCTTTGGCTTTAGGTTACAAAATTTCAAATCTCTACTTCAATTTGTTAAGAAGTTACATGAGTGATCCCAGGTGCTGGCGGAACAGGACTTTCAGATCACCCTGTGTAACTCCACCTGTTGTGATGGACCTGAAAATTAACATGATGCTTTAAAAAATGGTGTGACTCTGAGCTCTGTCCGGACTTTATTCTTTGCTCCCTGTTTTATAATGAGGCATAGGGAGGGGCGGGGGGGGGGGGGGTTACAGAAAAACATAAACGGCTTTTAGGAATGAACTTGATAGCAAAATGATTTCGAACATTTTGGGGTGGCGTTAAAAAATTACGGTGAAGATTTTTCGTCTGCCGGGTGTCAGTCTTAAATTAACTGTATTTAGACGACTTTTTATTGAGTACTCTTTTTTTAAAATTTATTTGGCTTCTTTTCCTTTATTTATTAAAGTAGGAATCTACATCCATCTATAGACACATGTGTTATTATATACTTTTCATTGTCCGTAGACATCATGGACTTTTAAGCACACACATGCTCTAAGCTATTCAAATCAGGGATTTAAAACCGATGAGAATCTGTTTCTGCAGATTCAATCGTCAATTCCGTGGAAATATGACGCCACTGCTGGGATTCGAACCCGGGACCTACTGACTTAGAGTCAGCCGCGCTGACCACTAGGGCAAGCAGATTTTTTTGTGATCAAAACTTCCATCTAGAAAGTGAACCATTAGAGAACCACCATTGAAAAATTAAGAAATTATATCTTTTGAAGCTTTTTTGTGATGTGAGCTGATGGTTCACTTCGTCAAGGGTCGGTTCTAAAAGTAAGAAATCTAATTTTATCAAATTACCATCAAAATTTCATATTTGCTTGATTCAAAAGTCAAACGAGCAAATCTAGAAAGCGTCAAGACGTCAAATACTTTACTTTACTTTTAAATATTTATAGAAAGCTGAACAGATGTTGTCATTCACTCTGTGCTGCACGAATGCAGATGCTGGCGCCAATCTTTCACTTACGAACTTTCCTCAAAGCTTTTGCACAGCGAGTCGTTTCTCATGTTAATTTTTGATGAAAGATGTTATACTTAAGTGCCGTAGCTCAGGTCTTTCACGCGGTTCATCGTTAGAGTAATATTCAGCTCTATAGATCAAAAGTGTTGCAGAGGTGCGGAACCTTCCCCTTCTCACTCACCCGACTATACATACAAAACACGAGCCTTGCAAAGGTCGTTCAAGGGAATAAAATACCTCTGAAATGTAATGGATGTGGCTATCTTTGCCTTGCAAGGTGAAACCGCCGTATAAGCCTTCACGAGTTGCCAAATCTCCTTCGATAAAAAACGAATTGACCGGAAAATTGTTGAACATTTTTCTCCAAATTTTTCAGACAATTTCGTTAGCAATGGACCACTAGATAAGGTACGAATTTTAGCATTCTATTACATGTTTCCTCACCAAAATTTCACGTAAAATACGATGCTCACAACGAAAATAACAGAAATCAACTCCTTCCGAAGATATTTAATGATTCTTGGTGCTTGCATTGAAACCACCAGCTCATGAAAACTCAATGCTCTACGTAATTCACATATCGCGCTCTAAACGTTATCATGAACGTCTCTGCTATAAAAAAATCTGGCAACCTCAATCTTGACGCTTTGGCTCAGCTATAGCAAATTACTTATAGTTTGAAAAACGCATGGTGTGAAATGTACATTGCTCGATTGAGAGGCTTGCTGAAACCGTTGTAGTGCGCGATTTGACTCGCGTAGAGCTTTGTATTTCTTGTGAGCGGGCAGTTCAAATTCCTTGTAACCAATGTGAAATAAAAATGTTAATATCTCCGTTAGGAGTTGGTTTCATTACTTTTCGTTGCGCCAATCGCGTTTTACGTGAAATTCTGGTTAAGAATCATGTATCAGAATGCTTAAATTTGTACCTTGTCTCGTGGTTCATTTGATCCAAAATTTCCTCAAAAATACATGTTTTACAAGGGTTTTGGTTACATCGGGATGTTTACACGGCGTTTTTCCTTACCACGGCAGATATAATGCCGAACTTATCGTGAGAGGGTCCTTCCGAATTTCGGAAATTGCATTACTGTTGCCACTGCATGGAGGATGGAAATATGAACCCCGCAGCATAAATTTAATTCGACCCTAAAAGCCTAGGAAATAACGAATAAATGATATTCAGAAGTCGAGGAGGAGGAGAACCTCCCACCTGATTGGTCAAGCAAAGGGAGGGGAAACAACCCGTTTTTACTAAGGTGGGTTGATTCAATTCTTCTGCCTTTTTTCTCCCTTTTTTCAGGTGAGAAGTCAATTCATTATTTTCCCTTTTTGCTTTTGTTGTTGAGAATATGTGAAATACAAGGTCCCGGCGCGGCGGTGCTTCGCGCCTAATGAAGCTGTGCCGTAAAATTGAACATTCTGGACATCACTGAACAAATGAAAAGGCGCATATTGCAATCTTGGTTCAGCGGAGGCAAGAGAGCATTCATGAAAAGCACACAAGGGCTAATTGCAGATAATATAATATTAACTTTATAGTATAACGAGATGGCACAATAATTTAATATCTTTCCATAATTGTTGTAAATAAAACGTAATTTCAATATTACCATTGTCATCAAGATAGATTTTGAGAAAGGTAATGGAGATGTTGCATGTCGACGGTGAAAGTCGGTAATCACATAACTCGTTTGCGGTGTCTGAAAATCTCCGCCTCTACGTCATTTTTTTAAAGGAGAACAAATTGACATTATTTCTTGAAGTTTTTGCAGAATTTTCTTCGTATTGAGAAGAAAAATCATGACAGTTTTGAAGAATTGCCGTTGAGTAGTTTACCATTTAAAAAATAAAGTATGAGAGGAAGTCTGCGACGTCGCAAACCGAGTTATGTGATTGCCGACTTACACCGTCGATGTGTAAGGGATTTGCGATTTGACCATTGATTCTTATGTAAAAGTTCGCGAGAAACACGATGGTGCCACTGGTTTTCTCTGAAATCATCTCCCAAGCTCAAAAAAAGCTCTCAAAGTGAGGTCAAAATGGAGGGAATATCCCACCGTACCCTGAGAGTCCACCTCTACATCAAGACAAACTCTCCATGCAAAGATAGGGAACCAATACATAAGCAGGGTTGCCGTGTTTTCAGTTTTGGAGTCCCTCTGCGAGTCCCCAGTGAAATGTCAACCCTGCTAATGTATTTGCTCCCTACGTCCCTACCTTTGCATGGAGAGTTTGTTTTGATGTAGAGGTGGACTCTCAGGGTACGGTGGGATGTCCCCTCCATTTTGGCCTCACTTTGAGAGCTTCTTTTAAGCTTTGGAGATGATTTCAGAGAGAACCAGTAGCACCATCGTGTTTCTCGCGAACTTTTACATAAGAATCAATAGTCAAATCGCAAATCCTTCACACATGCAGCATCTCCATTATCCTATAAATGCAAGATTGTAGGCCCTTTTTATTTATACTGCACTTCGAGAACCTAAATCCCTGATAAGGTCAATAGAATGCGGCTCTTAAGTGTTTTTAAAGAGAGGTAGACCGCATTTTTTTAAACTTTTTAATTGAATCGTGGTTTCACACTAAGTCATTCAATCTCTCGACCAACGCAATGATAGAGAGGCGAGGTCGATCCATCGCTTTGATACAACTATTCGTGCTCGAGGGTCGAGGGATATCCGTGCTGCATACTCTCAAATTTGAAGGGGCTCTGACTTTCCTTCATCTGCTTTGCTCCGAACTGCGACACGACGACGCTTCGGATGCCACGCCATCCCAAGTTATACTCAACGAAAAGTTATATTGTAAACAGAAAGAATGGAAAATTATTTAATTTATTGGGTTTGGTATAACTAGGTGTAATGGAGGGAAAAATTTCCCGCCAAACAATATTCTCAATGACTTTCTCCTTACTTTGAATTTGGATTCCTTCTTTGGATTTCGACCTTTGGACCGTCTTACTCTCCTTCCTTACCCCGTCCATCGAGCATCTTAAAAATGGTTTTATTACAATAGAGATTATTTTTAAAAGAAAATAGGAAGTGCACCATTTTGAAAATACTGTAATCGTGCACTGAAAAAAATTATCGGCGTTTTTACCGAGGTCCGTTGGTACCTTTACCATCTCACTTTTTTTTACCAATTATTGGTAATTCTACCAAGACAGACTGGTAAGCTTACCTAAAAACCGGTATTTTTACTGTTTTTCAGGTAAGAATACCACTTTTATTGGTAATCAATTCCCGGTAACTTTGCCATTTTATCTCGGTAATTCTACCACAGTCGATAAAAAATATAGGCGTTTTTACCAAGGTCCAGCAAAATTACCTAGAGAGTTCAATAATTTTACCGAGATCTTTCGGTAAAATTACCAATTCCATAAATGGTAATTTTACCAAGAAAAAACTGGGATCAAATAGAACCCTGAATTCTCGGTAATTTTACCCTTTTCTTAGTAAATACACCGGGATTTTTTTTCGGTGTGCTGATTCCTTTTTGCTAAATGCGATTCTATTGATCCTTGTGTGAAGAAAGCGAGTCGACGATATCAAGCTAATGGAGTGCGTTGTTTTTGTATGTTTACAGTCGGGGCTCGTGTGATGCAATGCAGGAGAGCGGAATGGCCGGCGACGAGGTTGTGCGGGACAAGGACGGGTGGCCGGTCATCCCGATCCTGGAGAACGACACGGCGAAGCTCCCGATCGAGATGCAGTTCAACTCCGGGCACGTCGTCTCCATAGTGACCTACAGCGTCCTCATGGTCGTCTCCGCTATCGGCAACATCACCATCCTCACCATCATCCTCCGCCGCCGCAAGAAGTCCCGCACCTCCCGCATCAACACCATGCTCATGCACCTCGCCATCGCCGACCTACTGGTAAGACTCACCCCGCACTCCTTCATTCCGAGGCCATGGATTCCATCCACATGAATCGGTCCACACCGATTCCATCCACAAATTATTAAAAAACTGGTGTTGATTATACAGACACGAATCGATCGAAAAATGAAAACGTGAATCGATCGACACCGATTCGATCGACAAAATTCGATCAAATCACGGGATTTTCGATAGATTCATGGGTTTGTCGATAGATTCACGGGGTTGTCGATCGAGTCAGGGATTTGTCGATCAATTCACGGGTTTGTCGTAAAGCCTATAGCACAGAGCGGAGCGGCGTGTTAGTTGCGCTAAACGCGCACTGGCGCCTACAAACCTAACGGGATACTTCACGCATTGCACAATGCGTGAAGTATATCTGTTAGGTTTGTAGGCATCAATGCCGGTTTGTCGTTTTCGTTTTTTGGTCGATTCATGTCGATCGAATCGACACGGGTTCTTTTAAATTAACTATCGATCGAATCTTTGTCGATTGATTCACGTCAATCTATTCAAGCTCTTGTTTTTCGATCGATTCACGTCGATCGAATCGACACGGTTTTTTTTTTAAAAAAATAAACCATTGAGCAAATCGGTTTCGTTTGATTAATGTCGATCGATTCACGTTTTCATTTTTCGATCGATTCATGTCGATCGAATCCATACCCTCCCTTTATTCCCTTACTCTCCGCTGCTGGAGACGTAGCCACAATTGTTAATGGGGGAGAAAGGAGCTGGCATGACCAATGAAATTGCAGACCCGGGTGCAACAGAGATGGACTTCTGGCGAAGATCCGCTGGTATTTAAGCTATGTATATAATCAAGATTTTTGGTAAAAATGGGGGAGCGTCAATTCCATGAGTGAAAAATTCACTACCTAAAACTTTCTACACCTCTTTGGTGCGAAAGGACTTAATTATCTTTTAAGAAAATCCCAATTTGTTTTACCTGAACCAGATAAACCTTTTGATTTGCCTCAGCTGAAGGCTCTTTTGATTTTTCCTGTGTATGATAACTTCGCGACGGTACAGGCGTGCCGCGGCGCTTCGAGCTACTATTTCGCCACGGAGGTGTTGCACAGTATCATACGAGATTGAGGGCAACGTATCGTGATTGATGGCATATTTCAAAAGCACGAAGTGCCCTCGCAAATTAAATCGAGTCACGACGACGCAAAGAGAGCGGTAGTCGAAAAACTCACTAAGGCCAAGCACCCGTATTCAATTACGTTTGGCATGATTTTTGAACATCATTAGAGGAAAAAATGACTTGATTCAAGCAAAAATATGCTCAAATTTACCGCCTAGAAGATTTCCTCACGAATCAATAAAGAAAATAATGCTTGTATAAAGAAGAGAAGATGTCTACATAAAAAGAAAAGTCACTTACATCGAGCAGAAACCCGCTTTCATGCAGCGATTTTATTCTTGATTCAAAATAAAATCCTCTTGACGGCATACTCAAGAATGTTTCTGCCTAAATTGAGTCATTTTTTCCTCTGATGAATTTCAAAAATGATGCTGAACGTTATTGAATGCGGGTGCTAGAACTTGGTGAGTTTTTGGACTACCGCTCTTTTTGTGCCGTAGTATCTTGATTTATTTTGCGAGGAAAGCCCCGTACTCTTAGAGGATGCCTTTTACCCTTAATACTTTGGAGCGCCTTCAATTTCGTATTATACTTTGCAACACCTCTGTTGCAAAATAGTTGCTTGAGGCGCCGTGGCATGCCGCGGCGAGGCGGGTGGCTAGCTCTAGACGCGCATTGACGCCTACAAACCTAACAGGGATACTTCACGCATTGCGCAATGCGTGCAGTATCCAGTTAGGTTTGTAGGCGCGGGTGCGCGTTTAGCGCAACTAACACGCCGCTCCGCTCTGTGTTATAGGCTTTAATATTAAAACTCGCGGAGTCAGCGTTTATCAACTTATGATTTTGAAATGTTTGCACATTCTGCATAGATTATTCTCATTTAAATTGATGGGAGGAAAATATATGTATTAAAGGAAAATATACTATGTGTGTTGTAAATATTATGGTTGTCGGAGTCAAATTTAATGACTTGCTAAGCGTTTTAATTTTTTATTTTATGTTTTGTGCTTTTACTGTGCTACAGCGTGGTGTACGCCCAACAAAACGATTGACTCTAACAGATCTATGTACGAATAGGTTAAAACGAATGATTGCTTGCTTCTTTTTTTCGTTTTTTTCATTTTTGTATAGTTTCTTTCAACACAACTACGGTCATTGAGATTAATATCGATGCCATCGCTCGGAAATGGTTTTACAAATCACTGTATATGAAAATGTATATGTTTTTAAAATGAAGTGATGTTTTCATTTAAAAAAAAGAGAAAAGAAAGGTACGGTAAGGTTCATTTTATATCGAAACTTTTAGGCATAGAAATAAAACCAACTTTTCACCAATGACAATTTGAAAAAATGAATCAAAAGAAGGAAGTGACATTGCTGTCACGTAGGTATGCGCACCAATACCGTTCGGTTTACAGAACTGATGCGTTTTCTAGATAAACCTCTTAAACCCATACTGCCATACTGCTGCCGTATGATCTGTCAGGCGTTGCCAAATTTCCTTTGACAAGTCGAAAACTTTCGGGAAAATTTATGAATATTTTCCCCCGATTTTTCGGAGAATTTCTTTCGAAATTTAATCTGGGAAGTCTGCAAATTTCAAGGAAAAATTCTCATAAATTTCTTCAAAAATAAATATTTTTCTGAGAGGAAATTTGTCGACATTTAAATTATTATACGCCGACGTGAATGCTTGGCACGGGTTTATATGAATGGCCATTGTAGAAACGTATGAATTTCAGAGGTGAAATTTTTGAACAAATTGCTTTCAATTCAGAATTTTGACGTTACCAAACACAAACTGAATGTATATGGGTACTTTAGAACATAGGGGAATCAGCAGTGGCGTGGCGTGAATTGCGATGTATCGATTGTTATGCCATTTAAACTTATGGTAAAGAATCGATTATTAAAGTGTTCGCTGCGAACACCCTGTTTATCGATCCTTTTCAATAGGTTTTAATGGCATTTCAATCGATATATCGCAAAGCACGCCACGCAATTGGGAATCAGAAAAGCCGTCCGCCAGAAAAACCACGTTTCAGCCGTTCGTGCTTATTCAAAAGAATCTCTCTTGGTTTGGACCTCGTAGCATCTGAGGATTTACAGCCCCCTCCCCCCCTCGGTTTGATTTACAGCGGAAATTGACAGGAACGTGCACGGGGATTGCTACATTGGAGGGCGATGACAGAGACGTCTTTTTTGTCACCCCTCAATTATTAGGGAGGAAGTCCACAGACTTTATTGATACACGATGAGTAATGCATTGTGATTGTTTGTCAGGTTATTTGTTGCAGGTGACATTTTTGATGATGCCTCTGGAGATAGCGTGGGCGGCGACTGTTTCTTGGGTGGCTGGAGACGCTCTGTGTAGGATATCGGCATTCTTCCGAATATTCGGTCTATTCCTTTCCAGTTTCGTCCTCATATGCATCAGCGTTGACAGGTAATTTTAATTGCGAAACAACTTCCTCCTATTCAGAAATTACGGTCTATTAAGACCATAGACCGTAAGAACCAAAAGACCATATAACATTTCTCTCGAAAACAACTACTCCATTAAGAGGAGAGACATTTTTTCTCCAGGGGGCAACTACTCCATTAAGAGGAGAGAAAGAGCCTCCCAAAAAAGGGCCTTTTTTGGCCCCTTTTCTGAAACTCGGGGATTTCATTCAAATGTGGCCTAAACGAAACCTTATGATGACCTAAGACTCCAGTAAAAATTTTAGCTTGAGTATACGTCTGGTTTCGGAGATACAGTGTTGCAAAGTTTGCATATTTAAGCTTTAAAAATCTTCATAGTTTCAAATATTATCTTCCTAAAACCAACATCAGAGTGAACTTTACAATCTAAAACAAAGCGTAAATGAAGCATAATGATAAAAAAGCCTCCATCAAAAGTTTTAGCTCATGCATGACCCCTGTTTTGGTAGTGCAACGTTGCAAGTTTACCTTTCTGAGCTTTAAAAATGCTCATATTTTTAAGTGTCTTGTTTAAAAACCACTTTTAGTGAATATCAAACTGCGTTTTGAGGGATAAAATTAACCCCTAGTGATACTTTTGGATGCATAGTTGCATTGATAAAAGGCTACAATGATTTCAAGTAACACAGTGTTGCACAGTTTACATCCTAAATCTCTGAAAATGTCTTTTCTCTTGTTTTCTTATGAGAGACAACTCCGATCAAACATGTTTCGATATTGTAAAGTGAAATACAAGGAATCTTGTTAGTTCTAAGTGACAGTTGGTGTAAAAAATGACACTGTTGCCTATTTATCTTTTTTTTATCTCAACATTTAATCATAAAATAACATTAAAATTAGGATACTTCCAATAATTATCTAATTTCAAAATCAAATTCAAGAGCTTTGCCATGCTCGATGAAATGCTCTCAGCACCAGCATTGCTTTCAAAATCCAACAAATTATGCCTCGCCATAGTTGCCAATTTAACCGTTTTTTAAGTAAAATGAAAAAAATAAACATAGAATACAGAATTTGCCGAGTTTTTTAAGTATAAATAAATATTGATCTAGAGAATACATTTATTATGCCTTGCCAAATAGAGTACCTCCACTATTTTTTTTTTAAAAAAATGAAAAAATGAAAAATATTAAAAAAAACTTGAAAAAATTAAAAATATTGAAAAAAATTGAAAAAATAAAAAAAAATCAGATAAAAATTAAAAATGTTGTAAATAATTGAAAAAATAAAAAAAAATCAAATAAAAATTGAACAGTAAAATAGAATTAAAAAAACAAAATTAAGTATCAATAATTATTGGAGGCATCTTTATTTTAAAATAATTCTATTATTAATTGTTTGAAAATATGTATTAATAAACTTAGCAATAGTATTTTTGCGAATACCAATCGTCACTTGGAAGTGACCTCAGCCCTCGACATTTTTCCTTGATATAAGGCCTGACACCCATTGACGTCCTCTTTAACTAGCAAAAATAAGAATTTCGAGAGTTTAAAGTTGTTAGCTTGGCAACGCTGTATCACCACCAATTAAAGTATCTCTATTTAAATACAAACATAGAGCTACAAATGACACATTTGGTAGATTTCATGCTTCAAATTCTAAAGAAGATCCACGAAAGTAGCTTTTTAAACGCAGAACTTAGAAATATTTACATTTTTAAAGCTCAAATGTATAAACTTAGCAACGCTGTATCATTAAATCTGTACTTACGCTTGCGGTAAGGCCTATACAAAAGACTTATCATATTATAAAGTTACATCTAAACACTATACACAGATCTTTCGGTGATCAATAAGTTCGTTTTTTCATTCAGAAACTTACAAAAATGAGCAATTTTTATAGGTCTTTGGTGTCAACTTTGCAACGTTGTATCAAGAGAATCAGCAGTATCACCGTATCAATAGGAATATAGATTTAAAGATAAGACTGACTGTAGGTAAAATGTCACAAAATAACAGATTATATCTGATGGAGTTGTTTTTTAAAGTAAGATATTTGAAAATATGCGAATTTTTAAAGCTTAAATATGCAAACTTTGCGACGCTGTATCTTGGAAACCAGACGTATACTCAAGCTAAAATTTTTACTGGAGGCCTGTCTCATCATAAGGTTTCATTTAAGCCGCATACGAATGAAATCCCCGAGTTTCAAAAAAGGGGCCACTTTTTGGGAGGCTCTTTATTCTCTAGGGGGCAACTACTCGGTGCGAAGGAGAGAAATGTTTTCTCTCCTGAGCAGCTAGTTATTGCTTAGGAACGGATAAATTCCTCTCCTAAGCACAAACTAGTTGCTCAGGAGAGAAAATATTTTTCTCGAAAACAACTTCTTCACACAGAGGAGAGAAATTTTTTCTCACCGCAACCAGTGGGTGCACAGGAGAGAAATGTTTCCTCTCCTGGGCAACTAGTTTGTGTTTAGAATTCCTCCCCTCCTTTTCCATTTTTTACATTTCTTTTTAACCTAACCCTTCGCCTTCTGCTGCGTCTGCAGCAATTGTTGTTACAAATATGCTGTGCGAGCTAATTTTATCTGATTACATACACGACTCTCTGAAGGCGTTTTATGTGCTAAAGTGGCGCAATCTGTCGGAGAACCAACGAATTAGGGATTGAGAGATTCATACTATCTTACTTCTGTTATTCTCCATCAGGTTGCTCTACTCTCACTCATAAAACGCCTTCAGAGAGTCAAGTATGTAATGAGCTGAGATCAGCACGCACATCATATTCGTAACAACACTTGCTGCAGACATAGCAGAAGGCGAATTGTTAAGTTAAAAAAAAGAGTATGAAAGGTAGTCAGCATGTAACGAGAGGGCACGTATTTATTTAATCGACATGAATCAAACGGAAAATAAAACCGTGAACTGATTAACACCGATTCAATGGACAAATAAATAAAAAAGCTGATCAAAATCAGTAGAAATTTTTCATATGTTATAAAAATTTCAAATCGGGATTCTCGCAATTAGGATCAGCCAAGGTTTTGGTTTTTCACGATTTTGATTCCACAAATACTATAGACTGACCCCCTGCAAACCGTTTTTGGGTAGCTTTTCCTAGCATTTTTTTTTTTTTTTTGCTTCAAGACCACTGTGTCTTTTTATTTGACAATTGGTGCCTCATAAAGTATGGTTCTACCATGAAACAAGACAGGAGCTTGCTTGGACCCTGGAATCATTTTAGACACTGTCATTTTCTACAAGCCATTTTCATAAAAATCGATGACCAGTGTTTCGTTTGCGGTTCGGCGGTCTCTAAAATTCTCGAATAGGTGTGCGAATTGAGCCTTACATAGACGTATTTCTATCAAACGAAACTATGCGCATTAAGACATGAGCCCCGAGACCCATAAGAAAACATGCATAACAGGGCTCACGCCATAATGCACGTAGTCCCGTTTGACAGAAATAGGTCCACATGTCGTTGTAATCGGCTTTGTCATCGAAATCATAAGGGCTGGGCGCACTGTCAATGTTCCTCGGCAAATTGTCCGTCTTTTCCATCGGAGTCAGTATAAACAAGGGCAGTTTTACTAAGAATATGGCAGCATTGTTCTTCATAATTTTACATCGCGTCCCGTTCATAATGGACCAACAACTTACCTACCTATGTAAAATCTAAACGGTGCGCAGCACTTCTTATGCGGTGACGCAGTAATGATTGCATTTCCGTGAACGACAACAAGAAAGAGAAATGATTCTAATGCATTTTATGACGTAGGAAGCGTATATTTCTTACGGATCGTCCGGAAATTGGGCCAAGATGTTAGTAGGCATGTTAGTACACACGTGTGCGCGGGTATTATGAAGCACAGAACGATAGAAGGAATCTCGCATACCTCTATTTGCTCATAAACTTGCTTCGAAAACAAAAATTCGTCTCGTTCTCAAATTCGACTTAAATTCAGAATTACTTTCGATTTCAGCCATTTCTCTTAATTTAATGTCATTTACAACTTGAGTTTTGACTGGGGATATTATAAAATATTTTTTTCGTTTTATTTTGCCCCTCTCTATCCTTTTGTAGCGCACTTCGAATGCACCTTAACCTGATGAGTCCTTCTGACGGCGATCCTCGAAGTGCCTTCATTTTTGCGGAATACTTCACGCAGTTCTTGATTTAATACAGAATCGTTTATGACAACCAGCCAATAACATATACGTTTGATTTTTTTACTTTCTTTGTCTCTCTTTGAAATTCAGCCCCTCCATTTTAGGCAAAACCATTAGTAATTTGCAAACCAACTCCAGTTTATGGTATACAACTTTACTATTACGTGTTTTCCAATCTCGGACATGAATGTATTCCCCAAATTATAGGGTTACACACGCCCTCAGATCTCACAAATAAAGTAAACTGAATTTCCGAAACGTTTCGTTTCTGCGCGTATTCACTTGTTGTTCTTCGTGAACAAGTTCTCCAAAACTAGCTCGGCGAAATGAAAGTTTTCAGGATGGTTCCGCGGGCTATACTTTTGGCTCAGCTGAAATTGAGTTGTAAGCTTATGGAACTTGATCTTCAAATTAAGGTCAGAGCTCTTGAATAATTGAAACTAGAAGGATCTCAGCCGCCACTGAACAAATAGACAAAGTCTGCCTCTGCATTGACGCATTTCTCTGCTTGCCCTAAACTTCATTCAAAATTCTCTTTCAGAGAACACCTGCACTCCATGAAACAGAATGTTCATGAATCGACTCCTCGAAAAATTATTTAATTTTCAATTCGTGGCTGCGATAAGTGCGATACCGAGAGAACAAGAGATTTATATCAACGCTTGGATGCAACTATTCGACCTTTCAGGATGTGCGTGTTGCATCCGTAAATACTTGAAGGCGTTTCAACTTCTCTCGCGTCTTCCGAGCTCTTGAATTGAAAGGACTCACAGAGTGAGGCAGCCTGACGAGCCTAAAATAGATCATTTTACATATCGATGGCGAAAGTGCGAACCACGTATCTCCTTTGCGGTGTTTCAAAATCTCCGCTCCTATTTTATTTTTTCGTAGAGAAACAAGCCAACATTTTAGCTTGATATTTTCACAGAATATTCTGTTAAAAACGAAGAGAGATGAAGGAAGTTTTAAAGAAATTACGTTGACTAGTTTTCCAGAGAAAAAATAAAATATGACAGGAGGTTTTCCGCGTCGCAAAAGAAGATATGTGGTTTCGGTTTTTTGCCATCGATACAGTATTTCATAGAGGCCATAGGGCTGTAACAAGTAGGTAGCTAATCCTCCCACACGAAATATCACAGAAATATATACACAGAATTGTTACCAACCACTGGCAGCGATCAGAAATGACATTTAGTTGTTCCAAAAATTGAACAAGATCATAATCTGAGAGGACTCCTCAAGTTAAGACTGATTAAAAGTGTAAAACTTCATATTGCAGATTCGCATTCAAATGATCCTCGATTCTAATAAAATCGTGCATTTTTACAAATCAAAACAACAAGTAAGTCAACGACTAACTTACTTTGGATTCAAGGGATGGCTGATTTTTGGAGCAGTAACTTTATTCGCAGCGGCATTAGTTAAGTGGGTTGGTCTGATGAATTTGCGGTATATCAGAGATGTTCATACTCTCCCTAACTGGGTACTCCAAGCAGTGGCGTAACGGGCGCCCCCGCAGACCCTGCTATGCAGGGGGGCCCTGGCGCCTAGGGGGCCCTCGGCCGCCGGAATTTTTTTCTCTCTCTCTCTTTGATCCTCAGCTTTGGTTTCAAACTTTGGGCCTTTACTTATCGAGATGGGGCTTCTTCCTTTGATTTTTATTGTTAGCTCGGGGTTTTTCATACTTTTCTTGGACTGTTCCTAACTTTTTGTTTGCTGGAGGGCCCCTGCCTTCCCATGTCCACTCAATGATTCCACTTTTCGTATTTCGGGTTTTGGGAGGCCCAAGAATGTAAAAGCCTTGGGGGCCCTTTGATTCATGGGCCTGGGCTGAGCCCCCGCCTTCCTTTAGATCATTGATCTTTTAGGGGTTCCATTTAATCGGGTACTTTTACGTTTTTATTTTTTTTTAAATATATTTATTTGAGCAAACATGCAAGTGAATCAAATTCCACCTCAGAACATAAAGTAAAAGAAGGCTAAATCCTGCACATACCATACCTAAAGGTAAAAAGATATAAGCTGCTGCCACTTTGATTTTTTGGTGGTTAAGGCTGATTTTCTCAAACATTTTCGGGCTGCGGGCCTAGACCATACGAGAAAAAACGGGAAGGGGTGAGGAAGGGAGAGGGGGGGGATAATTTTGGAATTTTATCGACTTAGGAGGCCCCTAGAAAAAATTTTGCAGGGGGGCCCAGCGGAAGTCCGTTACGCCACTGACTCCAAGGGGGTAGTTTATTCTGTGGTCGGAAAATCAAACTCACCTCTTGCATACAGAGGCTAATGTAAACTCTAATTTCTCACACCCGAGTGGTTCATGAACATTTTCAATACGGTGACGTGGCTTCCTGTGCGATGAGTCGATTGATCTGCCATTTAAAGCTATGGAAAAGATCGATTATCGCGGAGTTGGCAACGAACATTCAAATCGATTCTTTGCCATGGATTTAAATGGGATGATATCAATAGTCGACGTTTCACGCTTCGCCACTGCATCAATGGGACTACATTTTGCAATTTGGAACTATAAATTCTAGCCCGGTTAAAAAGCGACGTATGTGCCATTAGTTTCACTATGCACATAAGTGTTTTTTTCATAAGAGCCAGAATTTATAGTTCCAAATTGCAAAATGCAGTCCAATGCGTCCAACGTGTTTTGCATGTATAATTTTAAGGAAGAAACTTATCTTGTGTTGCTTCATTTTTTGTTTTTGGCCCATGTAGTATTCCTTCATCACCCACTAAATGGATCATGCATGACTAAAATTATTAAAAATCCTGTTTGAACAGATACTTCGCGGTGCTGAGGCCTCTGGATATATCTCAAGTCGACCGGCGGGGGAAAATGATGCTGACTGCCGCGTGGATTGGATCAATTATTTGTAGCGCCCCTCAGGTAAATCGAACCATCTCAAAACCCCTCGCATTATTTAAATTCAATGGGTCTATTACTCTATATAAAGTTAAAACGGAGCGAGAAAAACATAAAGAAACAAAGTGGTAAAATGGTGCTGGGTCCATACAATTCTGCGGGGAAAACAAAACCAGAAATTTCAGAAATTTCGAGAGAAATTCGTATAGTAAAAAATGTTGAGCTCTAATGAAGTACCAATACAAGACTAAGGAGAATAGTATTCAACTCAGGCAGCTTGTATTGGAATATTGAGTGGAGGTCAGGCTAAGAGATATAAGTATAACGTTTTTGGTCCGTGTAGACCACATCAGTCACCTCATCATGACGGCGTTTCGAAGCCGTCTTGGATTTTGCGGGATGCTAAGTTGGGTTCACTGGCGAGAGTGATCTACTGATGAGGTTTAAAAACATCCTACCTGCCATTACTTTCCTTATGCATACACGAGTTTTTATGGATGATCCAGAAATTGTAGTCCCTAATTGCAAAATACAGTCCATTTGTTCAATGACCGCGTGCTTAGTGCACGGGGTAAAAAACTCAATTTGATTATATTCAACGGTCGCACTTCAAATTATGTGTTTTGCGCATTTACATCGGAGAAGGTAATTATTCATCGGATTACGGATTCAGTTGCTGTTCAGTAACTCAGGTTTTTTTATCGTCAGCACTTTTTCGTTATCGCGGTGAGCCGAGTCTCAGAAACTACGGAGGGAGGGGGATAGGGATGTAGCTAGTTGATAATAGTAAATACAAGGCTACAAACGGGGCATGAAGAGGATTTTCTAGAGATTGGCAGCGCAGTCGCACAGTAGAGCGAGTCTTTGGAAGAAATCGGACATGAAATTTTTGTCAAAAATTCTCGTCACAAGTTTATTTTTAAGGGGTGCTTCTCACAGATGATTTTACGAGAAAACCAATGAAACTACTTTCAAAACATCAACATTTCTTAATAATGAAGATAAATGCCTTTAAAGTTTTTAAATCATGTCCGACCTCTCCCATTGACTCGACCCACTGTGAGTCGTGGACTGGCCCACCGGTCCACCGGAAGATTTCAAAGTAAGCCCTTGGGACCGCTGAATCAGTCACCTCACTTTGAAGAAATAAGAATTGGAGGAACGAAGCAAGTAAAATGAAAGATAGAGGGGAAAGAGAGGAGAAAAGAGAGAAGAAGAAGGGAGAGGAGAGAAAATTCCTCGGGATCTAGGTTACGTACGTACAGACCAAAAACCTCGTCAAGACGAGTCTTACAATGAATATTTAATAGAAATGGCAGTTTCCACCCTGGAAAGCCGCATGGAGCCAAAGCTGGAAACGAAAATGTTTTTTAAGTACCGGAAATCGCTTAAGAATTTCCCTTTCAAAAGTTAAAAGCTGGACGATTTCTCAGAAGGAATCCCTCCATCCCCTAACTGCACCAAAGTGACTTCCCAGTTTGATTATTCTCAAAGCCAATCCTCCCTTAAAATGTTGCAATCGTCGCATTGCATCCTTTGACTATGTGTGTTTTTGTACATAGCTTTTACGCTATATTGACTTTAAAAACCATGGTTGAGAGAACGACTCTAGTTAAAAATTCCTTTAATCCATCGGATAGGCCTGAATGGACCGCGTGTAGCAGAAAGTAACCAAGCCACATCAGCCACTGTCAAATTTAACCGGACGATTTACTTTCTTATAAAAGAACGATTGTGCGGATTTCTTCGAAAATGTTAGGGAAGTATCTTCGCACAATTCAGGAAATCCACTGAAACTTGCACAAAAATCCGCACAATAGTTTTCATATAAAAAATTAAATTGCCCGATTGAATTTGGCAGAAGCTGATGTGGCTAGGTTCTTTTCTGATTAGGGCGGTCCAAATAGAACAAACAGGGCCACTTCGCAAAAAGGATATTTATCAATCATGGCTCGTATTGTAGTCGAATTCTGACAAATATAGTAATACTTAATTTTGCAATATTGCTCGGCAATATTAGCGGAAAAATTTTAATTAATTATTGTACCAACATCAGCAGCGATACTGCCAAATATGAAATCACTAATAGACGCCACCACTTTTATGTTTTATTTTTAATAAATGTTTTTAAAACGCTACACACAGAGTTCCTGAAAGGTGTCCGCGAATTTACCTAATTGATCTCAAAAGTATCGAAAATTTCGACACGATATTTTCGTTATTCTATTTTCTTTTAATGTAACAGAAAAAATAAATAAATAAATATCATCCGAGTTTCTGAACCGTTACAGTTAGGATACATATTTTCCCTTCAATCATAGTGGAAACTGAAGCAGAAAGTCAAGAATGATGACACGCAGTACCACAGCATTCCTACAGTCTACAGTCTTGTAATATGCGCTAATATGCGTATCACGCCACCTGACCGACTTCACTGCGTTTGGCGCAATGCGAGAAGTATCCAGACAGTCCTGTAGGCGCTAATATGGGCCTTACGCCGACCGCACTCTTTGGCGCAATGCGGGAAGTATTCATGCAGTCTTGTAGGCGCTGGTATGGGCCTTACGTCGACCGCACTGTTCGGCGCAATGCATGAAGTATTCCTGAAGTCTTGCAGGCGCTAATATACGTTTAACGTCGCACTGGCCGCACTGTGTTTGGCGCGGTTATTTGAACTCGCGTTAGAATAATCACAGTATCAAATAATAGAGCTTAAAAGCAAGGAAAGCAAGGCAGGATAAGAATGGAAAATCAATGGTGAAACTCCCAAACCACGTATCTCAGTTTGCAACGTTGCAGACTTCCCTTTATTATTTATTTTTAAATGGAGATCTATTCAACGTTAATTCTAAAAAACTTCCATAAATTTTACTCTGTTTGCGAAACAAATTCTGAGGAAACTTTCTGGAATGATGTTGATTTGTTTTCCACACCGAAAATAAAACAGGGGCGGAGATTTTTAACACCGCAAACAAGATACGTGGTTCGGGAGTCCCGTCGTCGAATGGAGATGTTGCATGTGTGAGGAATTTGCGATTTGACTGTTGATTCTTATGTAAAAGTTCGCGAGAAACACGATGGTGCCACTGGTTTTCTCTGAAATCATCTCCCAAGCTCAAAAAAAGCTCTCAAGTTGAGTCCAAAATGGAGGGGATATCCCACCCTACCCTGAGAGTCTACGTCTACATCAAAACAAGCTCTCCATGCAAAGATAGGGAGCAAATGCAATGACAGGGTTGCCATTTTATTTGGGGACTCCAAAACTAAAAACACGGCAACCCCGCTAATGTATTTGCTCTCTATCTTTGCATGGAGAGTTTGTTTTGATGTAGAAGTGGACTCTCAGGGTACGGTGGGATATCCCCTCCATTTTGGCTTCTCTTTGAGAGCTATTTTTGAGCTTGGGAGATGATTTCAGAGAAAACCAGTGGCACCATCGTGTTTCTCGCGAACTTTTACATAAAAATCAATGGTCAAATCGCAAATCCCTCACACATGCAACATCTCCATTGCTGATTCGCCTGGGACTAAGGCGTGGGATTGCCTAGATTTGATAGACCTTTGATAGGAAGGTTATGTTGTTTTTGCAGAGCTACGTGTTCCACGTGGAGAAGCACCCGAACGCGACGTGGTACGAGCAGTGCGTGACGTACCACTCGTTCCCGACGCCGTTCCACGAGCACGCCTACTACTACTTCGGCATGATCATGATGTACTGCCTCCCGTTGGTCGTCATCATCACCAGCTACGGCTCCATCATCGCCGAAATCTACCGTCGCAGCCAAACCAGATCCACAGGTATTCGATCCCCGACTTAATCCATGCTCCCGTCTTCTGATAGCGCAAATCTGGAAAATTTTCGTTCTTGGTGGATCCAGCAAACTGGCAACATTGTTTGGTATGCAGACAGAAGGTCTACAGCAAAAATGTCCACAAGCAGAAAGTCCACATTTTTTGGTCTACGGTTACAATGTCTAGAATTAAAAAGTCCACTACGAAAATGTCTACAAATAATAATGTCTCCTAAAAAAAAAGTCCGTACTCAGAAAAATCACTTCTGAATCGAATAGGTAGATTGAATTCACATCAATTACCTATTTAGTTGTATCTATGGAGAAGAATCATCTTGTATTCATTTTCCTTTAATAGACGCGTTATATATAGACATTTACTTTCTTGGGCATTTTAAAAGTAGACTTCTTAATTGTAGACATTTTGACTGCATGTAGACCAACAAATGTAGACATTTTTTCAGTAGACCTTTTTTTCGTAGACCTACTGTCCGTGATTCCATTGTTTCTCTCTATTTAAACCTATGGAAATATATCAATTCTTGGAGGAGCCAGGTGCTCCGACAAGAATCGATTATTTAACATTGGTTTCAATGGAGGAATCCAGGCGTTAACAAAATTGCTGGATCCGCTTATAAGGATGAAAGCGTGCAAAAAACATAAAATTAAACTGAGAACTCCACTTTAAACTAAAATTGACGGTGCCCAAAAGACAGCCCTTCAACATGAATTCAAACTCTTCGTATTGTCTCTCAAAAAGCGTCTCAAAAATATATCGTAATCAGAGGACTTATTCGTCAAAGAAAAGAAAAGCTATGGAAAACCTTCCATTGCTCACGTTGTTACTGCACTCTGTTATTTTCCGCTGAACGATAGGGATTTCAGAAGGTGGAGACAAAAGATAAATTCGAAGTTTGTAGATGGAAATCGGCTGTTTCGAGGAAAACAAATATACTGTTTTGTTACTTTTACCTTTCAAATTGTCATCCGGTTATCAGAGAATCCGTTTTCAAGACGTTCAGCGCTGAAGTTCTGGAGTGAAACTTGGCGCCCTTGTTCTCGGAATTTTCACAAAGATTGTTTGACATTCGAAACTGATAACCGTCGGTTTTGGCCCCAATCTCCTCCTTTCCGCTTACTTAAAAAGTTTTCCTGATACTTTAATCCATTTTGTACCTCGTAATTCATTGCTGATGAGATTCAAAAAGAAAAAGACCATCGCGGCTTTCATTCCTCGTTGAATCGATTTCTGGTGAAGGGGCTCAAGTCCACAGAACCGAAGTACAGAGGGAGCGAAAAGCTATTTTCGCTTCATACAGGAAGACTAAAAATGTTCTGGAGTGCCCAAAGAATGGGGTTTTTTTAATTTAGCGTTTCAATACAAATTTTTTGGTGGGAAAATTTTTACTACCCTTTTGAGCTAATTTGAAAATTTAGACTTTTTTAAGGATGTGGAGGAAAATGGAGCCATTCTTCGGTATACAAAAGTAGGTCCTCAAAGAGTCTTAAAAGTTTTAAAATCACTCATTTCTGTTATTTGGAAAGGAAAAAATTATATGATCCCTTGAAGTAAAGACAAAAATGAGCAGAAATAAGGGAGTGCCAACTCCCCAAAAGACTGCAGTGGCTAGGTTTCACAGGGTGCTAGAGGCTCTTATGTGCGTATGTAAAGACAAAAATTTAGAGACATTGTTCTGATTTTTTCCAAAATAAAAACAAATTATCAGAACATATGAACGTGCCTTTCAGAGGGTCAAAACTGGGGGAAAATTAAATTTTGGATTGTACACCCTCCTACCAAAAACAAACTCTACTTTGCTACCGTGCTAGGATAAACGCCGTGTGAGCTTTAAATGATGCCATATTTATTTTACTAAAAAACAAATTTACTGGAAAAAATTTTGAATATTTTTTTTCAACATTTTCAGATAACAGTGTTCGCATTTTGATCTAACAAATCTGAAAATTTCACGGAAAAATATGCGTAACTTTCCTTAAAATTACATGTCTTACGTGGAGAAATTCGGCAACTCTCGAATGTTCATACGGCGTTTCTCCTTAGCCTGGTAGTATGGCGAACACTGGTATTGACTGCAGATTTCCAGCCAAGAAAAGTAAAGACGGAGCGAGTAGGAAAAGAAAGAAAGAAAATGTTTTTCGATCCAAGACGGTTAAGTTTTCCGGGTGTTTTCCGGGCATTTTCCGGCGGCTCCTGTTAGGGCCAATCAGGAATAAAATCCGTAACACACGATCCAGTTCCGTAATGCCGATAGAGGGCCGCTCCGCAATGCGTCATCTAAGCACATTAAGTCGTCGCTCGGCTGACATAAGGACGTAACTACACACTGAGATGAACCCGGAATAGCATTGAGTTGTATGGACGACAGGGTTCATTGCAGAGTGTAGTTACGCCCTTGCGTCAGGAGGGCGACGAAGTGCAATCGGATGGTGCACAACGGAAGCGAACAGGGAATCGCGATACTCATTAAATGAGTCGGAGTTGATTTCTACCGTGCTAAGGAAAAACGCCGTATGAACATTAAAATGTTGCCAAAACTCCCCCAATAAAATATTTATTTCTCAGGAAAATTACGAATTTTTCCCCCTGGAATTTTCGGATACCTCAGGTCCAATATTGCAAACCAAATTCTCTGAAAATTTGGGGAAATCTGAACTAGTTTCCAAGAAAACTTGTGTCTTTCCAAAGAAAATTTGGCAACGTCTGAAGGCTCTTACGGCATTTTTCCTCAGCATAGCAGTATTTGAGGAGGGCGCCACCAAGAAAATAGGAAATCGGCGGCCGGATGCGGATCCGATGACGGAGGAGTCAAAATATAATGAATTTACAGGGCGTTGCCATGTTGCGGGGGAAATATTTGATTTCCTTTGAGAGCCTTGGGGTTAGCAGAATGGTGTTATTGGAGGCATTTAAATCAAGAGGAACTTATTCATTGATACATGATTCCTGTCATGTGTGCAATTCTTATGGATCTCAGGACTCATGTCGATTGGACGTATTTCTGCCAAACGGAACTATGTGCGTGCATTAAGACATGAGCTCTGAGACCTATAAGAATATATGCATAACAAGGCTCACGTCATAATACACATACTTCCGTTAGGCAGAAATACGTCCAATTTATGAAAATTACGAAGAACGATTTTGGTCCGTTCGCTGGAAGGAGGAAAGGAGATTTTGAGACTATGCAATGGAGATATCTGGTTTGTTAATTTCACCGTCGATGTGATGGAGTCAGCCAAAATAAACCCAATGGCGGAGAATCAGATTGTTCGGCTCAGCGAAAAAACCTAATTGGGGTCAAAATATCGATTTTCAGTTTTCAGCGCGTTATAATTCTCTCAAGAACATTGGGTCAAAATTGGACGTATTTCTGCCGAGCGGAACTATGTGCATTAAGACATAAGCCCTGATACTCATAAGAATATATGCATAACAGGGCTCATGTCATAATGCACGTAGTCCCGCTCGGCAGAAATACGTTCAATTGGACGTATTTCTATCAAACGGAACTAAGCGCCAATTTGAGTTCCTTTTGGGGAATTCAGAATCCCGGATAGCGCGTTCTGTCAAACGGACCTAGGCGCCTTGGAAAAGCATTGCGAGTATAGGACGGAATAAGCCGGACGCTCGATTCCGCCGCCAATCCAAGCCCCCCTTTTCCTTCCTCACCCTATGAAGCTTAGGTCCGTTTGATAGAAATACGTCCAATTTAAAATCATAAGTTGCATTTTGAGTAAAAATCCTGATCGCTTGTTAATCGTTCCTACAACTGAAACCTGAGGCGTCTATCAACCTCAATTTGATGTCTCCCCGAAAAATGGAGATTCTTCGTGCAAGCGTCGGCAATAATACTCAGAGTGCACTCGCCGCAGTTCAGGTCAATTACTTCCGCCACTTGGCCACGAGAATTAGACTATAACTCCCGCGATAGCGAAGAGAGCTGTAACTGTCAAATTTACGAAATCGAGTTTCCTTCAAATTTGTCTGATCCTCTCTTAGACGAAATCACGGAAGTAGCTAAACCAGCAAAATTCATCTTACTTTTATGAAAACGTGACATATGAGAAAGTCGTAAGTGCGCCAAAAATGACGTAGCTTCAAACAGAACAGCTGTAAGTGACATTATTCCTCCGGAGAACCAATGAAAACAGTGCTTCCAAATAAAATGCCATCCTCTTCTGCACCCTGGTAAAAATTGGCGATAGGAGCTGCGTTTCAAAATACCATAGGAGTTCTTATAGCCGGCTGAAGAGGGCGATAGAAAATCATATAGCTGGCTGTAGGAAGTGGAAAAAATCATACGGCCGGCCTACACGAAGCGATAAAAAATTATGCAGCCGGGCTATAGTTCCTATCGCCGGGCTTTACACTTTATCGCCGGGCTTTACACTTTATCGCCGGGCTTTACACTTTATCGCCATCGGCTCTAAAAGGCTATAAGAAATTGTGTAGAAATTCTTGTGCTTTGTAAATCCTTAAGTTTGTACGGAATCACCTTAATATTTACAAAACGCACATTATATTTTCCTTTACTACATATTTGTTTTCATCAATTCAAATGAGAATAATTCAAACAGAGTGTGCAAACATTTCAAAGTCATAAGTTGAAAAACGCTGACTCCGTGAGATTAAATATTAGAGCCTAACACAAAGCGGCGCACTGGCGCCTACAAACCTAACAGGGATACTTCACGCATTGCGCAATGCGTGAAGTATCCCTGTTAGGTTTGTAGGCGCCAATGCGCGTTCAGCGCTGGCTGCCCGCCCGCCGCGCCGCAGCGTACCGCGGCGCTTGAGGTAACTATTTCACACCAGAGGTATTGCACAATATCATACGAAATTGAAGGCGCTCCAACATATTAGGAATGGCAGGCATCCTTCAAAAGTACGGAGCTTTCCTCGCAAATTAAATCAAGATACTGCGGCCCAAAAAGAGAGCGGTAGTACAATAACGCACTAAGTCCTAGCATCCGTAATTGGTAACGTTTAGCACACACTTTATCGCCAGGCTGTTGCTTAATCGCCATCGGCCATAAAAGGCTACAAGAAATTGTGTTGCTGGCTATAGAAGCTATTGGAAATCTTACAGCCGGCTGTAGGTCTATGTTATTTTGGAACACAGATTCTACTGCCAATTTTTACCAGGGCAGGCCGATTTCTAACCGGAAAATGTATTTGTTGTGTGTCCAAAGCGCAAACACGAAAGCAGGCAGAAGATAGTTTAGATAGTTTAGTTTTAGTTTTAAACCATGTATATAGATACAAGGTAATATTTGTTGTAATTACGTTACATTTAAATAAAATTCCCTCCCAAAAAAGAAAAAAAAGATAGCACTTACGGTTGTTTTGCCTAACACTGGCCTAACATGAAAATTGACAATACCCTAATTATGTACTTGAAATGATATCAGGCTAATTTTAATCACCCTAACAATTTCTAAGAGTCTTTCGTATAATTGGTGGCAATTTGACAGAGAACGGAAAGCATCTTTCGATAAAATTTTCCGGTCAGACGCTTCTCAGCCCATTTCCTCAAACGGAAATGAAAAAAACGACATTGGCGGATCTAGCAATTTGGCAACACCGGATTTCCTCCATTTAAACCTATAAAATGTATCGATTCTTAGAGGGGCCAGGTGCTCTGACAAGAATCGATTATTTAGCATAGGTTTAAATGGAGGAAATTCGGTGTTGCCAAATTGCTGGATCCGCCTCTGTCCTCTAAACTTCTGTATCGCACTTACGGCTCTCTTACACACGGCAGATAACTCGACATTGTTAACGTGCGCCCGCTGACACTGCGAAACCTTTCGCTGACCGTTGAGAGAAATCAAGATTCGCCTTTTCGACGCGATCCGGAAAAGGCATGCTTGAGGTCCAATCCCGTAACAAGATGAAAGAGCTCGGGAAATCGTCTCTCCTCAAGCGTAAGGGCATATCTTAATTTCCACGTGAACCTTGCTTTACATATAAATCCATGTTCCCCGGGGTTCATGCGAGGAACGACGCGACGAAAGAACTAAAGATTTTCCGTCTCCCACGCATGCTCATCGTAAGTAACGACTCATATATAGACCGCGTCAAACAGAAAGGAACCAAGCGACATCAGCTATTGCCAAATTTAATCAGGTATTTAATTTTTTCCATAAAAACGTTTGTGCGGATTTTAGTGCAAATTTCAGTGAATTTTCTCCATAGTTCGAAACAATTTCCCTACAATTTTCAAAGGAATCCGCACAAAAGTTCTCTCATAAAAAATTAAATTGCCCAGCTAAATTTGGCAATAACTGATGTGGCTTGGTTCCTTTTTGTTAAACGCGGTCCATATATTATTGCCACGCTACGGAAATGCGTCATTTGAATACTTGAATACGAACGTATTTAAGCCAAAAGGAACTATGTCTCACGCAAACCGTATACACATAGTTCCTTTTAGCATAAATGCGTCCATACGAGAAGGTGAGAAGGCTTGAAAAAGGGGCGCGATCCGCTTCGTAGACCGCAAAGCGAAGAGTTTTCACAGTGCTAAAGGACAGCCCGTTTGATCCGGTCGTAAGTCGACTCGACGGTCCTGAGGGATCCCTTTGAGAGGTGTAACTAAGACGGCCTGAAGGGCTTACCACGTGTTAGCCACTGTCCTCCCGAGAGGAAAGGGATCACGGCACACTTCACAGGTGAGATGATTTATGCAGATTTTGGGTCTCAATTCAGCCCTGTTTACCCGCTGATGTGAGCGAGGCTGAAATTTTACGCATTTGCGGGAAACGCAGATGTTGCCTTGTGGATGAATAAATTTGCCAATTTATCAAATTATACAATTTCGAGCCGACCAATGGGCTACTAGACGAGGTATGAGTTACTACAGAACTGCTAAGTAGAAAGTCTCCTCTTCAAATTTCACGAGGAAAACGAACCACATAACCGAAAGTCTCGTAATCCACTCCTATAAACACTGCCGTGCTTAGCAAAACCGCCGTTAATCCATCCAGATTTTCCTGCATTTTTTGGAACTTAACACTTTATAAAATAGAAACTGTTCTTTCCATGCACTGTAAATTTTCAGGAAAATGGAAAAATCTTTAGATTATACCAAAAAGAAAAGATGTATAAAGATGTAATAAGATGTATACGTATAAAGAGACATTTTGGAGGTAAGTTGCAATTTTTTACGTTTATTTTTGGCGATGAAATCGCTGGGATCACCAATACCTGATCTGAGCGATCATCCACATTGTCGAAATTTTATCTCCATGAAATCGCGCTCGATAAAATCGAAAGTTTATCTCAATTTGTTTCGATTTTTCGTTCGATAGTAATGCGATAAA
The DNA here is from genome assembly GCF_001854935.1 of Bemisia tabaci. NCBI lineage: Eukaryota > Metazoa > Arthropoda > Insecta > Hemiptera > Aleyrodidae > Bemisia > Bemisia tabaci. The sequence goes on along the minus strand of NW_017566832.1, from coordinate 4,372,454 downwards.
TCGCCGTCAATAAAATCTCGCTAGCTTCTTTGCAAATTGATATGATGAAATTGCAATTTCTCAACCGATAATACTGCAACTAATCGACGTCGATAATAGGGCGATACATTCGCCGATCAAGTCGCAACTTATCGCGATCACTGCTACTTGGGCGCCATTGGCGGATCCAGCAATTTGGCAACTCCGGATTTCCTCCATTTAAACCTATGGAAAAGTATCGATTCTTGGAGGGGCCAGGTGCTCTGACAAGAATCGATTATTTAGCATAGGTTTAAATGGAGGAAATCCATTGTTGCCAAATTGCTGGATCCGCCTCTGTTGGCGATCCTTCACGATCCTTCCTTTCATTTTGGTTTTCGTTTTGTTCACAGATAACATAAGAAGATCCGGGCTGGGATTTTTAGGCCGAGCTCGGATACGAACGCTGAAAATGACAGTCATAATCGTAGTTGTGTTCTTTGTGTGTTGGACGCCGTATTGGGTGATGTGCGTATGGTGAGTATGATCTCCTGTTCATTTTCGCATTAAGTACGCTGCCGTCCTAAGGAAAAACGCCGTAAGAACATTCGAGAGTTGCCAAATTTCCTCCAACGAATTTTTTCTTTTTGAGGAGGGTCATGAATATTTTTGCTTGAGATTTTTAGATAGTTTAGATCTAATCTCGTAGGATATTCTCTGAAAAATTGAACAGAAAATACTCACAAGTTTTCCTGAAATTTCGTTTCTAATTGAAGGAAGTTTGGCAACTGACGAAGGTTCGTACGGCGTTTTTCCTTAGCACGGCAGTAAGCTACACTGGTTGAAAACACATTCCCTCTAGGTGATTGTTACCATCTCGGGGTTATGACACTCTGAACCATTCGTGGATCCAACGAATTGGCAACATTGTTTTTGCTCCATTTGGACCTATGGAAATGTATCGATTCTAAAAGGGGCCAGGTGCTCCGATAAGAATCGATTATTTAACATAGGCTTAGATGAAGGAAATTCGGTGTTGTCAAATTGCTGGATCCGCCTCTGCTCTGAACAAAATAAAATGAGATACTGACGACAGAATGCGGTTCCTTGACGGTAGTTGTGGGCCAGTCGAAAGTGTCCCAGCAAGCAAGGCTCATTCATTTAAACAAGTTGCTCTCCAAAGTATATTATGAAGTTTTTTAAGTAATGACCCCTCCTTTAGATAGCATGGCAAGGTCCAACATTTGCAAAGTCTACACATGTTTGAGAGTCTACTTTTCAGAGGCTAAAAATAAACATTCAGCGGATGCGCAACAATTTTAATCACTCCTTCCTTCGAATATTGCTGTAAATTGTTGCTCTGAAATTTTTGAATGTAATTCATTTTGATAGACTCTGTCTGAAATAAGATTACACTGTTCATCTGCTTGCGATCATGGCAGTTAAATTATTCGCAGGCATCGATATTTCCTCGAACGGCAAGCGTGACGAAGGCAAAATGTGATGCCAACGATCGGATACAACTATACGTACTCTTTGGATGTCCGCATTGCATACCCAAAAAACTGAAGGCGTTTGCTGTCCTCGCTAATTGTAAGCTAGTGGCAGCGTGCCACGCCGCACCGTACCCGTCCCTTCCTAGGTCATCAAAATGACGTTGCTCGCTACTTTAGCTGTCTCTTTTTTAGCTTGATTCAAATGTAACGACTAATATATGATCCACGGCCATGCTAATTTTTGATCATGGCATAGTGTCCAAATTAGCATAATTGCTCCCTATGTATGTTTGAGCGTTCAGATCGGGAAAAATGCACGCACAAAAGCACATCACGTCAGGATGTACTGGGTATTAATTCAATTATTGTAAAACTGGTATATGAAAGCGCCCAAAAAGTCCATTATTGGCTTTAGTATAAAAAATACACAAGTTAAAAAGTAGTACAAGTTTTAAAGTTGGTTTATCTTGCGCACACCTAAAAATCTTGATTTCTCTTTCTGATAGAGGAATCATTTTAGTCGAACGATCTGTTTTGAAATAATTCACTCACTGAACATCCTGCAACTCTTGATTCGATGTAGTTTTGCGTGAAAAAGGATTGCGTTTGTCTCGGAGAGAAAAAAAGCGTTTTCAAAAATACTCGATTTCCTCAAAAAATTGCATGTGTCGGTGTCGGGAAAAAGGGGGAAAAAGAAAAGAAAAGAAACTAAGGTGATTGTCGGATTCAGCAGCTAAAAGTACATGCGGGCGAGATATACATCCTGCTTCACACCGATCAATATTTGTTCACCCTTCAATTTATACGAAAAATCCTCCGATAAAGTTGTTGTGTCAAATCGGCGGAAAAAAACAAAAAATTGGAGAGTAGAATCGAAAAAACTTTGACTTCCGAGGAAGCGAGCAGAGTTCTCAAACAAGTTAAATTTCTAAGTGTTATTTCTGCTGGATCCAAAAGTGCACTCCCACTTTACCATCTTTCCAGAAAATGGTATATTTCCCAGAAAATCCCATTCCTTTGAGAAATTCGAATTTTCGGGGAAAATTCTGACGTAACAGATTTTTTGACATGTTTAAGAAACTCAACACGAAAAAAAAAAAAAACAATCAATTATGCTATACTTCAGACAATCGAACATCGATGAAACTTTGCTGGAGTTTCGCGTCTAGCGCGAACCCGCACATACATATCGTCGCTCCTCTGACATACACTGAAAAAAAATCTCGGTGTATTTACTAAAAAAAGGGTAAAATTACCAAGAATTCAGGGTTCTATTTGATCCCAGTTTTTTCTTGGTAAAATTACCGTTTATGGAATTGGTAATTTTACCGAGAAATCTCGGTAAAATTATTGAACTTTCTCGGTAATTTTACTGGACCTTGGTAAAAACGCCAATATTTTTATCGACTGTGGTAGAATTACCGAGATAAAATGGCAAAGTTACCGGGAATTGATTACCAATAAAAGTGGTATTCTTACCTGAAAATAACAGTAAAAATGCCGGTTTTTAGGTAAGCTTACCAGTCTGTCTTGGTAAAATTATCAATAATTGGTAAAAAAAAGTGAGATGGTAAAGGTACCAACGGACCGTGGTAAGAACGCCGAAAATTTTTTTTCAGTGTACGGGCGTATCTCGATTTCCGCGTGACTCCTTTTCTCCGTATGACCCAATGTTCTCCAGGGCTCACGCGGAGATATAGACACGCCCTCATGTCAGAGGAGCGACGATATATGAAGACTTACGGCTTACGAAATATTTCGGAATCAGTTTGTTGGAGCCATACTGCATGCTCGATATCGATGACATCACAAGCCGAGCGAATCTAAGAATAACCACCACCTCCTTTTTCGTCTCTTTGAAGGTATTCAATAAAATCCCGAGGAACGTCAGAGAAACTCGACACGTAACCAACCCATTTCGTTGATAACTTTTACGTCCCGAAAGCCAACAGCCATCCCGCGCTATCCTTTCGCGAATGTTTTGGCGGCATCGAATACGGTGAGAGCACAAAGCTGTGTGATAATCCCAACTGGATCTGGCTTCCAGGTTGCGCCGCACAGTGGATCGAGTCAATGTGAGAGGTCGGACAAAATTTGAAAACTTTAAAAGCTCCTAACTCCGTGTTTACAAAATTACGAGGTCCTAAAAATGATCCCATTGGATTTTTCGTATAGTTTTCTTGAAGAAAACCCTTTCAAAACTTGGGAATTTGACGAAATAAACATCGAAATATGCGGTTTTAGTGCAAAAAATTATTGTCCGACCTCTCCCATTGCCTCGGTTCATTGTGCGTCGACGGGGCGGGATCAAAGGATCAACCTCGATTTTTGCCCAAAATAGGACTCGGACTCCACCCCCTCACGAAAATTATTTCCAGCTGAGCTAGATCTAGGCTCCTCGTGGCTATACCTAACTTTAACCGAAATTGCGAGACCTTCATCGTGCAGTATGAAAGGATCACGACTTCATTGAGTGTCGCGAGAGATTAATAAGCACATTTACAGGTTGTCAAGTTGTGGAGAAATCCTTGAATTGTTTTGAATTAATTTAAGCACCACTGCAAGGCTGATAAAACAACCCTGCTACCGGTAAAGCATTCCCTCGATCACCCTGAAAAAGAGATCCCAATCTTCAGGCGGCACTGAAGTTAGTGTTAAGACCTAGGCTTTTAAGAAATGAAGCGTCGATTTTGAAACATAGCCATCGAGATTTGTGTTTTAGTGTATTTTCCGAAGGAAATACACTATTGCGTTTTTATAGTTAGACCTTCATCCCCGGAAGAAAAAGGCCCTGCATGGCTATCGAAAAACTCAAAATCGAGAGCCAGGTATCACTGTATTGATGAGTATTATATGAATATCTTGCACAAATTACCTACGTCCAAAGCTGAAGTCACAAAATGCGTATCTCAATTGCAACATATAAAAAAAATATATCTCAAATGCAACGTATAAAAAAATATCTTAATTGCAACGTATAAAAATTATTCATTTTACTACAAAAAAAATTAACAAAAATAGCACCTAGAAATTTTCTGTGAATTTTGCTGGATGGAATATAAGAAAAAACACTCATAAACATTTAACCAAACTATTATAGCTCGCTTTTCTTTTAAAAAATGAAACACAATCTAAAATTCAAAACGTCACAATCGGAGATACGCATTTCGACTGCGGCTATCTGATGATGCGATAGTAAAGCCCTGAATGTTACATGAATCATTATTTATGATATTCGTAAGGTTTCTGTCAAATTTTATCTGGAATTTTGAGAAACTAACATTTCAGGTTACACGACTTTTCCTTTAAGATCTCTCACTAGTGGTTTAATAAAATATTTACTCGTAATCAAATCGTAATATTAGAGTATTATCATTTGACAGAATTATTTAATCATCATTTCTCATGAAGATGGTGGGATAACTTTAAGTATAACTTATTTATTTTAGAAGGCTCAACATGCTTGATTACTACTAGTGCTCAAAAACGATTTTACCGTACATCAAGATTTAGACCTCACTGACATATGAACGTATCTCTGCCAAACGGAACTGTGTGCATTAAGACATGAGCCCTGAAACCCATAAGAATATTTGCATAACAGGGCTCACGTCATAATGCACATATAGTTCCGTTTGATAGAAATACCTCCATATGGTATCAAACGAGAACGTTCTACCGTCGATAAGGGACACCATGCAAGTGCGGCAGTGCTGTCTTTGCGAAGCGCCTTCAATTTAGCGTCTATACAACACCGACATCCATAGAGCATGTATAGTTGCATCAGGATTATATCCACGCTCGCAAGATTAATGGCACATGAATACTGGTTTCACCTTGTTTCAGGAAAAAAATACACCTAAACCTCTTGATCCATGAGCTATAGCTAAGCCTCACCTGACAATTTTCGCAAAATATGTTTTGTACATTTAACAAGTCGAGGCGAAAAAATCCCAACGAGAAAATTGACCGTTCATTTCGACCGATATAGAGTGCGATTTTTCGCATGGACTCTCCCTCCCTGCGTAACGTGGGTTTAGACCCTCCCTCCCCCTGGAGCGTCACGTGTTTCATGCACGGCCCTTAAACACTAAAAAAGTCTCACACAAACTGACTCTGTTTTACAAAATTCGCTACCAGTGTTGCACCGAACAGCGTACCTCTTTGAAGGATAATGGACCACTAGACAAGGCACAATTATTCAAGCATTCTGATAAATGTTTCTTGACCAAAATTTCACGTAGAAAATGATACGCGCAACGAAAATTACTGAAACCAACTCCTAACAAAGATATTAACGTTTTTATTTCACACTGGTCACGCGGATTTTGAACTTCCCGCTCACAAGAAACTCAAAGCTCTAAGTGAGTCAAATCGCGCACTACAACGGTTTCAGCAAGCTCCTCAATCGAGCAATGTTCATTTCTCACCATGTGTTTTTCAAACTGTAAGCAATTTACTATCGCTGAGCCAAAGCGTCAAGATAGAGGTTGCCAGATTTTTATATCGCAAAGAGTGTCATAATAACGTTTAGCGCGCGATGTGAATCACGCAGAGCATTGAGTTTTCATGAGCGGGTGGTTTGAATTCACGCACCAAGAATCATTAAATATCTTCGGAAGGAGTTGATTTCAGTAATTTTCGTTGTGTGAATCGTGTTTTACGTGAAATTCTGATTAAGAAACATGTATCAGATTGCTTAAATTTGTACCTTGTCTAGTGGTTCATTGCGCTCATATGAGCTTTTTCCCTCTGAATTGAGATTTTCAGCTTTGTGCTGATTTTTAACGCACGTTGGCTAAAAGATCCCAACTTACCGACAAAAAAGTTGATTATGAAATTTCTAGGTTAGGACGTCCGGCAACCCTGTCGTGAGTGGGGTTCGCGTCATTCGCAATCGGAGTCGAAATTTAACTTTCAACTTTTAAGCAGCCAATTGCGTGGGTGGGTGTGCGAACGCTCGACGGCTCCAGCGAGCGGAGGGGGAGGGGGGGCGGTTGGGGGCAAAAGTTGAGATCAAAGCCCCCACATCAGAACCCCTTATTTGTCGCCGGAAAATATGATTCGGAATGGAAGAATGCGAACGCGCTCGCCTCACAGCGCCCGATCAGGCTTACATCTGAAATGCACAATCTCATTTTACTCGAGGCGACGTGTATATTGGGAAATAATCCTGCGGATCGATTGTCGAATCGATATCTGACCTCGATCGATAGCTCCCTATCTTAACAATGCTATATATCGATCATCATTCGATAACTATCGACTGACCTCGATCAATAGCTCCCTATCTTCACAATGCTATATATCGATCATCATTCGATAACTATCGAATGACCTCGATCAATAGCTCCCTATCTCAACAGTGCTATATATCGATCATCATTCGATAACTATCGAATGACCTCGATCGATAGCTCCCTATCTTAGCAATGCTATATATCGATCATCATTCGATAACGATTCCACGATCGAGCCGCTGTCCGCCTCCGCGCGCGGAAGTGGGGATGCGCAGACAGCTCTGAATGCACTTTTACCTTTGCTTTTATTCGATAAGAGAGCCGTGATTCTGTACCTATATTTTGGATCGGTAACGGAGGTGAAAATAGCTGCATCCGACGCATAGTGGGTCGAGTCCATGGGAGAGGTCGGACAAAAACTGTAAACTTATAACTCGGTTCGTACTAAACTTTGAGGTTTCAAAAGTGGCTCCATCGGTTTCCTCGTCAAATTTTCCTCTGGAGGCACCCCTTACAACTTAAAATATGGCGATTAAAACATCAAAATTTGCAGTTTTAGCAAAAAATTTCATGTCCGACCTAGCTAATTGACTCGATCCACCGTGCGAAGAGCCAAAAGAATATATAGCTGCATGGGTAGGGGTACCTAATGGATCCGTGCCCGATCCGCGGAGTACTGTCAAAGATGCCAGATTGTGTTTAAAAATCTGGATATTTAACATTGAGTTAAATAGGGAATTGTGCTGAATTTTCATCACAGTCTGGCAACAATTAGTCCTGTAAAAATCCTACCGGCCCCCACGCGTTTCGAGTTACTTTGTAAGTGAGCCCCAAAATCCGTTCACTGGAGCTTCACGAAAAATCTTGAACCCGTCGAGAAATTTACTAACTTTACTTTCAAATACATACAGCGGATTCGTCACCCTCCGGCCAAATTATCAGGAGCGCCATGCGACGTTTCAAAATTTCCGCCGCCATTTTATTTTTTTACCGAGGGATTGTTGGTTGATTCTGTTTGAAAGTTTCACCGGATTTTATCGGCAGCGGGAAGAAAATTCGGTGAAATTTTCGAACAGCTTCGTTGACAAATTTCTCTGTGTAAAAATAAAATGGCGAAGGAAATTTTGAAACGTCGCATGGTGCTTGTGATTATCCGGCCGGAAGGTGTGGAACTGGTTACGCATCATTGTGAACGCAACACACTGCAAAACGCGAATGGACTGACTATGCCGCAGAGTCCGGAAAATATTCCGGACTTAAATTTTCCGGACTCCTTTCCGAAATATAAAATATATCCGGGTTTTTCTCTATCGAGCCCAGATTCCCGAGAAAATTCGATTTCCTCTAGAAAAGCTAGATCCTTGGGGAAAATTCCGATTTTCCTAGAAAAGTCCAGATATACTGAAATCGTTTTCGGAATCGACGCTAAAAATCGACCCAGAATCAGGTATGACCTCTTTGGCAAAGCGACCCGTGGTGACCGGTATAATTTCTAGACAGGGGTTCAGATTATTGTGCCTGACCTCCGCTGTTTTCAAGGAGGTCCCCCCAATTTTTGCAATGCGTTGGGCTATTGCAAAGAGGTCAACACAACGAGCTTATCGAAAATTTTGGATGTATGCCATTGTAGCATTATTCCACAAATGTTGAAAATATTTACACCCTCGAAAAAACAAAAAACAAAACAAAACAAACAAATAAAAAACGTTTACAATTAGCCTCCACGATTTTTTGGACACCTCCAGAAATAGGTCTCGACCGTCCGACTTGACTGAGGTCGGGAACAATTGGACGTTATTTTGCAACTCGGGGGCTATGCCCCCTGGCCGCTACGCGGCCCAATCCCCAGAGGGCGCTTCGCCCTCTCTTATTCCCGCTCGTTTCGTTCTTCGTTTTTTTTTTTTTTTTTTTAATAAATGTTTTTGAAAAGTTTTCGCGAATTTACCTAATTGATCTCAAATAAAAGTATCGAAAATTTCGACTCGATATTTTCGTTCGTCCTATTTTCTATAAATGTAAAAAAAAAAAAAAAAAAAAAAAAAAAAAAAAAAAAAAAAAAAAAAAAAAAAAAAAAAGTACCATCCGAATTTCTGGACCGTTACGATGAGGATACATATTTTCCCATTAATTATAGTGAAAACTGGAGTAGAAATTCAAGAATGATGACACGCAGTCCTACAGCACTCCTACAGTCTTGTAATATGCGCTAATATGCGGTTCACGGCAACTGACCGATAGCACTGCGTTGGGCGCAATGCGAGAAGTATTCCTAAAGTCTCGCAGGCGCTAAAATATGTTCAACGCCGCGCCGCGCCGCCGCACTCTGTTCGGCCCGATTATTTGAACTCGCATTAGAATAATCGCGGCGTCGAATAATATAGAACTTAAGAGGCCTATGTTATGTTTCAACGACGTATGAGCATTCCAACGTTGCCTCGTTTCTCAAGATTAAATATTTTTCTGAGAAAAGTTAATTAAGAAAGTTCTTTTTACCCACGACCATTATTTAACCTTTTCACTTCATTTATCATTAGAAGGTAAGACATCGATGACTTGTCAAGAAAGTAACGTAAACTAGCGTTACCATAAAAACGCGTTTATTTTCCAACTGCTTCCTGTTTTGCCAAACTTCGACCTTAAATTATCTTCATTTCAAATTCGCGCATTCCTGTAGCAGAAAGGCTCGTTTCTCCACGAAAAAATAAAATGGGAGCAGAGATTTTTAAACACCGCAAACGAGATACGTGGTCTGGTAGGTTCACCGTCGGAGTGCAAATGTGCGTCTCCCTGGAAAATGAAAGAAAGGTGGAAGAAATCAAGGGTGTCATTACCGCGATGGATGACGTCAAAAACCCGACTTTATAGAGGGCGGTATCTCGGCTAATACTGAACGTAGATATTTGCTGTTTGGACGGATCTCATTATTTTTGGCTAATCTACAATCATCAACTGACGATTCTGTGACCAGCGCAACTGATCCATTGCAAAATGAAGTCCATAATTCTGCCGTGATAGCGAAGAGAGCAGTGAGTGTCAAATTTTCGAAATCGAGTTTCCTTCAAAATTCGTCTAATCTCTTTCAGATGAATTCACTGAAATAGCTAAAACAGCAAAATTAATCTGAATTGTACCAAAATGAGACATGTGAGAAAGCCATAAATGCGCAAAAAATTACCCATTTCCGGCAAGACAGCAGTAAGTGACAATATTCCTCCAGAGAGTCAATGAAAACAGTGCTTTCAAGTAAAGTCCCACCTTCTTCTGCCAATTCCTCACCTGAAAATGTGTTTGTTGCGTGTCCAAAACGCAAACACGTATGCATGCAGAAGAAAGCACTTACGGCTGGCTTGCGTAACACTAGCCTAGCATAAGAATGGAAAATCCCCTTTTTATGTAATGGAAATAAAATCAGTCGATTTTTAAGCATCCAAACGATTTCTAGGAGTCTTTCGGACAATTAGTGGCAATTTGACAGAGAACGGAGGCTTTTTTGAATAAAATTTTCCAGTCAGAAGCTTCTGGGCCCGTTTTCTCAGAAATTCATTTTTGCACTTACTGCCAGGGTGGTAAAATTTGATGAAAAATAAAATCTTGAAATTTCACGTGAAATATTTCATGAAATTTCAGAGAGTTATGAAAGATACTGAAAAATACCGGCTCTTTTCGTGTTTCGCAAAAGGTAAAAATTGTGACTTTCTTCTATTTTGTGTGTTTGGGTGCGGGTTGCATAAGTGCTTACTCTAGCCCCTGAAAAATATGAAATATTTCTCAGCCTCGTAAAATTTCCTGAAATATTTTACAGCCTCGTGAAATTTCATAAAATATTTCACTGAAATTTCCAATCTCTCATTTCTTTCTTACGTTTCATGTCACCTTGCTTACCCTTGTAAAAATTGGCAGTAGAATCTGTGTTCCAAAATACCATAGACCTAAAGCCGGCTGTAAGATTTTCAATAGCTTCTATAGCCGGCTGCACAATTTCTTATAGCCATTTATAGCCGATGGCGATTGAGCAGCAGCCAGGCGATAAAGTGTGTGCTACATGTTACTAATTACGGATGCTAGGACTTAGTGAGTTTTTGGACTACCGCTCTATTTTTGAGCCGTAGTATCTTGATTCATTTTGCGCGGAAAGCTACTTTTAAGGATGCCTGCCATTCCTAATATGTTGGAGCGCCTTCAATTTCGTATGATACTGTGCAATACCTCTGGTGTGAAATAGTTGCTTCAAGCGCCGTGGCACGCTGAGGCGCAGCGCAGCGGGCGGGCAGCCAGCGCAAAACGCGCATTGGCGCCTGCAAACCTAACAGGGATACTTCACGCATTGCGCCATGCGTGAAGTATCCCTGTTAGGTTTGTAGGCGCTAGTCCGCGCTTATCGCTGGCAGCACGCCGCTCCGCTCTGTGTTATGCTCCAATATAATCTTGCGAAGTCAGCGTTTTTCAACTCATGATTTTGAAATGTTTGCACATCCTGTATGGATTATTCTCATTTTAATTGATGAAAAAAAATATGTATTAAAGGAAAATATAATGTGTGTTTTGTGAATATTATGTTGGCTCCGTATCGAATACTTAATGATTTCAAAAGCACACGAATTTCTACACAATTTCTTATAGCCTTTTATAGCCGATGGCGATAAAGTGTAAAGCCCGGCGATAGGAACTATAGCCCAGCTGCATACTTTTTTATCGCTTCGTATAGCCCGGCTATATGATTTGCTCCACTTTCTACAGCCAGCTATATGATTTTCTATTGCCTTCTTTAGCCGGCTATAAGAATTCCTATGGTATTTTGAAACGCAGCTCCTATCGCCAATTTTTACCAGGGTACTGCTCTCATCGCTATCACGGCAGCATTGCAAAATGTAGTCCATAATTTGCACCACGGCCTCTGACTGAATTTCCCGTTTCTGGTTTCAGGTACTGGATCGACGAGTCCTCGGCGAAGAAGGTGGACCAGAAGATCCAGAAAGGGCTGTTCCTGTTCGCGTGCACCAACTCGTGCATGAACCCGATCGTCTACGGGGCTTTCAACATCCGGACGCGGCACCACCGGAGCCGGCAGGTCCGGACCCGGACCAACTCCTCCCTCACAACGGCCTGCGCCCCCGACATCCGCCTCCCCAACATCGGCATCTCCGTCCGCAACGTTGAATGATTCACCATCACCCTCGAGTCGCGCGCCGACCACAGACACCTAGCCACCTCCTCCCAGACCAGCGACCACATGCTCTGATCCTCCACCCTCCTCCCCATCATGACCCTCCAAAACCAATGATCCAACATAGAGTACTTACCTTATAGGGAGACTATGGACAGCTCGAAAATTTAGAGGCTAGATTTGATCAGGTCGTGTACTGCCGTGTAGAGTACCTATATTGAGAGAGTATGGCCACTGGGCCCCATGGAGAGGCTTAGGACCCAAAAATGGCGGTGCTTTGTTTTGGTTTTTGTGGATGGGAGGGGGGTCATTGCCAACTTTTGACGGTTACTACCAACCGTACTTGCTGCCAACCTTACTACATTTAAGATAATTTTTCTCAAAAATCGCACACGATTAGTCTTAAAAATATGTAAAGAAGTCGCAAGAGTGCATTTGAGTAAATTTCCCGTTACGATAAGCAAAAAAAACTACATTTTGAGTCATTTTGCATTATATTATTTCATGGCGTCCGCCATTTTTGGGTCCTAAGGGCTCCATTCCGCCTAAGATGGCTGAGCCAATCAGAGGTGGTAACACCAGTGGCCATACTCTCTCAATAAAGGTACTCTACTTCCACCCTCCTGCCCATGATGACCCTCCAAAACCAATGATCCAACATAGAGTACTTACCTTATAGGGAGACCATGGACAACTCGAAAATTTAGAGGCTAGATTTGATCAGGTCGTGTACTGCCATGCTAATCCAAGTAGCATTGTCATCTACTATCTAGGTGGCGCTCATCAAGAAAATGTCCACTTTCTAGAGGGAACAATCTTCTTGAAAGAAAATAGGTATAAAGTAGATCTAGAAAATAGAAAGAAAATACATTTTTCCTTGCATTTACTTAAAAGAAAACATTGAGAAATTGGTTAGAAAATAATTCTACTTTCAATAAATTTTCCATCTTTTTTCCAAGTGGGAAGTTGACGGAAAGTAGACCTATGAAATAGATCTATTTTCTTTGGTCAGACTTTTGACTCGCGCAATGTTTTTTCTTTCTATTTTCTGGATAACTCTCATTTTCTTTGTTTTTTCTAGAAATTTTCTTAATATTTTTTTTCTGGAAAAAATTCTATTTTGCTACTTGGGAAGGAAAAATGCCGTATGAACATTCAAGAGTTGCCAAATTTCCCTTGATAAAACATGTATTTTTGAAAAAATTTAAGCATATGTTTCCTTGAAAATTCCAGATATTTTAGATTAAATTCCGTAGAAAATTGTATGAGAACTTCGGGGGGAAATATTCACAATTACTCTGATAAATTTGGTTTTTATCGAAGGAAACTTGGCAACGTCTGAAGACTCATACGGCGTTCTTCCTTACCACCAGTGTAGCTCTGGGGGCCCAAAAGGGCGGTCAACCTATGAACTCGAAGTATTCAGTGATACCTACTCATTATTCCACATACTGCCCGTCGTTTCATAAATTATAAAATCACGTATTAAACTTTGATTTCGCATAAATGTTCTCAGTTTCAAAGTCTTAATCCTTGAAGACGCTTGTTTCCAACGCGCTGTCGGTTATATTGATTTATCTTTCAAATGCATAGGTTGGCAGCGGCGTTTTTCTAGTGATTTTCGTTTTACACGTTGACGCCCTTTTGGTCCCTAAGAGCTACATAAATCCATAGAGTGCATAGAGTCGTAATGTAAGGGGGAGAGCTGGCGCCTCTTTTAAGCATTTCCCAGGTCTCGAACTCCGAGACTCCTGTGTGACGCCGGGTTACATTTTCGATACATAATCGATTGTCTTCGGTACACGAGGACCCGGCCATCCGATGTAAACAAAGAAGATAAGAATTACTACGTATTCCACACCGCCATTTTGGATCGAACATGTATCGAAAAAGTGACCCAAGCTCGGCGCACACCGGGCTCGGAGCTCGTCGACCAGAACATGGCGCCACAGCTCTCTCATTTACATCACGACTCTATGTGTGTACTCTATGCATAAATTGAGTTGTTCATACTCTCCCTATAAAGGTACTTTAATCGAACACTCACTGAAAAAAAGTTACGGCCTAATATAGACATACCGTCCGTTCCGGGCTCAGAGGCTAGAAGTTCCGGGTGCTGGGGCCGTAACTTCAACTGCTCCGGATGCTACGCCCGGAAACAGCCTCTAAGCTCGGAACGCGAACGGTACGTTTATATAGCCCGTAGGCACGGCTTCCGAGCCGGAATTTTATTTCGGCGCTCTTAAAAGAATGGTACTCTGTTAAAAATCAAGGAATGGAATTTTGCACCGGAGTCCATACCGCCCACTAACCGATGGCGTTATCTGGAGGGGGGGGGGTGTCAAAACAACCCCCTCTTCTCCCTACGTTTCAGGAAGCCTAGATAATAAACTATCAAAATGTATCACACTGCTGAAAACTTGATTTTATATTTATTTATTTTTTTTTTTTTAATATTCATTGGTCTACATTTTGCAATTAGGAGCTGCGATTTCTGGCTCATCCGTAAAAACACTTATGTACATGGAAAAACTTACGGTATGTACGTTACTTCTAAACTGAGCCATAATTTGTAGTTCCAAATTGCATAATGCAGTCTAATTTTTATTCAATCATAGTACCTATCATGTTAGGAGTCATTTCAAGTTACTTTCCCCCCATCCCCCCTCAAAGTTTGGGTGAAACAGCGCTACTACCAAGAATCCCAAGTGTCATGAGTGCGAAGTGAAATTAACACCATATAAAAGCGAATGTACATAACTCCGAAAAACATGTGGATTTTGCTCCGTAATAGTGTGAATGTCACTCCGTGGTACTTGAGAAATAAATTCCGCTCCGCATTCATATAACTCGGGGTTTTTGGGCGCTTCTTGAACCCGGCACAGAATTTCACTCATAATGTTTAACAGTATGAACGTAGGGACGGTACATAAAATACGTATTGCTTAATTTCGGATTTTTGTACTCTCTGCCCTCCCGTTTAACGCTTAGGTACTTTCGTGTCGTTGGTCCCATTGGTCCCTATCCTGTTACACATAAAAACAAAATGGCGTTTAATGCTCTCCTCAACCTCCCCCCCCCCCCCCCCCCAACTCCTCTCTCCCTCTCTTAGTGTTAGGTATTTCATGAGCCGCCCCTAAAAAGTATATGTCGGGAGACCCTTCTTGGTTTTTTTTAAAAGTAAAATTTAAGTCTGGTGAAATAATTTACTTTTAAAAAGAGTATTGAAAAAAATACTACTCATGTTTAAATTATTTATATAAAAAAAAAATTGTGAACACTTCTAGTGCTAAAAACTACATTGGATCTTTTGAAAAGCTTTTCAACACTTTTTTAAATGTAAATTCACTTATTAAAAATACTCAGAAGGGTCTCAAATTTGGGGTGCATTTTATAACTTCCGAGAGTTATTAATCGTCACTGCAACTAGGGGATACATTTCCCTCCGCCGTGGCAAGTGATTGTTGGTCTATTGAGAGTCGTAGCAAAGTCGGGTCATGAGCGACGTAGAGCAGTAGGTATCTGCGCGCCTACCTGTCAAGATCCATCCATATATAGGTCAGTCATTGCGCAGATTTCCCCCCGCTCGAGGTAAGTCCCATCAAGCCCCATCCATTGGCTCGTGACGTCAGCATTACCCTGGTAAAAATTGGCAGTAGAATCTGTGTTCCAGAATTCCATAGACCTACAGCCGGCTGTAAAATTTCCATAGCTTCTATAGCCGGCAACACAATTTCTTATAGCCTTTTATGGCCGATGGCGATTAAGCAACAGCCTGGCGATAAAGTGTATGCTAAACGTTACTAATTACGGATGCTAGGACTTAATGAGTTTTTGGACTACCGCTCTCTTTTTGGGCCGGAGTATCTTGATTTATTTTGCGAGGAAAGCTCCGTACTTTTGAAGGACGCCTGCCATTCCTAATATGTTGGAGCGCCTTCAATTTTGCATGATACTGTGCAATACCTCTGGTGTGAAATAGTTGCTTCAAGCGCCGCGGTACGCTGCGGCGCGGCGGGCGGGCAGCCAGCGCGAAACGCGCATTGGCGCCTACAAACCTAACTGGGATACTTCACGCATTGCACAATGCGTGAAGTATCCCTGTTAGGTTTGTAGGCGCCAGTGCGTCGCCACTCCGCTTTGTGTCAGGCTCTAATATTTAATCTCGCGGAGTCAGCGTATTTCAACTCATGACTTTGAAATGTTTGCACACTCTGTATGGTTTATTCTCATTTTAATTGATGAAAAAAAGATGTAGTAAAGGAAAATATGATGTGCGTTTTGTAAATATATTAAGGTGATTCCGTACAAACTTAAGGATTTACAAAACACACGAATTTCTACACAATTTCTTATAGCCTTTTATAATCGATGGCGAAAAAGCAACAGCCAGGCGATAAAGTATAAAGCCCGGCGATAGGAACTATAGCCTGGCTGTATAATTTTTTATCGCTTTGTGTAGCCCGGTCGCATGATTTTTTCCACTCTCTACAGCCAGCTGTATGATTTTCTATCGCCTTCTTCAGTCGGCTATAAGAACTCCCATGGTATTTTGAAACGCAGCTACTATCGCCAATTTTTACCCGGGTACTGCCGCGAAAGCGAAAAAGCACGGATACAATGCTTTTCTTATGGGAGAGAACAAATTTTTCATAATGAATCATTCAAATTTCTTACTTTTAAGTCCTTTGAAACTTTCTGAGTGTTGAAAGGAACGTTTAGACATTATCACTCAGGGTTTCGATTTTTCCGAATTTATGTTCTTTCATTTTTACGGTTTACTCTGCATCAGCCATTTTTACACGCGAATCTATACCACTAGATGGCTTGTTATAATCGCTGACTTCAAAAATCATTTAAAAATATAAAAACGCAAATTCAGCTGAATTGAAACCCTGGACGCAAATGTCTAAACGTTCTTTTCGACACTCAGAAAGTTTCAAACGATTTAAAAATGAGACATTTTAATGATTCATTAAGAAAAATTTGCTCTCTCCCATAAGAAAAGCATTGCTTCCGACTTTTCTGGTTTTCGCGGCAGCAATGCTGACGTCATGCGCAGAAGATTCTCATTCGGGTTTTGGGAATGACTGACCTATGTGGATGGATCTTGCTACCTGTAGCCTCATACCTGAGTTGATGTACGCTGCGGCGCGCGGCGAGCGACCGGCCAGCGCATTGGCGCCTACAAACCTAAGTGGATACTTCAAGCATTGCGCAATGCGTGAAGTATCCCGTTAGGTTTGTAGGCCCATGTCAATGTGCATTTTTGCGTTACGATCAAGTTCGACCAATCTCTGGATAATTCTCGCCACATTCTTTTTCCCATAAATTTATTACTTATCTTTTTAATTTATATGTACTGAAAAAATTTCAAATTTTTGGCCATGAAGTGTTTAATTTGTTCCTCCCTATTTGATGAATAATGCCGATTTTAAATGATATAATCAAATAAAATGTCTAAAAGTAGCAGAAAGACAGGCAATATGCAATGTAAAGAAAAACTGCAACTTAGTTCGATCAATTGAGAGGAACCCCCTTCAATTAGTCGGTAGGCAACATACGTTACACTCCTGCGCAGGGGTTATGACCATGCGATGGCAACTCATTGCAACCTGCTATTGGGGCACACTGCCGCCGAGAAGCTCGTCGATAAAGTCGACATTAAATCGCCATTTATCGCGATTTTTATTTGAAAATATCGTCATAAATTGCCGGACGATAAAATCGCGATTTTATCCCGATAAGATCGAGGATGATTGCTCAGATGCTGATGATCCGAGCGATTTTATCGCCGATAGAATTGCAATTTATCCCGATTTTTCCGTTGAAACATGCTACCTAATTAAGCATAACAAATTCAAAGTGATTACATCGAAAGATCGATTTCAGAGAGCAATTTAATAACTGGAAAAATTGCATATTCTGTTTTCAGGGATTGAGGTGACTGCGCAATAGATTTTTCTGGCTAACAATCGGACAAATTTTGTCACATTTGAGTTCGATTTGAAGGCATCAAATGCGATCGTTTTTGGAGGCTTTTATTTCTTTGCTTCTCAAAAATATCAAAAACATATGAAGAGACTTGAATTTGAGGAAAATCAAGTTTGTGCCGGCGATCTCTGAGATTCTTCCCATTTATTTACTCATCCCTCTCAGGTTGTGAATAAAATGGCACAATTAGGTTCCTCAATAATTGCATCTTGAAAGTTCATGGGAAAAAGTGTGTGAGGTGGAGAATCAGAAAAAAATAAGAGTGCCTTGAATCTAAATCTTACAAAAAATCCCTATTTGAGGCTCATAATTTGTAAAATCATCCATAAGAGAGGTAACATCATACCCTAAACTCTAGTATGACTTGTTATTGACCGAAATATTTCCGAACACGATTCTGAAAGAATTCCTTTACTTTTTTGTATACCTGAGTTCTGGAAATATTTTTTCATTTTAGAGAGTGTGGGGGATCGTTTTTCTGCTCTTTACAACTACATTGATTTATTTAGAAACCTCAGCGGAATCTTTAGAAATGTATGAACAAAACAAAAAATTCCTTGGTTTTCCTCCTCAAAATTGGGAAGGATGAGCATTCATTTGTGAACGTTCAAGTAATGTAAATATGCTTGTATTGGTAGTCTAATTGTTTTAAAATAAGTACCACTTGTTCTGTATACTAAATAAACTGAGTAGAGAAAATATTTTTTTAAACTGTACATAAAGTGTAAATAAATGCTGTTTGGCTGTAATACTTAATTAAAACTTTTTCAGAATTTCTTCACGGACTGTATACTCCTAAGACAAAAATATTGATCCCATACTACAATCAGTTGGGCTCTCAGTGACAAAAAAAAAAAAAACCCATCAAGCTATGAATACTTGCCCACTTTAACCTGTTGAATAAGTAGGTAAAGACCTTTCAAGCGCGCTTTCAAAAGCTCTCACAAAAACTGTTAAAAATCATGTCTCAGAAAACCTTTATTGGTTTATTTATTTGGAGTTAAGTTTATGCCTGATAAAATATACGAACATAAGTTTTTAAAAAAGAAATTGATACTTTTTTAATTTCTTTCAAACATCTTAAATGTGAAAACAGTTTAAAGTAAATCTCTGAAGAAATTTGTGACACTTCTTTCACTCAGATTTTTGACTTGCTTCTCACACATTTTACTTGAGAAAATACCCTAAAAGGGTTTCCTAAAACATCAATTTTAACAATGTATTAATTAGTTGTCTTCCCAGAATGGGCCTGTTGTAAACTTTTGCTACAGCAAAAATAAGAGCCGTTTCTATCAATAAGCGTCTCAAAAATCACGATGAGCACATTGGCAAAGTTTAAAATGCACTCCTAACTTCACAATCTGCGTGAGAAATTCGCGTTTTTTTGAGCTTCCCGCTTCAAAAACGATACTATGGCACAGGTGAACATTTAGTAGGCAAGAGGTGCCGTTTTATCCAACCCACGTGTACTGAGATACTACACAATATTCAACATGACCGACACCAATCTGCCCCCAAACACATGTGCCTGGACGAGATTCTAACCATTTGTTAACAACTCAGCCTGTTCACATTCACGATTTCTTCACGTTGATAAAGATCCACTTTGGTTGACCTTGTGCTCCCGCTTGCGATTTGCGCGCTGAAGCGCCGGCTATGATGGATATTGCTATTGCTGAAGAGTTCAATGGAATGAGTATGGGTATAACGAAATGTTCACCTATGCCATAGTATGGTTTCGGAAGCAGGAAGCTCAAAAAAAGCAAATTTCTTAGGCAAATTGTGAAGTTAGGAGTGCTTTTTAAATTTTGCCAATGCGCTCATCGTGATTTTTGAGACATTTGCTGATGGAAAACACCCGTAATTATGCTCTAGCAAATGTTTGCAACAGGCCTAGTTACAAGTTGTTTTTAAAAAAATTTCAACATTCATTGCTGCTAGGGTAGGTATGTACTGCTACCGATGGCTAAATTTTAATTGTTCATTGAATGATTTAGAATTAGCAAAATTTGGAAGGAACATGGATGAGAGTTTAGAAGCTCAAAATGAAAGTTTGATTAGTTTTGTCCCCTTTCGCTCTTTTGGGTAAGAAATATTTCTCCCAAAGTCGCACGGTTATCTTACATTTTTAGTGAATTAAAACCAGATAATCTTGAAAAATAAATCCCAACAAGCGAAAACCTATGATCTTCCAGGATTTCTGCAATACATTCCATTGATGGTAAAAAAATTATCAGGTTAGAAAAACAGGAATGACAGAGTTAAACAAAACAGTGACTATCAGTTTTATTTTCCTTAAAAATGTTACAAAATGCGAGAACTTAAGTATCTACAGAAATGGAAGAAGAGAGAAAAGTCTATGACCTTATTTAGCCTTCCGTAGCATGGATTCCTTCCTCCTTTTTCTAATATACAATTTATTTATTCTTCTCCAATATTGTAGAGAGCCAGGTTCGAGCTCAGATAATTTCTTCGCTGGTCCTAGAAAATCAGAGAGGTGAATGATTAGTCAATTATGGGAAAATTACGCTGTCATTAACGTGAAAACATATTAAACATGATAATTAAAACAGGCTAAAATTACAACTTCTGAAGTACTTAATGAAAGCATTATCACGAGTATTTTTTAAAAAAAATTAGACCTGAATTTTAAAGAATTGCCACAATGACATTGACCGAGCAAATAGTGGGCCTCCTAATGTCTGGATAGTTTTTGCTATGCTTCGTGTTCATAAACAAAATGAAACTCAATTACAATAACAAAATTTAGGAGCCTTAACGTGTTTCAGGTTCTTCCCCATCACTGGTGTAACTAGTGGGAAACTGGACCGAATTTAGCAAATTAGGAACTACAGTTTCTAGCTCATTACAGATAAATTATGCGTTCCATTAGTTTCCGTATGTAGATGGGTGTTTTTATGTATGAACCAGCAATTGTAGTTCCAAACGGCAAAATGCAGATTAACTAGATAGTTAAAAATGAGGCACCATCGTTCATCTTTCCTTATCAAAATTTCACATTAAACTTGATGAACACAGGGTCGCCTAAATGAGTAATTAAGAAAATTAATTCCCCTGACACATTTTGTTTCACACACTTCGATGTTTTGGTAAAATTTCCTGAAAATTGGAGATTTCGACAGTGAAACTACCAGACTACGTATCTTGGTTTGCGGCTGCAGACTCCCTGTCATACTTCATTTTTTAAATGGAAAAGTACCCAACATCAATTGTTGAAAACTTCCGTGATTTTTTTTTCTCTGTGTGAAGAAAACTCTGTGAATACCTACTACAAGGAATGATATTGTTTTGTTTTCCTTGAAAAAATAATAAAATGGGAGTGGAGATTTTTGAACACCACAAACAAAATATGTGGTCTGATTCACTGTCGATATGCCAGATGGTTCAAGAGGCATAGTTTGAAATAATTTTCAGGCAAAGTTTATAGTTTGGAACATCAAACTCATTATAGAAAGTAAATAAAGGTGACTTAACAATTTTTCCCCAACACTTTTGCCACTTTCCCAGATATTTCCTGGTTTACTCAGTATAACCTGACTGTGGTAACTTTGTGAACATATTGAAGATTTATAAATTCAATTCATAAGAGAGAAACTTGATTTTTATGTTCTCAAAGATTTAGGAGTCCTGCTTATCAAAAAACTGACGTTTACTTGAGTCAAACCTGTCACGACATAAACCTTGGCATGCTATAAGATTAGATAATTTTTTCTAAGTTCAGATGTTCATCCCTGAGTGGAGACATACTATTTGCCAGAAGAGAGTAAAAAATTGATATGAAACCAAAGTCTGATTATTTGCCAAAAAATCACAAGTTTCAGTGGCTGCTTTGACCTATGTTGACTGACTTTTCTGTGAGCAGAAAAATTAAAGTCAAAGATTCTCTTGCAAACTATGGACTCTAATTTATCTTAATATATCAAACAAATACAAATCGATTATGGAAATCTTCAATGTTTTCTTTCCACAAGGTGACATGTTGTTTTGTGGACCTTTAATTCTTACCCTGTCGAGTGGTTTCACTGTATTTGTAGTGCTTTTTCGACCTGAGACTATGGTACTGGGGTACCATACTGCCAGATCTCAGAACTTTAAAGAAATAATTCGGTTAGGGGAACTTCAGGTTGAGGCAACTTTCTCTATTTCTATACATGTAGTAGCTCTTCAATGTGTCCGACCTCCACTTTTTGTTAACTTCTTTTAAAATGATTGGTCTGACGTTTATGCCATGTTTAATTTTTAATGTATGCATTCTTTTTTTATGGTTGCAATCTCTTCACATAATCAAAAATTTTAAAATTTAAGGGTAACTGCGAAGTGTTGATTGGCAGTTTATGCAGGAGAAACACTAATTTTTACACGCCAAAAATTCAGCAGACTGAATGTTCTCGAGTCAGGGGCAGACTGCAACCGAAAAAATAACCGGGAATATCGGCCTATCAGTACTTGGGCTGGCCTATTTTTGTTATTATTTTCCTGTAGGAGGGAGATAACCAGCCAACAGGAATTTTTCTCAGTGTTCTGCTTGCCAGTCTGCTCCTGTCTTTAGTACCTATAGAGAGAGGTGACACACTGGCAACATACAATCTCAAGCAAGTTTAAAGGAATTGATACAATGATAGGGAATGATTTAAGTATGCTCTGGATGCTTAACTTACCAACATATAGTTCAAATAACCAATCTGGGTAATCAGAATCAGGACCTATTTTGACATCTTCTCCACCTTCTTTCAAAAGATTGGTGCCACAAACATAATTGACCAGTCGGTTGGTGTCCGTTTCCACGGGAAGTCGTATTTTCTCTGAGCTTCCAGCTGCTTTCCCTGCTGTTTTCTTCTTCGCTTTACCAAGTGCAGCGGTTGCTGAAAAAGAAAATTCAGGTGATTTATTTTGAAAAAAGTTTAGATTGAATGAAAAGAAATTGTACAACTTAACAGTTCCTTCACAAAAACTAATGGGCTATAAAGTTTTGAATCTTTACCATTAAACATAAATAAGCTTACATAAGTTTTTACATTGAAGAGCAGCCAAAAGTTATCTCTTCTGTGAAATTTCTTAGGAACATTAACTCATGCACGCAGCATCATACCTACATAAAAGTCACTCCAACAACGCACTCTGGCGTTCTGCAACACCCAAACGCCACAAATGCCTATCTTTCCAGAGGTTATCTGGCAACTGACACCGCAACATATCTTTGTCAACACCCTGCAGCCATCTCTTCACGGGACGTCCCTGTCGCTTTTCAGGATCATCTTCCAATATATTTTGGGAAAAATAGAGACAGAACAAATCTCAAAAGTTCTCAAAATAAATCTTGACATTTTGCCCCCTCCCTCCCCCTTAAAAAAATAAACCCTCGCCTACCTCACTGAAAATGATTTACTCTGGACTACGTCCACAAAACATTCTGAGAACAGAAACCGGCATTTTCTGGAACCAACTTTGCCTTGGATCATTCTAGTGGATTTATGCTTGATTCAGCCCTGCAATTCTGAAAATTTTGGCTGATTTACAGTTTAACAAATCCAAGTAAAGCCTTATAGTGACTAAAGTGCTTCGCTAGTTTGGATTTCAAACCACAAAATATTTCAAGTCGGTTCTATACAGAATGATTGAATGGTTCCTAACTAAATTGCAAAATGGACCATTAGACAAGGTACGAAGTGAAGCATTCTGATACATATTTCCTAAGTAATTAAAATTTTACATAGAACATGATTCGCGCAGCGAAAATTACTGAAATTGACAACTAACAAAGATATTTCATGTTTCTTGACACGTGAATTCAAACCTTCCGCTTATGAAAACTCAATAGTCTACATAAGTCAAATCGAGCACTAAACATTACCATGAAAGTCTTCATGATGTAAAAATCTGGCAACCTCAATCTTGATGTTTTAGCTCAGTTTTAGTTACCAGGCTATTGAAATTTCCTGTGACCAATATAAAATAATAAAAAAATTGATATCTTAGTTAAGAGTTGATGTCAGTAATTTTTGATGCAAGAATCTCCTTCTACGAGAAATTCTGGTCAAGAGACGTGTATCAGAATGCTTCAATTCGTACCTTGTTTAGTGGTTCATTATTCAGTGCCAAAGATGATTTAGTCCACAAGTTTATTGGTGCACCAACTTTAGGTTCAAAATGGCGAAGATACTGCCTTTTCACTCTTCGACCGAAAATAACACTTTTTGAGATAATTTACTTAATAGATGCCATTTTTTGTGTCAGAGCAACCTGCGATACATCGCATCAATTAGTTTCATATTTTCAGCTAATTGTCATTTTTATTGAATTTTGAGATTGCATTTTTGTTGTCTCAAGACTAAAGAATTCACTTAGGTACTTACCGTGAATAATATCATAATAAAGGCGGGGTTTTTTTGAGGAAAAATATCGCATTCAAGTGCAGTCAAGTATCAGTGTCAAATGCAGTATTTATTTTCGAAAGAGAGCCCTGCCTCCGTTGTTTTTTTTCTTTTATTTTATTCGAATAACCCACAGGGTTAATCCCATTCAGTCCTTTTTTCAACCCTCCCATTTCTCCGATTTGCCTCTTGAAACCTAATCATTTCCCTAACTACCGTTTTCTTAAAACCATTGATATCTAAATGTTCCCACCTGTCACATCCAAACATCAAACAGTCCCTCGTTCCTTTAAAAATATCATCCTATCCACTATGGTGTCCTCACTAAATTTCACTTCCATTCGCCTCCCTACCTTCTTATCCATGATTCTTGTATTGTCCACATCCATCATTGACGTATAATACAATCTAGACCGCGCATTAGGAAATTTTGGCAAGACTTGAGTACCTTCAGGCGAGACGATAGGCAACCCAGCAAGTGTACCGGCAATATATACCGAGACAATGGAAATGCCAGTCTTGCCAGAGAGCCAGTGCCGTTGCCTGGTACGTTTCGATCGTATATCTGGCTGTATCAACTAAGCTGAAGGTGCGTCTTTAAGTACTCTGATTTACCCTCCTAGCTGTCTTACCTCCCCTACCTAAAGTCGGGCCTAGTGCGCGGTCTAGATTGAATTATACTTCAATGACATCCATCAAATTATTCAGTCCCTTCCTCCTCTTATATAATAACAAAAAGATCCTACGTTTGTCATACTTTTATTCTATGTTGAAGAAGTTAGTAATTCTTTAGTCTAATGAAAATAGAAATGCGATCTCAAAATTCAATAAAAATGGCAAGTAGCTGAAAACATGGAACTAGCCCATACAATATATCGCATTTCATTACGATACAAAATGTAGCGTCTATCAATTCACCTCAATGCCTTTGTAGCAGTAGATATTCATTAAGAATTACATTCCGTCTTTCAAGAACCCATTTTGAAACCGTGATATACCTTCAGGCTAAGTAAATAACCAATTCCTGCTGGTTTTAGTCAGAAATTAGATGTTTCTCAGGGCTCATAATGTGCATCTACACTGTTCGGACAAAATAAAATTTTGGGTTACCTCCAAAACAGCATCTTTCAGAAATAATTTTCATGCATTCAGATGGCACAATTGATGCGTTTTAACGTTAACAAAGTTAAACTTTTAACTCAACAAATGATGACCGAAGCCAAATCTAAACCAAAAAACTAGCAAAATTTAAAAAAATGAAAGCAGAATCCTGTTAGGAAAAAAACCTCGCATTCAACACAGTCATCAATTTCGGTATCGGATGAAAGGTTTTCTCCTATCGGAATCCTGCTTTCATTTTCCTTCATTTCACCAATTTTTGAGTTTTGAATGATTCCTAAGGCTCATACGCAGGGCTACCATCCTATTCTTGGCTATAAATCAAAAAACTGCAGAGTTTTTACTTAGTCGATGCGACGAATCGCAAGCCAGCTCGACAGAGAGCTTAACGAATCCCCTCAGGTGGCCCTGATAGCAAACAAGAAAGAGAAAATGGAATTTTACCTAGAGTGTCCGTTGCAAAAAAGGCTTTCGGCAGGACTGAGCAAGATGTTATATACTTCTGAAGAATGGGAACAGGTCTCAACAAATTAAACATTCTGAAAACTGATATGGAGGACGCACGGTCAGAGATGACTCTTCAATACTCCACAGCACAGGAGGTAACTTAAAGGAGTAGTTCATGAGCTTTCATGAAAGCACGTAACGGTCGGGGATATTGCAAATCATCAATTTACGGAAAAAACTGACATAATTTTTAAAAAGAGTCTTAAAACTTCGACCAGTATCACGATCAAAACAAACGGTAAGGTTAGGGTAGATCAAAAATTCAAAAGTGAAGTGAACCGGTGAACGGGTAAAACGGGAGAGTAAATGACGATTGACGTCACAGGTTGAGCCGTAGAAGGGCTGAAGCTTCACTTTCATTGGCTGATAATGCTATGTCCGTCTTTACGTCAAGACTAATTTTCAAGATGTCAGCTTTACGATAACCTCACTTCAACCATGTCGCTCCTCCTCACCTCCTTGCTCACCCACCCACATGCGGATCGGAAATATGAGGCATGTGCGTGGACTGTGGAATGTAAATAAACGCGAGATGAATCCTAAGTACATACTTTACTTCGTGCTGATAAAGTGACAATTGATATCGTTGCGTGGCTATGAGGTTGCCGATCAGACGCTTGTGGCAAGGTAATGTAATTTTTATAAGTACCCCCTCTCAAGTCTTTGTGGATTTTGTTTGGTGCTAGATTGAAACCTGGAGTTCTAATCAGTATAAATTCACTTTTTTAGTCCACTGTTCCTAAAGTCTAATCATGAATCCCAATCGAGTATTCTCTTTTTGTTGCCTTGTGAAGGATTACACAAAGTTACATGAGGCTGCTGGTGCGGGTGATATCAAGACTGTGAATTCTTTGTTGCAACGCAAAGTTAATGTCAATGCGAAAACATCGAGAAATGAGACACCTTTACACTACGCAGCTCAGCGCGGGCACATGCAGGTTGTTAAGGCCCTTATTGCGAATAATGCTAACTTAGAAGACACTACAGATGAGTATTTCACTCCCCTGCATCTAGCACTACAGCAAAGTCACTTTGAAGTTAGTGATTTTTTAATCAAGAATGGAGCCAATGTCAAAGCTTGCGACAATCTAAACTGGACTCCCCTTCACAATGTTTGTTACAATGGATTTTCTCTGCCAATCGTTCAGGCTTTAATTCAGAAGGGTGCTGACATCAATGCTAGGACTTCTGATGGCAGGAGCCCCCTTCATTTGGCATCTGAACAAAACTACATCGAAATTCTAAGCTATTTGATTGAAAACGGTGCTGATGTTGATGCCCAAGATTATCGTCAGTGGAGTCCATTGCACTGTGCTGCTTATGATGGTAATTTAAAAGTTGTTAAAACTCTCCTCAAAAAGGTTTCCAACATTGATGCAAAAACTGAAAAAAGCACTACACCTCTTCATTTTGCTGTAGATCACGGATATTTAGAAGTAACCCAAGTTTTGTTGGAAAAGGGAGCAAACGTCAATGCGCAGGACCATACCAATTGGTCTCCTTTGCATTTTTCAACTGAAAAAGGTAACGAAAAGATGTCCGAGTTGCTCTTGAAGTTTGGAGCTGATGTTAATGCCAAAGACAACCAAAATGGTACGCCTCTGCATCTTGCAGCTCAATATAAACATCCAAGGGTATTAAATATCCTGTTGATGCATAAACCAGACGTTAATGCTCCAATTAAGGGCCAAGAAGCCACACCGTTACATCTAGCAGCTCAATCTGGGAGCTTCGAAATGGCCGAAGCTCTACTTTCTAAAGGGGCCCACTTTGATGCCAGAGCAAAGGCATTGGGGAGGCATCTTGTACCCCTGGATTTCGCCAAGATGTCTGGAAATGCAAAAGTTATTCAGTTACTAGAACGAGTTGAAAAATTGTTTGACGCTGTTGGCAGGAATGATAGCTGCCAACTCCGAGTTTGTATTGAAGCTGGAGCTATGGTTAATGCTAAAAATTCCAGTGGTAGAATGCCATTGCACTTTGCAGTGAGTAACAGCAACATTGATGCCGTGAATAGTTTACTAGCAAACAAAGCTGATATTACACAGCTCACAACCAAAGGTAACAGTACACTGCACTTGGCTGTCTCGAAAGATAACAATGAAATCACTGAGGCGCTACTTCAGCATGGTCGAAAACTCAGTCCTATTGAAAAAAATTGCTTCATCAATGCAAAAACTTCAACCGATAAAACTACTGCTCTTCATATTGCTACCAAAAATAGCAACCTTTACATTGTGAAGCTGCTTCTTGAAAATGGCGCTATTTTTAATGCAAAAAACAAGGAAGGTAAAACTCCCTCTGAACTGACCGCAGATGATAAGATCTGCAATGTATTTTATGCAGTCGAAAAACTATTTGAAGCTGTTAAATCGTGTGATGAAGGACAAGCAGCAGAACTACTCTGCAAAGAAAAATGCATTGTCAATGCAAGAGATGACGTTGGAGGCGGCACTCCATTATACTGGTCTGTCCTGAACGGATATGAAGACATGGTACAGCTTCTGTTAAAAAACGGAGCAGATGCAATGCTTGTTACTAACAAGTGTAATACGCCGTTACACATAGCTTCCTCCAAAGGTTACAGTAAGATCGTTGAATCCCTCCTGCAACATGTGAATTCTGTCGATGGGAAGTTGAACCATTTCATCAATATTCAAACGACGACAGGTGGCACAGGCGCTCTACACATTGCATCAAATGTCGACATCGTGAAGAAGCTTTTGCAGTATGGAGCAGTGTACAATATTAAAAATAAAGAAGGGAAAAAACCCCTCGATCTTGCCCAGAATGATGATATCAAAGCCTTACTGAATCTTACTCACAAGCTGTTTGAGCTAGCCAAAAAAGCCAATGCAGGGATCATCGGTAAAATGAAAGACTTGAAAGCTGATGAATTGGGAGCTGTTACTAATGCTCGTAACAAACAAGATCTGACTCTGCTTCAAGTTGCGATAACAAAAGGGCCAAAGAATATTGCGAGGAAATTAGCGGAGGTTTTGCAAAGGTTAAATGTTTCAGAAGATACTTGTCTGGGCGAGATATAAATCTATATTCATTTTCTGAAAATTCTAAAGTAACATCAACTTCCTGTTGTCTCTGCTTGTTGTCTCTCAAAGAGAAAAAGTAGTTGTTTGGGCTAACTGCAGGCCAGCAGCGATAACACTGGGCCACCCTGCATTGGCTCTTCATAAATTGGCTCTTTTCCCTCAATTTTTTTTGAACAACAATGATCACCTTGGCATCGTTTCTATCAGCCCAAACCATTGTAGCTGTTACGATGCTCAATATCAAGACTTAAACCCAACCTTTTTCAGACGATATTCAAATGTCACCTCATCAGTGGTATTAGTTATTTTGGTTCTTGTGATAATTTCACAATGTTAGGGATAAAAATAGATACTTTGTACCATCAAAGTAACTTTTTAACTATACCTACAACGGGTAATTTGGGTCGGGCATGTATCAGACATTGAACATTGCAAGAGCTATTATTCTTCTTTCTCTTCATGTTCATTTTAAGAAGGGCACCTAAAGCTGAAGTATTGGAAATATTTACCATCAGCGATTGTGAATCTTTCCCTTTTTTTGATCTAAGATTTACAAATGCATAGTACTCTTAAAGGAAACAAAGATGACAGATGCGCATGTAAATTAGAGTGACTTCATGAATCTCTCTATTAGAAACTTGATCTGTAATAATTTTATACATTGCCAAAAAATTTCATTTAAGGAAAATTCGATAGAATTTTATTCGACTCCTCACGTAGTAGGGAGAGATCAATATCCTTTCTCCTTTGAGTTTTTAAAATGCTCATACTTACTTAATTTTTGACCATTTCATTTTCATATCATAATTTTATTTGCTTTGTTTTTTACGATCCTCCAAACACAATTATTTATTCTAATTGCCTTTCTCTGCAAATCCTTCCTTATCTTGGATATGTGCTGTCACAGACTTTTTTGGCTTCGAGAACTTCATCAAGAGCCCATACTTAGTTGTAAGTTAGAAAAATATGCCAGTTTTTCTGAGGTCTTATTTTGGACAAGATGGTGTGGCTTGTTTGAAAATTTTTTGCCAAACTCATTTTAATACTTCGCATTTAAAAATGTTATCCTTGCACCAATAAATGTTTTATATACTTTTAAACCTCTGTTTTCAAAAGAATTCATTTTGATGCTCTTACTACCTATAGTTTGCTGGTATTTGCTTGGTAACCAACCGTTTGGTCCATTCAAGCTACGAGCAAGCTATGTAATTTATCCTGAAATATACATGTGTTTGTTCATTGACAATTCCTGTGATTAAAAATGTATTCCTTCTGTTAATGACAAAGGTGAGAGTAAGCTTCATAGTGCTTGTGCAAAAAAAAATTCTTATATTCATCGCTTATAAAAAAGATGCTGATCTCTGATTACAACATTTCTTAAATTTTTCTTAAAAGAAAAGAAGCCTAAAGTTTTCATTGAAATTTTCTTGGAAACTTCTTCATTCATTTCAAAATATTCGCATCTTGTCTAGTGGTTCATTGAATCTTGGGGAGGATTTAGATTGAGATCTAGGGATTCAAGTTTCCTGATCCAAATCTAGTGTGGTAAAAATCGCTTAGAAATGAGTAACTACCACACATCAGAGCACCTTTTCTTATTTTTCAACATGCATTTAATTGTTTTGTTACAATTAATGGTCACAATTTTGCATTTAATTGTTTGCAATTTAAAGAGCACACAAGTTTGATTTCAATGGAGAAAAAGAGCATTCAAAACTAGGTTTACTTGTCTTAAATCTTTCTTAGAAAATACCTAACGTCCGATTCTTAGGATGCTGAAGTGTTCAAATTTTTCTGCATTCTCTCAGAGTTCAGTACTCTTACTTCACGTTCGGTTGTTTAAAACATCAGTTTAAAGTTTATGGAAAAAAAAAGAGTCAATGTGGTTTTTAACCTTTAGTTTGTAAAATAATGATATCTCCAGAGGCTTTAATTGTAAGTCGACGGTGCAAGTCGGCAATCACATAACTCGGTTTGCGACGTCGCAGACTTCCTGTCATACTTTATTTTTTAAACGGAAAACTATTCAACGGCAATTCTTTAAAACTGCCATAATTTTTCTTCATTGTGCGAAGAAAATTCTGCAAAAACTTCAAAGAATGATGTCAATTAGTTCTCCTTTAAAAAAATAACATCGAGGCGGAGATTTTCAGACACCGCAAACGAGTTATGTGATTGCCGACTTGCACCGTCGAAGTGCTGAAATAAGTGAAATCTCATTTTATTTTTCAAGTTAATCCCTAACAATACCCAGCCCTTAAATACATGAGAGCAAACAAACTAGGTAGATGAAATAAAACTGAAGTCCAAAACTTAGGATACGCAAAAATTTTAATTGTTTCCTCTGAAAAAAATTCTTGTCACTCAGCACTTCTTCAGATAAACTAAAAGAAATTTAACAATCAAATAATCATAAAATAAAATTAATAGAGAAGGATAAAAACTTTGGGATGTTTGTGCAATCAAATTAAGAATTAAGGCAGTTTCAAGATAAGTAGAGGAATGTTCTGAATTAGAAAGGCACTTTCTTCCCAATAAAGTTTGTGCCATCAAATTTTAATTTGATGGCACAATTAAGGCAGTTTCAAGATAAGTAGAGGAATGTTCTGAATTAAAAAGGCACTTTCTTCCCAATGAAGAAGAGTCATTAGGGTAATTTTATACTTTTCTAATAGAGGTCCACAGCACGATCCACAACACTCCATGAACGCTTAAATGCAGAAGTTCAAGCATGTCTGCCTATATCCAGCCGCCAAATTGGATTGGTTAGGATGATTTCATTGAAAATTCTATCCGACCTCCATCGATTTTCTGGATGCCTCCTACTCACTACTGCAAGTCTCCAAGCACGTGTTTTGGACAGCCTAAGAAGAAATTGACATTCAATTAAAATGGAGCATGTTCATTGGGACAGGTTATCAATAATGAGTGCAGAGGAACACATAAGAAATGCTGTGAGAAAAATTACTGCTTTGAAGAAAAGGAGAGAACACGTGTAAATCTAGTTTAAAGAAATATATTCACTAAAAATGCATAAGAATGACAATAAAATGACTATGATTTTTGGGCGGATCACTTCACCAGACTGAGCTCCAAACAAAAAGAACAGAAGTGGATCATAACATCAAAAAGATGGTCTGCAAGGGTTTGGTGATAGGGGAATAAAAAAGAAAGCACATAGGCGAGGCCTGGACAGACTTTCCTTGTAATTAGCAACAGATGTTGCGAGGCGCGTGTGTGGCCTGGAGGCAAGGGCTAGCAAGACTGTCTGGAGTGAGTTTAAGTGGATTTTACATGAAATACATAACAGGACAAATGGTGACATGACATATAAATCCAAAATTTTTGGTAAGGAGCAATTCTAAGAAGTGTGTGTTTTAAAGGAGAATGAAAATGCTTTATGCCACATCACTGGAATGAAAGTCAGCAAATGGATGATGAACATGCTTCATTGCAGTCCTGTTAATGATGCAAATAAAATCCTATGTTTAACTCATGTAATATAGGGAGTCATAAATTTTTGCTTACTTATTAAAGTTAAATGGGTCATGTACTAAGGCTTTCTATGCATCACCTTGAAATCCACATTGACAATCGTCTCCAAGACACTTCTCATACCAAAGTTGAATAATGTAAAATTTAGATATGCTCCTTGTCACTATGGATCCAGAAAAATGATACCTGCTATTTTGTAGTTCAAACTATATAGGGTCCAATATTAGCTGCTTGATTAATTATGTTATTGTGAACCACAATGACATCAATCATGGTGGTTGTGCGTTGCCAAGTGTTTCATTTCATGAAAAAAGTACCTCTGCTGTCAAAATTGATTTTGACTGCTTCGAAAACACTCACAGTCAATTCCAGAATTCAATAGTCAAAATTAGTTCTGGCAAAGGTGTCCGTCAAACTAGTTGTGACAGGTGTGTTCTTGGAATAACAGATTTAGGATTTTACCTGGTAATGATATGAAATTCAGCCTGTTGAATTTTATTTTCATGATTAACCAATAATTATTATAAATATATATTTATAAAAACTTTTTGAGGTTGAGAAACTGAAGTACACGACACTTGGTTTATGTTTCGTTGTCGGTAATATTCATTTTTAAATTCTTAGGAAATCCAGAATTCTGACCAGTGGAATACTTTTTTTCTGCAAGATACCGGAAATCAGCAATTCATTAACTTTCAAACTCACAATATGAATGATTAATTTTTCTTTCTGTTCCAGGATGCACACTGCTTAAGATCAGACTGGAGCTTGAGGAAAATCACTAATTGTAGGATTGATACTGTACTCACGTTTGAAATATTAGAATAAGATATACGACAGAGTACGTACATTTCTTTTAATTTATTTCAACTTTTAATACTTCATACATCTTTTCCTCATCCGAGTTATCATAGAATTTGAAAAAAAAATTGTCCTCTCCACTATAACTCACCATAAATCCATGATCAGGGCAGAAATCCAAATTATAAATAGTAATTTCGGGTTTTGTTCAAAGGCTTTAAAGACAGTCCACCACCACAATGCTCCTGTAACAAAAAATAGTAACCAAAACCGCACTACTTTCTGAGGAAGATGAAAGTTGAAGGTAATTTCAGAATTTTGATGTCATGAAGAATATCAAACAGGTCCTCTTTTAAAAATCAATTTCCCTGCCTCACTTGGAAAATATAATAGTTAGAGCCTCTCGTATCAGTACTTAATGCGAATGCAATAAAACTCGGCCTCTGGAGCAACACAGTCAGATAATATACAAACATTACCGTACGAACACTCTTAATTAACCAAAACTTTACAATTGAAGCAAGCAAGAGAATCAGATAATTTCTTATGTGTTTCCAAGAAAAAGAAAATAACTAGTTTTTTAATCACTTTTATTACTTATTTGTTTCAGAAAAATAGAAGAATTCAACCCCATTCAAACATTTGTAAGCAATGAAAATATTTCACTGACAGAACTGGTAAAAAATAAGTCATACCCTCTCTTAAGTATAGAGTGGATAGAATCTCAATTTGGGGATGCTATTACAGCCTCCATTCTTATGAAAAATATTACTAGGAAAGTGTATTTACCAAAAATATGTAATACAAATCCTTCGGATGAAGCACTAGAAGAAATAAACGACGTAGTGTATGATTTGAAATTCCTAGGACCAGAAGGAAAATCACGTAAATAAGTATACATCAACTACCAAAGCAGAGACGAAGGAGAGGAATCAGAGGAAAGTAGAATCGGAGGAAGAGGAAGGAAAAACGAAAAATAAAAAGAAGCTAAGCAAAAAAGAGGAGTCCGATGAAGATGATGAAAAGAAAAAGAAAAAAATTACTAAGAAACCTGTACAGAAAAAAAACAACAAAAAACTATGAAAAAAGATAAAGATTCTAAGGGTGAGGGTGATGATGATGATGAGGAGGAGGAGGAAGAAGAGGAGGATGTGGAAAGATATCTTTAAAAAAGCAAAAAAAAAAACAGCAAAAAAAAAAAACTGATGGATTCTGATTAATTTTCTTTGTCTATTATCAATTCAGAAACAGAGTAGGTAATGGTTCGAATTTATTTTATTTATTGATGGTTAAATTGTTTATTTTTAAAAAATATCCCCTTAATTTTTTAAACTGTTACATATTAGGAATTAGAAGAGTACTAATTCAATCAACAACAGGTCAGGATATTCTACCATCAATTTGTCTGCTCCCAGATTTTAATTCATATTAACTTTTCAAAAAACCGATTGATATGTAAATAGTAAACAACTTTTCAAAAAAGTGATGGATAGGTATGTGAAAAATGATATTATATAGGGATTATTAACTAGGTAATTGGGTTCTCTTTCATTTTCTACCACAAGTTTTTTTTTTTAAGTTTTTATATTTTCTATATTTTCTATTCACTAAAACAAATATCTTATTAAAAAAAGGTGTACTAACTTTTTATTGTTGTTTTGCATTAATAAACTTTAAAGCATTCATTTCTCTTGTGTTTACTTTATTTCCCAACCCTGACTTAAAAAATAAATTAATAAAATAATTATTAAATTAAATTAATTTATAAAATAATTGTATAAATGTATGTATTATATTATTCTTGAAACTGTTCCTCTTAACATCCCTTCCTCAGTCTGCAGACCGATTACTGAAAGTTTAAAGCAGCTCGATAAAACATTGAATTGCAATATATTGCATGGTTAAGATAGGGCTATGTCTTTTCGTGTCAGCAGCCTGATTGTTGAATTTTTTTTGTTTGTCGGGACGACATAGATGACATAGGTTAAAAGGCGGATCGTGAATGGTCGGCTATGTCTTATCGCAGCTTTGTCGTGCCTATGTCGGGTGGAACTCACGACAAGCTATCGGCACCTCTTAAGTTTCCGACAGTAAGTTTTCGACAGTATGTCGTCCATTCCACCTGACAAAGGCACGACAAAGCAGCGATAAGACACAGCCAACCAATCACGATCCGCCTTTTAACCTATGTTATCTATGTCGTCCCGACAAACAAAAAATTTCAACAATCAGGCTGCAGGCTGGCATAATTTTAATAATTTGGCTGCTGGTTGCCCAGACTTCTTTTTTCCAAGGACTTTACACAACCGTACAAAGAAATTTCAACTGTAAATTTTCAAAAGCGTTGATAAGATAATGCACACATTGTAAACTTGATATTCATAGACGGGTGAGCTGACGTTGAGTCGAACACCAAGATTTGAAAGACGACTACTGGTGATAGCACAAAATAGAGAGAGATTAAAAAGTACATGCAAATTTTTTCATTCACTTCATGATGTAAGAGAACCAAAACATGTAAAATGCACTTAAACTGTGATGAGAAAATTGTGATTCTTGGGGATTCAGCCAGGAAAATCTGAAGTTCAGGTACTTTTTTCTATCATGACTTCTCTGATGAAGTATGTTCTCTTATGGGGTCTTATAAGCAAGAAAGAAAAAAGGTTACTGAAAGAGAGAAGAAAAGGACGAGGAGAGAGAGTGCTTTAAGTCTCAAGAACTCTGCAACTTATCTATACTTAATTACTTACATACATCCAGTTACAGTAAGCACAAACTCGAAAAACTATGTTAATTTTGAGAACCTGAGACTTTGATTTGAAACTAGAAACTGACTGAAAGACGAACTTGGTTTTAATAAAAATTACGAATCGTTTAGAGAGGGCTTAGAAGAGATCTTGAGATTTTAGAAGTTAGATTTTTTTAACAATAAGTAATACTTTAAGAAAGTGAGTAGACAAATCATTGATGAACATGTGAAAGGAAAAAACAAATAAATAACTTATTAATCTTACCATACAGATGTGTTTTTGAAGAAAATATGGTGCAGAGATGATAATGCAGATATGGAACGATGGAGTAGATTAATAATGCATTAAGAATTTGTAGCTAGTTCCTCGGCCAGCACATGTTCTTAGCACTTAGTCAATGTTTGCCACAGCATTACAGTGACCCTATGAGACTAGAAAAAATAATATGACATATTGATTTTAAGTACTTCAGTGATATTCCAATCCACTGGATGTCCAGTGGGAAAACATCAAAATAAAAAATTACATCTATCAATTAACAGAGGTTAAAAACTCATCAGATCCATAGGTTAACATGAATATAAAATAGGACAAGAAAAGGCAGGGACGAGGCAGAAAGACACACTAATTTACAAAGCACGGGACGTTTCGACTGGTCTTCCAGTCATTATCAGCCGTCAAAAAAGAAAAATTAAAAAATCTAAAAAAAAAAACAAAAGCTAAAAAACAATGTTACCAGTCCCTGGTCATGGCTGCGAGAAGACTAGGTTATGGTTAACATAAAATGATAGATAAATTTCAGAGGAAAAAAGAGGTAACAATTGAGAACAACAACGTTATAAATGATTTCAGCTTTGCTGAACTGATGCATTACCCTGTCTTATGAATAAAAATAAATCTGCATAATATATAAGAATTGATAGCCATAGCGTTATGGCTGCTTCAGCCTTTCTGTGATGATACATTTAAGCAACTAGTCTTAATAAAAAAAATCTGCATACTATAAAAAGATCAGTCAATTTGAAAGACTTAGGTTGAGTTAAGTAAGTAATCGTTGCCCTTATTCAATATTTATTAATAAATTGGTACTTGGATGAATGCACTTCATGGAGATCATTGGATAAAAAATAGTTCCCAAAATCTGGTTTGTAACATCATTAAAATTAATTTTGATTCGGCGCAATGGCCCTACTGTGAGCCAGCAAGGGAGAATAGGGCTGAGGAAGGGGATAATAGAAGTGCAAGCAAAGAACAGTATTTTCTGGGTAAAAACAAAATGTCTGCCTTGATCCCTCTCTCTCCTTCGTTTCCTGATGCTCAGGTTTCGAGAGGTCAGCTTTGACATGAAGCTAGAAAAATTAAGAACATATAATAAAAATGTTGTTTGCTTAAGATACTGTTTAAATATTGCGCAAAAATTATTATGTATTTTATTTATTCTACGACATTTATACATTTTAAAGTTGAGTGACCTTTTCAAGCCTATGAGATCCAATGAACTCATTATGCTAAATCTCTCACTGAACTTTAAAAATGCAGCATTAAAAATATTATTCTTAATGTACATGTATTTAAGCTTCCTTAAGCCTTAATTTCACATTCAATTTTCAAAAAAATTCAGGTTTAAGTTTAAATAAAATCAGGGTAGGTGGGAGTAAATTCCTATAAAATAGCAGTAAATGATGATGTGCAGCCCCTTGCCCCACCGACCGTGAGCATATGTTTGTAATTTGTAGTACTTATTTTGTCCTATCTGGTACCCGGCATACCACTACAAAAATAGATTTTTTTTTAAAAAAAATAAAGTCTCACGATCACTGAAGTGTCATTTCTTAGATTAGACGATCATCACAAACTATGTTCAACAGTTGGAAGTGACTGTGTCACCACTTTTCTCTCCAAAAAAGTGTCGCAGCCTGAGAAAAATGGCACTTCTTGAAATGGACAGCTCTTTATTCCCACCTACCCTAAAATACAGATCACAAAATAAATATCTTGAAAGGAAAAAAGATACAAAAAAGATGTACACTAGGTTCTTCTGAATTTGAATACTTCCATACAAAACTGAATGTCAGCATTCAATTACTCGCTCAAATTGCACTGAGCAAGGCGAATCTACATTGGAAATAAGAATAGATCCTGTTGAAATCCTGGCCCCACTTTCAGATTAGAGAAGTAAATGAAACTGATATGCCAAGATGCTCAATTCAGCAGGCTATTTCCGAAAAAATATCCTTTGAAAACTCCAAATTAAAGCTGAGAGTATCTGAACTTAAGAATTCACCATTCACTTTGCCAGTGAGATTTGATGTTTTGTAATATTTGATATTTATATTCTTTCAACTTTAATAGAAGAGTTTGCTGTAAAAAGGCGTTTTGAAAAATATCTGTTGGAAATGTGCTTTTGAAGATTTGAAAAAGCGGCTTCGCAAGTATTCACCTCTCCTACATAGGAGCATCGCATCACCATGAAAACATGAGAAGGTACTCATGAAGATGTGTAGATGCTGTAAAATATATTTTATAAAAGAAGACAAACTTTACAATGTGCGCTTTCTACTAACTCTTCAATTTAGGGCTTGAAAAAGGGATTTTTCGGGTACAGTCGGCCAAAATTTGCTTCCAGACATACCCGTTCTGTTTCTGTTCAGTCTAAAAACTAGAACCGAAACCAGTCCTCCAGCAAAACTTGTTTCACGTCTCAATGATTGTTTACTTCTAGCATAGATTCGCCTCAATTAAATGAACATAAAAGATTGATAAAGGTAAGAAATGGACGTAAAAGATTGACCATACAAGTTGTGTCCCTTGCATGAGGACGTTGTGTGATATTTCTGTGATTCTAAGAAAGAAGGTATGAAAGTGAAAAATTACAAAGAGCCTAAAGGATTACCTAATTACTTAAACTGATGTAAAACCACAGATAAGAGTTTCAAAATATAACTTTTTACGAGTAGCACAGAACGGCAAGTTTGATCCAAAAAAATCAATATTTGAATTTTTTAAAGAACATGTCTCAACACATTCATGCGCTGAACCCTTCAATTTATTATGGATTGGTTCGCAAAGGTGCACTCCACAGGATGTTTTCCCTGCAATTTTAGACAGGTACAAAGCCTAATAATGAACTAGTGACCTTTGGGGTTTGAGAGGAAGAGCAGTGAGTAAAGGGTACATAATTTCTTACTGCACTGGGAAATTTTACTCGTAAAGCTATTGCGAAAGAGTTGTACCTAAAAATAAATATATTTTAAGTATTCCTTAAGTTTTGGGAGCACCCTTCCACTTTTATTTTTATTAGGTACTAAACTTCCTGAGGACATCAGATATAAGAAGTTAGAGCACATTAAAAACATAAAAACAAGTTATGATGTAAAAAAATAGTAGGTAAGTGTTTCCTTCATAGTTTAATTGGCTGCTGGTAAAAATCTGTCTACTTAGGTACAGTACATTAGTTTTTATATTTATCGACGGTGTAAGTTCGCAATCACATATGTTTGCGGTGTCTGAAAATCTCTGCCTCTATGTTATTTTTTTAAAGGAGAACAAATTGACATCATACCTTGAAGTTTTGGTAGAACTTTTTTCGCACATAAAAGAAGTATCATGGCAGTTTTGAAGAATTGCCATTGAGTAGTTTTCTGTTTGAAAAATAAAGTATGACAGGAAATCTGCAGCCTCGCAAACTGAATTATGTGATTGCTGACTTTCACAGTCGACATGTTACTGGAGCTCAAATGACAACTTGAGCTTTTTTATGTATACATAAAAACACTGTTAAACTTTGCAAAATGTCTTAAATTTTGATGGTTCATGAACTGTACCGCCTATCTGCAAACTAATGATTTTGCAGAACAAAGAGAAAATTTCGTCTTTTTTGTACTTAATTTCAAGGTTAGATTTGCATTTTTACCATATAACAAAGCACCATTGAAGCGCTCCCTTATAGAATTAGAAAAAATTAAAATCGTCAGCTTGCATATTTTGTAGTTTAAAATGCGGCAAAGTCACTAACTCTTTTTTGCCAAAATTGTCAGTTCTGTGGTAATGTTCATTGATCTAGACTACATAGCTTGAGCCTGGGGAAATCTCAGCCTGCATCTCATATTTTTGGATCTCACAAATTTTGAATCCAAACTTTAATTTTTGGAGGCGATCAGAGACTCTTATTAGATCCATTTTAGCGATATAGCTTTTGCCAAATTTCCGATTTGCTAATTTTGAATAAATTTTTTCCCAATATTTTACACTTCTATTCCCATATCTGGACATTTCCTGTGTAAATGATAATTGAGTTTTGGAAAATAATTTTCCAGTCAGTTGTTCGTATTCATTGAAATATTTAGCTTTATACAATTCTGTGATGACTTCTTCCTCAAGCGGTTGATTAGCCCCTATTAAATAACTGGAGAAAGATTTACTACTTGGCACATAGGCATAGACAAATACAATTTTTTTACAGCAGAACAAATTAAAAAAAAATTTTTTGCTCAGATTTTTTACCTGCTCTGCCACAACCTTCTTCCATTCTTCATCACCATTATACTCAGTGATTTTTCGCCATAGTCGTTCTAAGTAATTGCTGGACTCAGATCCTTGAGAAAGTGTGATAGCTCCACGAATCATCTCAGCCGCATTCAAAATTTGCGAGCAAGCCTCACGTGTGGACTGTCCTAAAGTCTTCTTGACATGGTATAGATACACTGAATTATCATCATACTTAATGAGATCACAGGATTCAATGCCAAGTGGAAGAATTGTGTCCAAGACAATAAATCCTTTTTCATACAGATAAGATCGATTGTATATTCCCTCTTCCTCACGTTTCTTCTCCTTTTTTGATTCTCCATTGCTTCTGTCTTCAGTCTTCATCCTTTCTTTGTCCTCTGCTTTTAGAGTTTCCGTATCTTTCCAACGTTTGTGCAACCACCACTCCGATTTTTCTGCAATTAGTGCCTCTTTTAACAGTCTCTGAAAATCTTCATTTAAAGTAGACAAATACTCCTCATTAAGAATATACCACATTTTTCCAATTTTACAATGGAAGGCCTTTTCAAAGTGAAGCTGCCCTTCAATGCAATCAATTATAAGTTCTTTGGGTTTTTTGTCCGGACAATTGTACAACTCGAATTTAAGTTGCCCTTCAAGCAATCCTTTCTTAAACTTTTCTTTGTCACTTAGCACTATCTCTTCAATATTTTTGTTGACAGTCATTTCTATTATATCTCCTATTTCAGGAGGCATAGATCCAAACCTCTTGAACTTATCGCCAATTTTGATTTTGAAAAGATTTGAAAGAAGATAATCTTCACAATGAGGGTGCCTCACATCAAAACCAGGCGTTTCTCCGTGCAAACATCGTTCGAACATGAAATCTATCAATTCTTCATCTAGTATTTTCTTTAGAACTGGAGATGGTTGGAAGAATTTCAAAAATGCAAACATAGGATCAGCAGTCTCTTTAGTGCCTTCCATATTGAAAGTGGGCATGTTTTCCACATAATTCGCAAATAAATCAAAAAGATTAGGATATATCAAGAGTGGAAGTTTTCTTCCTATCCTTAATCCCTTTTTTGTGACTTCAATCCAAATTCGGTATATTTTTCTTTCTCTTTTCCTTTTCTTACCACTTAATGCAATATCTTCATCTCCATTTTTGTATTCATTTTCATTATCATCTTCATTTTCATCGATGTCTTCGTTCTCATTTTCACTTTCACTGCCTCTTTCACTTTCATTGGTCTTCTTAATTAAACAACTGATTTTTTGAAATAAAGATGAATCGTCCTTCAAGTCACATTTTAAATTTTCTACACGGTAATACAAATCTGTGGTTTTAAGTGGTGTAAGTTTACTGCGTTGAGGTCCTTTTGTTACTTTTTCTTTAATGTTTGACCCGAATATCATTCTCTTTTCGAGACAGATAACTTTTCTGGGGTCACCAACCTTTTCAGTTACTTTGATGGGAAAAGAATAGTTGCAAAATTTTAACACAACCTGCCACGCATTACCAGTGGTGAGGGCCATAACACGTTCTTGGGGCTTACTTTGAATGAGGAAAACTAGAGAGTCGTTTTTCTTCGATTTTTTTGGCCTTCTTTGTGTTTGCCTTGAGAGGGCTTTTACAAAAGATGTTGTGATGCTATAAATTAGAATTTGAATATCATTCCCATTAATACGACACTTCCAAGACTTATCTTTTGTATACTGCGATACTTTTAAATTAACATCGCCTTTTTTTAATTGCTTATTATAAATAGAAACCATTTGATTGATTACCTGTGACAAATTCTTCCTACATTTTT
Organism: Bemisia tabaci; assembly: GCF_001854935.1. Taxonomy (NCBI): domain Eukaryota; kingdom Metazoa; phylum Arthropoda; class Insecta; order Hemiptera; family Aleyrodidae; genus Bemisia; species Bemisia tabaci. The sequence continues at coordinate 4,330,183 of NW_017566832.1, read as the reverse complement.
TAGAACTGTCCTTTCCTTTAATTTCATCCACATGATCATAGATTTTTTTGGGAACAAGCCAATGAATACTCAGGGGTTGAACTGCACCTAAATGTTCAAATTCTTCGAAGAAGTCCCTGCTTTTTGTTTGGACACTTTTCTTCTTAAAATTCATAAGGTTCTGGAGAGAATTCAGCTCAAGGACCTGTCCATCATAATCACTGGTGCCAGCTTCCATTGTTGAACTTTCAAATGCACATTAGTCCTGAAATAAGAAAAAAAAAACAAACCATAAATGAATGCTGTGCTCTGCCCTATGGAAGAACTACCATACAACACTTCCTTTTCCTCTTTTTTAGAGCTAGACAATGTTTAATTGAGCTTTTTTTATTTTTTTAAATAAACCTTTAGTTAGTAGCACTTTCACATCATATCTGGAAACTTAAGAAGGATTCCTGACTATCTTCAAACTTTGGTAAGTATGATCTCTTCTGCCAGAGAACATTCGAAGATATGAGCTAGCAACTGCTCAAGTGGAATTGATTTCACCAGTCTTATTCATTATACACTAGCAGGGATTGTATGTCTGGTTAACGGGTGACCTCAAGGGTGCAACCAATCTCAAGTGCAAGGATCTGCGTGTTCTCTTTGACCTTAGGCTCCTAAGACGTTTGAGATCATGACCAGGCTTTCGCCTGCAAATCGAAATGCGCCAGCGATACCTACTGTTTGTAACCTCACAGCAGGCAAGGTAAATAAACCCAGATCAGTTCAATAAAAGTATGTACTTTGAAATTTCCCGATCTAGCGACAAAGTCCCCAGTTTTGCTGTTTCACTACTTCCCACATGTGTTTCCCCGATTTGCACTGCTGCTCTATTGCATAGTTTCCCCAAACAGCATAGGACCAATTTGCCCGTATTGGAACAACAGAAGAGTGGGACAAGCAAATTGCGGGAATCATTTTGAACCGCAGACAGACCTATCCTAACAGACTGACCTGGGTCTATTGGCCATGCCATCGAGTATGATCTCACTAATAAAAGTCTCGGCCCAGTCTCAACTAGTCTTGACCACAAATGCAACTCAGACGGGAAGGACTGCTCTACCAAGGGATTCAAGTATGCGCCCATCAAAAATTCTCAAAACTGGACAACCACTCAGACTTTCAACGTACAATACATCCAGCCCAAGAATTTCTTGCGGTTCAAGGAGAGCAGAATTTTTCTATGAATCAGGAATCCCCTAATACAGCTGAGGCACACTATGAGCAAATTAGATTCTGTTGGTTTGCATGCACCGACAGGCTTGAATCCCACCTTAATATGTAAAGGAACTCAAATTTGACTTAATACCAATGGTTTGACACCTCACAGCAGCAGCTGTGCATAGGTACATGATTCAAGACAGCGAAAACAATTTAGAAAGATCAGGCTCTTAGGGTCAATACTGCCGATCTTGCTCTTAGAAGCCTGAATCTTGAGAACCTCAATTCGAGAGACCTTCATAGTCCCCGTGCAACAGAGCCAGTATCAGTATCGCTATAGAGAAAAGAAGGAGGTGTTCGCATCTTGAGGATTGTTTGCCTCCTGACACATGTCGATACAGCCGAATGGCATGAGGGGTAAAAAGTTAGTAATAAATACTTACACTGATAGGGAGCATATCGGGATGTATTTGGTAACCGAATCAAATCTTGGTTTGAATATATTCTAAATCCCATGTCACAAGAAACCACTGAATGTACCTCAGAAAATAAATCATGAATCGTTTGCGAACATTTTGGGAGCATATCTCACTCTGAGGTATGATGATATAAATGGTTAACTGAAGTGGAATGAAATTTAGAAAGCAATCACTTTATGTTAGCACGATCATATATTATTCCATACTCGAAAAATTGGTCTTGGTCACTTCACTACATGATTTGGATTGTTCTGATTCTCTGACGTGGATCGTGGACAGACACAGAATGCTCAGGCCAGGACCCGGGCATCTTGGAATTTTTTTGATGACGTATGTCGGTACAGCGACTTTTATCATCGATTTTCTTGGAAATAGTGTAATTTATGGAAAAAAGTCATTCTATAAAAAGTGCTTGAAATTTTATTATGAGTTGATTTAAGTAAAAAAAATTGGACGTTATGGTCCGTTTTTCATACTTCGAATTCCGGATTTCGCTGGCCAGGTTGTACCGACCTACGTCACATAGTAAACAAACCCCAAGATGCAAACACACCTCCTTTTTTTTCTCTATGGGAATTGGGAATTGGGATGTAAGAAAGTAGGGTTATGTCCATATGTTTATTTTTTTCAATTTCACTCTTTTTTTAAATGTAATTCTTAAAATAATTAGTGATAATCGTAGAGTAGGTAATTAGTGTAATTAATTTTTAAGTTTTCACTAGGATGTATCAGTGATTTCTATACCTCAGCGGTATTTCTCACATGAAATCTTTTCAATCTCACCTCCAAGCAGTAATTTGCATCTCTCTAATCCATGGGTAACCTAATTTTTATTTAGGTTCCCAGTTCCTCCTCAGCCGTTTTTTTGCATTTCATAGCAAAAGTCTTTGATAATCAATCAGAATTAAGTTACCAGAAGTGCTAGCCATCATTTCTCTTTCATCTCCTACTGCTTAGTAATTCTATCAGCACTGATCATCATTTAATCAGATGCATGCGGCAGATGAAGGTAAGTGAGTGAAAGCTATTTTTTCACTCTCTAAATTTTGGTTTTTGCATGCCTTTCCACTCTCAAGTAGGATTTCAATTGTAACAGGTAAATCAGCAGTTATATTTTAGTCTTGAAAATTAATTTTCTTTCTACTCTGTGGATTGTCCTTCAACAAGGGTCATCACAGTTTCATTGTTTCTGAAGAGGCTATGAAAACTTATTTTCTGTAAGTTCAGAATCTTTAATTTTTGCTAGAACACATTCCATCTCATAATAAAGCAGTCCGCACAACTCATGACATTGATTTCAAGTGTCATTGAACTCGGACCTAAGTAATAGCTTCAAACTTTACTCAGCTCTTAGAACCAGGTGTTGATATATTCACCATTATGTGTGGCGCGACTGTAGATTAATTTTTTGAGTAAACAAGTTTTTACGATGTCAGTCCCTTAACCTTTGGAGTTTTTTAATAGGTAATAAACTGGAAATGTATCTAATTTTTACTTATGTTTACTCGTTGAAACGCTTACAAGTGAGCTTCTCACATTCCTTGTCCAGACAGCCTTCACCATGCAGTATCAACAGTGCATTGCATTCTTTTTTCTACTTGAAATAGCACATTGAGAGCCAAAATGTAAAACCACTTATCTCCACCGCAGTTTTTCAAAATTTCCGTTCCCATTTTATTTTGTCAAAGAGAAAAAAGCCAACTTTTTATAGCCAGAAATTTACACCGAATATTATGCTAACAGAGAAGAAAAATCATGGACATGGACTAGCTTTCTAAAGTAAAATTAAAATATGAAGGGAATTCTGAATTGTCATGAATGGAGATACTTAGTTTTGCACTATTGCCATTAATAACTAACTGTTTTCTGTGCTGGAAGTAGCAAGCCTTTTCAAGTCCAGTTACTTCAGAGGAATGAAACAAAAATTCCACTAACCATACATTTTTGCCAGCCCTCTTATTTTTCAAACAAATGGCCGTTTGTGTGGTTAAGTTATTGCTACCCTACTGTCTGCAGCTCTCTTGTGCAATTGTAACTCCTTCATATCGTTTTTACTCATTTTAAAGTTGCACTCTGTTATTACTCTTAGGTTTAGATGTCACTGCATTGGGCTTTCACATTAAGAGAAGCTGATGTTTAAATCAGCGTGATGAATAACTTTGCTGCTCTTCTGCTCATTGGTATGTATAATGTCATCTTGAATTTTTTTTGGGAGTCGACTCTTGCGTTTGCAAATAGGTCAAGTTGTGGAAAATGCAATAGTGTATTCACTCAAACGTAAATAGCATGTCCATGTACCTCAGGCACAATCTATGTTTTCTTCTTACAATCTGGCTTCTCACGACCGCTGGAAAGCTGTCTTATCTTTTGGAGGAAAATGTGATCGTGAACAATATTGAAGGCGGAAAAAAGTATAAATGTGAAACTTAAAAGAACGTATGATTATCTCCTCAGCTGAGGATAAAATAGATAGATAGTCTGTCTGCTTATTTTATTTTCGAAATGCACATTTACTGAACAAAGCATGAGAATTCATTGGTGGCGGACCATAAGCATGCGCTTGTATGGTCAATCCAGTTTTACAAAATAGATTAAAGGGTATCAGATTTGGCACAAAAAAAAGAGAAGAAAGAAGAAGAATACCTACAGCAAAAGAATAGGTAAGAAAATAGAGAGAGAAAAAGAAACAGGAAGAAAAAAAAGAAATTCAAATTTTAGAAGAACCGAAACAAATAACGACTGACAGTATTGAATAGTAAAAGAGGTGATTGGCTGATTGAACATATGCATTTTCGATTTCAGTTTGAGTGCTCTGCACTCATACTTATGTTATTAAAGAAACAAACATAATGGTAACATTTTAGATATCAACCTACAATCTGCATGCCATTTTATGACTGTATTAGGTACAGCATAGTCCATAGGTTGTAAAGGGGCCCATATTGGTATCTTTTGATCTTTGGGAAGTGTTTTTTTTTTGCGTTCAGGGAAATTTTGCCTCTCTTTTCTATTAGATGATTCTATTTAGTGATTTATCTTATTCTAGTGCTTGTCTATGAAACATATGAAACGGATGCTTCTGAATCGAGCACATCATGCAGCGGAGTGAAATTTTCAGCTCTGAATGGCACCATAGCAAGTCCTTACTACCCATTCAGAGCTGCAGGGAATATAAGTTGTGATTGGACAATAAGCTCACCCACCACTGGTGATTTACAAATTAAGTAAGTGAAAATTGTATAACTCATTATGGCTTTAATTTTTTATTTAGTTTGGGATGAACAAAATGAAATTCAGTGGGAAAAAAAAGAGACAAATTTGAGGTTTGGGGGAAAATTCAAGGGTGCAAACAAGTTTAAATGGCTGCAATTTTTGAAGATGTCTCCATACTTTTTTGGAACAGCGCTGGGCTTCTTAAAAAAGATCAAATTAACATGCCTTATAATGGTTTGTTCATTTTTTCATTAGACTTGCAGTTTCATTCAGATATTTGCTAGAATTTTACTGTTTGCAAGAGATATGAATCAGCACGGAGAAAAAAAGAAAAACCTTGGAATGCCCACAATTTTCCGGACATGCGAGCAATTTGGTCTTGACTTGCAAGTCACATGGTTAAGAACTATTTGCGCCCCTGGAAAAATTGAGAGACAACATCAAAAGTAGTAAAATCTATCATGAAAAAATCCTATGTTTCAACAATTAAACTTGGAAACCATGTCTCTAATTGCACTGTTCCAAAATTTCTGCTCCTACTTTATTTTGTGGGAGGCCAGCAAGCCAGCTTCATTGTTAAACATTGCCTCTTTTTTGATCTAAATAGAGAGTGGAAATACCAAATATTTTCAAGAAATTACCTACATTACCCTAATTAAGAAGGTGAAGGAGACCCATGCATTTTGAAACATTCTAATCTAGACTGAGTCGCCTCAGTCAGGGGAAACCAAGAAATGTCAGAGAATTTTGATAAGTCAGGGAAAACCTTGGAATTTCATAAAAAATGACAAGAATATCAAGGAAAAATTGTTAAGTCACCTTTATTTGGTCTCTATTTAGAATGGAGTGGGTTGCTCGTTTTGAACAACAAATTTTGGCGGACAACTATTCACCATCTGGCATTTCTTCAGTTGTCAGGGAATATCACCGAAATGTGTCTGGTAAATCGGGGAAATGTCTAGAATTTCATTTTCTAATTTCTGTGGCAAGCCTGCATTGCAATGTGAACTTTTACCTCAGATCTTAACCAGCGAATCATCATTTTCTATTTTGAATTTTGAAAGGGACACATTTCCCACAGAGGTTTAAATCCCATCCTTCAGCTCATGTCTCTCATTTTCGAAGTGATACATGTGAGGATTTTTCTCTCGCAGTGTTTTAGATCTGAACATCAACAACGATGGCCACTGTGATTCGAGCACTTGCTGTCACTCGTGGCTCGCTCTACCATCCTTCACAAGCAAAGCTGGCTATGAGACTTATTGCAACAGTAACCCATTGCACCAACAAACAATTAAAGTGTCAAAGGATGAAAAAGTTACTATACGTTTCCATCAGGATACATCTCAAGTTATGGAATCAGACGGTTTTGAGAAGCCATCTGGGGCTCCAAAACCGATCAACAATGGGTTCTTACTTCAGTACTCAATTTTTCCAATCCTTGATTCTGGTAAGATTTTTCTTATTCTTCAATGGAGAATTTGCATGCAAATGTTTTATTGCCTCATCTAAAAATGCTTAAAGAGCAGATTTTACAGTATTTTTCATAATTTTTTTCTGATATGGGAAATAGTATAAAAATAGATTTAAATGTGAGAAAATGCACTGCCTAGTGACGTCATCTGGTGGTACTTCCCATTTAAACACACGTATTTTAGCAGATTAGATCATTTTGTCATATCTTCTCGAATAATTGTTCAATTCATGAACCAAGGGTATCCTCGTGTTCAGTTCACTCAGTAGTTTCCAATTGAACACGAAATTCATGAAATTTCAGACACCTGCAAATTCTCTATCGACTCCTAAGATATTAACGTTTTTTATTTACATCGGGTACGGGAACTTCGCATTCCCAACTCACAAGAAAAACAATAGTCTGCTTGAGTCAAATTTTGTACTACAATGGTTTTTGGCAGACTTTTCATTTAACCGGGTTACTTCCCATTCTGTGTTATTCAAAGTGTAAACATCTATCAATAGTTGAGCCGAAGCGCCGATATGGAGGTTTTCATATTTTCACACCCCAAAAACTGTCACAAAACACTCAGTGTGCAATTTAACTCAAGTTTATTATTGTTTTTTTATGAGCAGGAAGTTTGAATTTGCACATTAAAAAATGTTAATATATTTGATAGGAGTTACTCTCAGTAATTATCATACAAATCGTTTTCTAGGTGAAACTTTTATGAGAATACGTGCATCATAGTGCTTAAATTCAAACCTTCTCGAGAGGTCCGAAAACAAAAGTAAGGAAAAAACAATACCACAATCAATCGAAAAGACCAAATTACAATAGTTAATACATAGCAGAAAAAGAGAAATAAATTAAAATTAAAGTCTTGGGTACATACTTATTACATTTAAAAAAGTGAATTAAAATAAATAGGAAAGAATGACATCAAAAAGATTAGGTAAAAAAATCTTAAGTGGGAGAAAAGTGACATGGAGTCAGATCTTCAGTGGTCTACATAATACTCAGTTCCACACCCTATGGACTCAAGTAGGAAGCTCTTCCATTGTCTGGCTAAGCTCCACCTTGCAGAATTGAAACAATAATCGTATGCGGATTTTAATTGACGAAATTGCCTCCACTAGTGCTGTACTGAGTGAATATTTGATGGATTTTTTTTTTTTTTTTTTTTTTTTTTTTTCGTTCTCTCAAGATTTCTTTCTGTCAATAACCGCACTCAGAACAAGGTTGCTCCGTCTCCTGCGGCTCCAGAGTCAGAATATTTTATCTTTATGAAATGGAATCTTAAGTATATATTACACCCCTATTTTTGCAGTATTTCAAGCTTGCTCTTATGCAAGAATGTAGTGCTCTCTCTGTTCATACAATTGTATTTATTTCCAGCCATTGGACATATCGTACTTACGAGGCATCATTTCAACAATCATTATAAGTTGAAATATCACATGTAAGACTTAGTGTGACTCCAGTGTTGTACTTTCAACTTTATTGGAGGCCTAATTTTATTTGTCATTGATTTTTTTTTCTTTTTAGCAAATAACTCACAATCCCTCTTGTTCCAAGAAAAATGTGGTTTCGACATGTTTCAATGTAATTCAGGCGAGTGTATCCCCAGTATTTTCCAGTGTGACTATGTGAAGAACTGCAATGACAATTCTGATGAAATGAACTGCAACAGTAAGTTTCTGAACATCATCAACTAATTTTAAATAGTGGTGTGGCGAGTTTTGCAATGAATCATTCAATCTGCCATTTATATACCCGGAAAAGAATCAATTGAAGTGCTGGGTGCAGAAGAAGCATTTCTCGGTTGAAGTATCTCAAAATCTCCGCTATCGTTTTATCCATTATGATTAAATCAAATGTATATATATTCTTTATAATTTTACAGTGCTGAAAACTTTAAATTCGCCTAATAGTTTCCTCTCTAAAATCAAAATTAGTACTGGAGATACTGAAACACCACAATCGAGAAATGCTTTTCTTGCACCTAATGCCTCATTTATCAGAATGTTCGCAACGAACACCCCAATAATCAATTTTTCACCATAGCTTCAAACGGGAAAATACCAATTGTCCGTGATTCAAGCTTCGCTTCTGCATTTAAAATTAAAGTATTGTTTTTTTACATCTAATACCCTGCAAGTGTCTGAGACTATCAACCTCGGATTGCATGGCCAAGAATTAATCCATGAACCTCCTGAGTAAAGAACCTTTTAAGGGACAAAACCGCTCCCGTGCCCTCCTTTTTCTCATGGAAGTTTCAGGACCCAATAGTGGCAGCGACATTGGATGGAAGAGGAGCTTTCACCAATTTTTTAACGATCTGATTTTTTTGAAAACGACCCAAAAATGCATATAAACACAAAACCTTGCAGTTATGACTTTTCAATGCTCATGCAGCGTGCGGGAGCCCAGTATGTTTCGAGCCCCCACAGCCATCTGCTTTGACTGTAAGCTACAAGTTTTTACAGAAAATAAAATAACTGTAAAATAATAATTTACACTTAATTTTATTTATTTACTTCTTTAACTGGATATAAAGTGTATTTTATATGCTTATTCTGTTTTCACAAATTACTCATGAAATATATCCTACAATAGTCTTCACAATTAAGTTGATTGATAATTTAAAGGAAACAATGAGTATTGAGTAGGAAGTGTCCATTATAATTTTCACCATTGTGCTTCACAATCTGCGTATTATTATTTTTTATTGAACGCTCAAATCCTTTTTTTCGTGATTCAAATTTTTTGTGAACAGCGTCTTTCAGCGGATTAGTTGGCTGAAATCAGCTTCAAGGATTAATTCCCATTTTAGGAGGTCAAATATACTTGCTTTAATCCTAATGAATACTGTCCAAGCAAATACATGTGACTAGCAATTTTTTTGCATTTTGTTTCAGTGGAATGCTATGGAAAGAACCAAGTGCCATGCGGCCCACTTCAAGAAGATGGCTGCTTTGATAATGCCACTCAAAGGTGCAATGGGGTCTTTGACTGTCCTTCAAAAAGGGACGAATCAGATTGCCACTACAGTCAGTCGTCTTGTGGGCTCAGGTGCTCTAACTTAGCTTGTTTTTCATTTGCTCAGCGGTGCGATCGGAAACCAGATTGTGCTGACTACAGTGACGAGTTCAACTGCAGTAAGTTTTTGACAGAAGAAAATATACCTTTATTTGAATTCAAAACTACTCCCAACTAATTTTTTCCAAAATTCAGTTCTATTTTTTCTATTAAATTAGATCCATTTGATGTTTCATTATTGAAGATGTTGAAAACCGAAATATACCAGAATCTTCAAGAAAAACTCGAATGTTCCATTCATATGTTCTGTTTCTCCTGTAATAAAGAATGAAATATCAGCAATAATAAATCCAAGATGCATTGTACCAACATTGAGGGACTTTGAGGACAAGGCGCATAAGTGCAGTTTTTGAAAAAATTGAAGTATGAATGATTTCAAATGAAACTAGTCTTGATGCACATTCTGTGAAAAATTATCTCCCAAATTCCAATTTTTAAGCATCAAAAAGTCAGTTTGAACTTTCTTTTCCTCATAAGGATCCATTTAATTTCGAAGCTTCAACATGTATCTCTCAAAAAAGCAATAACTGCTTTTATGCGCCTTGTCTTTCAAGTCCCTCCATTATCCTTTACCGCCAAGCATGCGATTTGCTGATGCTCCATTTATTTATTCATTCATGTATTCATTTTTTTATAGATTTATTCATTCATTCATACATACAACAAACAGCTATCAGTCTAAAATATCAAGTTCACAAGTGTAAGATATACACAGTAAAGAGCATATGTAGGGTTGCCATGTTAGGAAAAACTGGAAAATGTCGGGAAATTTTCAAAAGTCAAGGAAAACCTGAAAATGTCCGGGAAAAATTCTTAAGTCACCTTTACTTATTTGCTTGAATGGCTTTGACAATTAGAACCACAAATTTTGCATGAAAAGTATTTCAAATCATGTCTTTTTTCCATCTGATAAATTTTCAACCATCAGGAAATTTTACGAAAACGTGTCAGGAATATTCATTTTTTAAATTTTGCGGCCCTGATTTTCAGTAACTGCAAATCTCCGTAAAACACGGGTCTTGTCCTCCATTGAATTTTTAGAAGGCAGTGAGGACAACATAACTGACCAGCATGATGAGAATGTAACAAGAAGTAAACAACGATCGCAGTAAGAGGAAATCTCAGCTTAAAGGAAGGATTTTGTCCTTAAGTGACGATCGAAAAATTAAATAAACTCATTTTTTATTATTTCTGCCCTTGCTTCTTTTCAGAGTTCTGTGAGCCAGGTAAAGTTTTATGCAATGCAGATCCTGGAATGAATGAATGTTTTAATCCTACAACTCAGAAATGTGATGGTATACCTCATTGCCCTTTTGGTGAAGATGAAATTGGTTGCTGTGAGTATCAATCTCCTCTCCAGTTTTTTTTCTCTCAAATATTCTGTATAATTCCTGGAAATTTTACTATTTTCCTTTGAGAGGGTATGGTTTATGATGTCTAATAGGTTTTTTAATTTATGTATATCTTTGAATTTTTTTCAAATTATTTAATCTTTGAATCTCCTTGAGTTTACCAAAATGCTCCCAAGATTCTTTTAACTTCTAATCATGTGGCAATTCAGGAGATGACAATTGCTAAGATAAAAGAAACTAAAATGTACCCAAGATTCTTTTAATCGCACAACTCGAAAATGTGATGTGGCATACCTCATTGCCCACTTGGTGAAGACAAAATTGGTTGCTGTGAGTAACGTTCTCCTCGCCAATTTTTTTTCTCAAATCTTCTGTATGATCCTTGGAAATTTTACCATTTTCGTTCTAAAAGGGTAGAGTTCATGACGTCTGTCAGGATTTTGAATTTTTGTAGGTCCTTGAATCTTTTTCAAATTTCTAAAGCTTTGAATATCTTTGAGTTTACCTAAATGTACCCAAGATTCTTTTAACTTCTAATTATGTGGCAATTTAGGAGGTGACAATTGCTAAGGTGTAAGAAACTAGAACATTATTTTAATTTTATTTATTTATTATTTTATTAACATTTTATGAAGCCTTGAAAAAGAACTGTTTATGCATGGACTACAAAGATCTATCTTTTTAACAATCCAGATTATCCTTAACTGTCAGGGAAGTTTACCAAAATATGGCAGGGAAATGTCAGAAAATTTCATTTTCTAACATCTGTGGTAAACCTGACTTTCATTCCCAGCGTTTTTTCCATTACCATAGTCACCTATCAAGTCATACAACAACAAGACTGCTACTAAGTCATGTTTGATGTTGCCAAGTGTTACTCATGGGCAAAAGAGTACTCAAAAATTTAAGCGGCACTTTTCAGTCAGAATTAATAACAAACTAAAGATGATCTTCATACATTCCTTATTCAAACCGACATATCTTTGTCAATTTTTGTTACATTAAGCTGATTTTAGTCTTAAGGTGATTCGTCAAGATGTGGTTGAACTGGCATGCGATATATCGCATCTTTTAGGTCAATAATCTTGGCAGATTCTGAATTTTCAGCAAAAAAAAGGACGATAGCCCCTGCGCATGAGCCTGAAGAATCATTCTAAACCCAAAAATCGGCAAAATTCAGAGAAATGAAAGCGGGATAGTGTTTGGAAAAAAACCTCGCATTCGATATCGAAATCGATAGCTGAATCGAATGCGAGGTTTTTTTCCAAACACTATCCTGCTTTCATTTCTCTGAATTTTGCCGATTTTTGGGTTTAGAATGATTCTTTAGGCTCATGCGCAGGGGATATCGTCCTTTTTTTTACTGAAAATTCAAAATCTGCCGAGATTATTGACCTAAAAGATGCGATATATCGCATACCAGTTCGACCACTTCTTTTGAGCTTGACGAATCACCTTAATTGATTTCTTTCAATATCTTCTTTAAAATGAAACCAAAATCAACCGGATAGGTTGCTTGGTTTTTGAGGATTGGGCAGGGAGGGATGCAAAAAATGTTTAGCCTTCTATTTTTCGAACTTCATTTTTTGGATTGGCCTTTTCATTTAAACATCCATTGTTTTCCAAAATTTTCAAAGCCATGACTTTGTTTTTCGTCCTTTATTCACAACTTGCTGTGATTTTGCGAGAATTTAATTGTAAGTTTTAAAGAAACTCCTGATTTAATGCTGACCTTCCCGATATTCACAGCCTTTTCATTTTTCACGCAAATGGTCGATCAAAAGATCGAGAACTTATCTGAAATAGGGTTTAACAGTGCGAAAAATTATGTTAAATTAAGTGCAAAGGATTTTCAATCAGAGTGATTAAGATAGTCATAGCACAAAATTTTCTTAATTTAAAAAAAAAATTACTTTTTTCCTCATTGTAACTGACTCCTGTCATGAAATTTGAATCTTCTCACGGTTTTCTTACTTTTGTATGTAATTACCATTTACTTCTCAATCGAAGCTGTTCCCTTTTACTGCCAGCGCAACTTGTCCTTGACTTTACTGAAAAAATAAATTCTTTTGACAGTTCCAGAATGTAACCAGAGCATCAGGTGTGCAAGTGGGAAGAAATGTTACTTCAAAAGTCAACGATGTGACTCCATAAAAGATTGTACTGATAACTCAGATGAATACAATTGTCCAAATAGCCCAGTAAAATGTGATGTGGGCAAACGAATTTGTGATAACGGAAACTGTATTCCCTCTCAACTCTGGTGCAATGGTATCGACGATTGCGGTGATGAAAGTGATGAAACAACCTGTTTCAGGGTAAGTTCTGAATCTTTTCCCGATCAGATAAATAGTCATCTTCAAAGCCTGTTAAAAGCTCTCACCAAAGAATCTGGTGTTTGCGTTGTTAGTTGCAGCTTTAGGAAACCATATGATCAGAGTTAAAAATTTCTATTCTTATAAAAATTTACATTTGTAGAGACACTTTGATTAAGAAAGACACACCGTGATGCGTTTCAATGTTGGGCAATCTAACAGTTTGAAGTTTTATCCGAAACCTAAAACAGGGTTCATTATTAGCATATCAGCATAAAGAATATCTTTTCACGCTAGTATCAGAAAATTCCCTTGTTTCATTATTCTTCAAAATTATATTATTCTTGCTTTTTTTTTTCAAACTCGGAAGAGAGGACACTTCCGCTTTAAGTATTACTGACGGGCCACAGGCCAAAGTCAGTAGTACACACTATCTTGCTTGTTATTCTTGCTTTATAATTAAAATACTATTCTATGTTTCCACTCACAAAGCATGTCAAATTTTATGAAAAGCGGAATTGTTTTGTATCTACAGGATGAATATCACCAATGACTGATCCACTGCAAAACCCCTTGCTGTTTCTTTCTTATTTCCCCATTTTTCTTGTGCCTATGGGATCCAACATGCTAAATATTTTTTTTCCGGCACCGGCCATGTCCAAGTTCAAGTTCTGGTGTTTGTATTTGTGAATGTTAATTTTTTCCCATGGTGTTAGTTAGAATCTATCATTGATGTGCTTTAAAAAGATAGGGGGAATTTAATGTTATGTTTCTTGGTCCAACAATGAGTCACAACTGCTGACCTTTCATTTTAGCTTTTTCAATTTGATTCAAATGCTCGCCTACTTTGACCCTTACAATCCTACAGGATTGCCGGATGTGGGCTTTTCTGCATGTTTTTCCAAGTTTTCTATGACCGGTGCTTCAATACTTTTTGAGAACATTTTGTGCTGTATGCATTTCCTGTTCTTAGCATTCTGAGCTTTCTCATAATGACCAAAAGCCATTGTAACTAGATTTTACAACTTCAGTTTAAGAATTTTCGATCAATTTTTTCAGAACACATTAATTGCTGCTGCAGTGATGGGTGTCCTCCTTTGCGGACTCTTGCTAATAATAGCTGTAGCATGCACTTGCCGCCTTTACAGTTTGCGGCTAAGCCATGCAAGATTCCATGTCTCTCCACACTTAACCTCAAGGCTAAGGTTTGTTCAAAGATTGTCACATTCTCAATTACCAAAGTTAGTAATTATACTTGTAAAGAGGGTTATTCAAAATCGGCGATTTTGCCCTACGCTTGGATTTTGCCCGGAGTTGGATATGTTGTTCCCTATCACAAGACACGCCTTTTTCCGGCACTGGCAAGTTCACCCGAAATTTTTCCCGTGCGCTACAGCGTTGCCAAGTTGAAAACGGGTGAATTCCGTAAGTGGCATTAAAATTGAGCCATGAAGTTGCGGTTTTAACGAAAATTCTCTAAAAATTGCGCACTTTTAGGAAATGACCATTTTTTAATGTCGCATTAATTTTAACACGCATTGTTGCCAATTTTTCGATTTTTAAATTCGACAAATTTTACAAATCCGCAAATACCCAAAAAAGCTATCTTCAAATTTGAATGAAAAGTTGTTTAATCGATAGTTTGTTTGATTCCGCATCCATCGATATATTATAGCTTGCAGGGAAACTTTCGGTTCGCGAGATATCATCATTTTTGTAAACAGCTTTATGGAGCGACGACGCTTTTTGAGTCCGGGCAGATAGAAATTTTAGCCTCCAAAAACACCCGGTAGCATTAATTCCATGGTTTCCTATGTAATTTTTGGCGCTGAATCCAAATTTGACCATTTCATAAAAAAATTGTCACCAAGATGTTGCCAAATTTGGCAAAAATGGCTTAAAATCGGCCTTTTTGGCGGATTATGGCCAGCGACTTGCCAGGAGTTGATCGGACGACAAAATTGGTTATTTCCACAGTTAAAACTCGTTAAACTTTCTACAAGCTGAGTCAAATTTTTTCTACTCACGGCAAAATTAAACGCACAACAAGCAGCAAACTGATAAAAAGACACCAAACCGCTTTTTGGTGACTATTGATTCTTATATAAAAGTTCGCGAGAAACACGATGGAGCGACTGGTTTTCTCTAAAATCAACTCCCAAGCTCAAAAAAAGCTCTCAAGTTGAGGCCAAAATGGAGGTGATATCCCACCTTACCCTGAGAGTCCACCTCTACATCAAGACAAACTCTTCATGCAAAGATAGGGAGCAAATACATTGACAGGGCTGCCACTATATTTGGAGACTCTAAAACTGAAAACACGGCATCACTGCCAATGTATTTGCTCCCTATCTTTGCATAGAGAGTTCGTCTTGATGTAGAGGTAGACTCTCAGGATAGCGTGGGATATCCCCTCCATTTTGGTGTCAACTCGAGAGCTTTTTTCGAGCTTGGAAGTTGATTTCAGAGAAAACCAGTGGCACCATCATGTCTCTCGCAAACTTTTACATAAGAATTAACAGTCAAATCGCAAATTCCTCACACATGCAACATCTCCATTACAAAAGAGAAACCCAAAAGAACAGGTAACATTAAACAAGTCTAACTTAATTTTTATGTCTGACAGGTTAAATCAGTCAGGAACTTTGCCGCCATTAATCGATGATGAGTTCTTCCATCGAGAACCTCCTCCTGCCTATTCAGTAGCAATTGGAGACTATCCACCTCCAATCCTCCAACCTCTGCAGCCAATGCCTCCACGACAATTGAGTCATGGGAGACGTATCAGAAGACTCGGATCTAATCGAAGATATTCTCGAACTTATGGAGTTCGGCAGCACATCCGACAGAATTACCCGGTATCTGAAGCTAGTTCGTCACTGATAGTTACAAGGAATGAACCTATCATCAATAATTCTGCAAACTGTGATAAACCCCCAGAAAATAGTGAAAGAGTAGATTTAAGCTCGAATTCTAGTTCCAATTCGTCACCGGCACACGGGAGCACCAATTTATCAAGTTCCTCGACCAATCCAACGGAGAGCACTGTTTTGCTCCCATCGTAGTTCTCAAAATTTAAATTCTTTGAGTATTAAATTTGCTCCGTCCAGCTTTGAGGAATGTTTTATTTTAGTATAAAATGTTACGTTACTTATTTTACTAATCAGGTACAGCTTAAGTTACATCACATCAGGTATGCGCATTATTTCACACACATGGATAATTTGTTTCAGTGCTATTGTTCACTGTCATGTTATAAGAGGATTTTTGACAAAAAAACATGTCCTACTTTTAATGTCATCAATATATGACTTGATAACTGATAACATCACCCGTCAGTATAATTAATGTTTTCAAAAATGAGTTGAAAGAGGGGAACAGAATTCAGTTGTCAGAATGCTTTAAGTATTGGTTCAGTGACATGTAAACCAACCCTGCTTTGTTTTGTCACACTGGGAACAAATATAATTCGCTTTCCTGTATCACAACCACATCACACCCCTTCTCAATTTTCAATCTTTTCCTTTACGCTTCCTCAAGTATTTTGATATGCACACATACTAAGTAATATGAAAAACTAAGTAAACAGGCCACTAAAATGTTAATTTTTCTTCTGCATAGTGTCCTTGATTTTTACAAGAAGTGCAATAATCTTCAGGAACTCCTTTTGATTTTTAAGAATGTTTTTTCAATTACTTTTTTACTTTTCCTACTTTTCAAAGCTGTTGTTTAGATTGCTGCTTACTCTTTGACTACAGGACTAGTTTCTGTTACGTTTCTTCAGCTTTTACAATTATTTTCGTACTTACTATGTTTTTATATTCTTATTTTATTACCCAGAAAAATGCTGAGAAGAAAAAACTCAATCACCCATGATATGTATATTACTTTCAAAACTAATCAAAAACAATGAATGATGCACAGTAATTAAAGAGTTTGCCCATAGAAGGGCGTCTTTGAAAAATATTTGTTTTTTTTAAAACTCATTTGAAGCTCTGAGAAAGTGGCTATGGACATACTGGCCTTTACTGCCGCACCAGAGTGTCAGATCAACATTATATTTTATTTTCAAAACAAAGATCAATCTTATAATATGCCCTTCTATAGACGAACTGATCAATCAAAAAGGTAGTTGCCAAATGGACACCTCTTGGTTGCAGCTCCTCAAAATCTGAGCTAAAATTTCATCTGTTCTAAGGAAAGTGAATGCATTTATTTTGTTGAAACTCATACTGAACATTCTACATATTTGTTTTCATAATGTTTCAAAAGATATAATTCAGAAAAATCACCAGTTAGTCTTTTTCATACAATTTAAATTAACAGCAGAGATTCTAAAACTCTGCAACCAAGAAGTGCCCTTCTTGCGCCTAGTGCCTCAAATTTAATGATTTAATACTTGAGTGCATGGCACTTTAGTTGCACCATTCGCATATTCTTAAGTCATAAAAGTAATTAGAAAGGTTCGAAGAAACATAAGAATTTTTAAAATCTGGTGAAGTCCATTAAAGACTGGAAAATCTAAATTTTCTAGATTCCAATATTATATATCGATGGATGAGAAACGATACCACCTATCTATAAACTGACAATTTTGCAGGAAGAAGAAAAAAACTTGGCCATTTTTGTAATTTTGATGTTGTAATTGCACTTTTTTATACATTACAGTGTTAATACAGTGCTTTCATGTGAAATTGGGAAAAACTAATCGTGTATACTGTACTGCACGTATACTGTAGAAGCAGCAAAATCGCTAACTCATTTTCGCCAAAATTGTCCGTGAGGCAGTATAGTTTCTTAGCCCTCGATATTGCTGGTATTGCCATGCCACCATCATCAGTACTGCCGTGCTAAGGAAGAACGCCGTATGAACCTCCAAGCGTTGCTAAATTTTCTCTGATATAATACAAATTTATTGGGGAAATTGTAAATATTTTTCTTCCAATTTTTCAGACTATTTTGTTCGCAATCTAATCTACAATGTCTGAAAATTTCAAGGAAAAATATGCTTAAACTTTGTCAAAAATACATGTCTTATCCAGGGAAGTAAGGCAATTCTCGAATGTTCATACGGCGTTCTTCCTTAGCACGGCAGAGTATTCAGTCAACTGATCCAGACTCTTGAAATTCTTAATTGTTGTTTTGCTTCACTAAAGTTGCACAAAATCGTAATACAATATGTCAAGTTTAAATCTTCATTTCCAGTAATAGTAAAGGGAGTCACCGCCCAATATTTATTTATTCCGAAAGCCTAATGAAAATCCCCGGAGCTTCCTTATCACTGTCAATTGTTGGATTCTGTTTTTATACCTGCAGAATCCAAGATCATTTTAGGATAATTTTTTAATATAGCATGTATTATTTTTCTTAAAGATTTTGTAATTACCATCATTTGGTAACTCGTAAAGTTACTTGAAAGTAAGCTTCAATAGAAGATGAGGCACTTTCATGAACATATCTTTCCTTTCATTTTTTATTTAACTATAAATTATATCAATAAATTATCCCATCCCCAAGTTAAAAATCTATTACATTATGTACGGAGATGATTTTCGTACCTATTGTTTTAAGAGAATGCTACACCTGAAAGTTATGTAAGAGCGGCTATTTATTATGTCGTAATAATTAATTTCTACCGCTAAGCGAGTAATTTGTCTCATTCATGACCATGCTCTCCACATCCAGGTACCCAACATGGATTGCTCAACAATTATTTGTACAGGTTTAAAAAATTAAATTTTTGTTAGTTTAAGATTTCAAAATTAAAATTGTTCATGTTTTACCCTCTTTTTGCTGAAAACGTAGGTAAAAAGAGTTAAGTGACCAATTCTTGAAAAGGATGAACCGGTTATAGTATTTCAGGTGAGGTTTGTGTTACTTTAAGGTGGAGAAACACCTTTAAGTAGAAGTAATAACCGTTTTCTTTCCAAGTAACGGCCTAATTTAATTTTTTTCTCTTTTAATTTGTCCTTCATTATATTAATTGTTGAAAATATTCTGATAAATTTGTTTCTCTCTCCTCAAACCAAGCTAAACGTGTATACATTTTATATTATCACTTAATCGCTGCAGTAAATTTAATCAACTTTTTTTATAGTTCTATCAAAACTGTCTTGCGAAGTTTATCCTTGAGTGTCATGCATTTTGATGTCAATTCAAATCATAATAGGGTACACCTCATTTAACTTTTTAAGCTGTCTAAAATATCTTTTCATATCATCCAATTTTTCCAGAATTTCCTTTTTGTTAAAAAGAAATCCATTTGTATCCTTTGCGAAGACATCATACACTTGTCTCTACAATTTGCATCACACCACTTAGCATTTCATCCCTTTATTTTTAAAAGAGATGCATTCATTGGAAGTTTTTTTTGCCTTGTGAACAGTTATAAATTATTTTCATTTTGTAAAGTTACCATTACTTTTATGAGATTATATACCTTTCAAGTGTCATTTTAATTAAGCTGAATTATCGTACTTATGCAACTGTATGCCTTGTTTTGATCAGCACGTATTAAAGTCTTTTTCATTCTTTTTACAAAGTAATAAACGAGGAAAAAGACTTGCACATTAGATGAAATGATTTTTCATCGGGAAATGAAACTGTGATTTGACAGTACATTTTGTTTATCATTTTTTTACTCGTATTTTTTTTATTTTTCATGAATTTTTTTAACTTTACAAGGAATTTCCTAGGCTAACTGTAGCAGGAAAAATTATTTCAGTAATTATTTATTTCGATGTGAGATTGTAACCTTGCATCACAGTTTGTCAATGCTGTTTGTATTTTTATAAGAAGAACGGTCCCCTTTGTTGCCGGAGCACCCCTTATATGTTCCATGAAATATTAGGCATGCTTGATCCCTTCAAGTAATGAGAAATGAGACGAAGGGCTGTATTCAAAAGATGTTTCTTAAACAACTCCGCACCTTGGGAGGTCCCATTTGTGATCAAGGGAGGTTTGCAGATACTTTGAAGATGATATCATTTAATCGACAATTTTTGCAAATCTCAAGTAAAATCCATCATTATAACTCTGAAAATGATTTTTTCGTGGAATTACCACGATTTTCCGCCACCAAAGAATGTGCAGTACAACAGATAATATTTTGCAAGTTTAGCATACTTCAAGTTAGGTTTGCACCTACCTTAAAGTTTGTCCAAATCAAAATAGTTTTTCTTTCGTACTTTACAATGTGTTGTTTTAGGCTTCCTTAGTTATAGTGTTAACCTGTGGGTCCTCCTGAGGAGAGGAGGTCTTCAAGAAACGACTATGATACAGCCCCCAAAGTCTGACTCTTCCAAGAGGGGAATAGGGAAAAAAGGCAAAAGTCGGTTTGAAACCTCACCTGGCAACCGAAACGTTCACCTATCACACAAGAGGCAGCTATCTGCCTCAGTACTGGTAATGATCGGTAAATTGGGGTTTCATAACCAAAAGGCTCAAGTCAAAAGGACTAAGACACGTTACATAATTTGTTTTTTTCGATGAGTCATAACTTGGCTTTTATAAGAGAATCATTTTCAGCTGTTGTTATCAAAAGCCAGATCAAATTCTGCTTCTAATCTTGTTTGTTTGTTTGTTTAGACTTGAACAACATGTATATCTGATGCTATTTATGAAACCTGTGAAACTCTCTTCTCACTTAAACTTAGGAGCAGTTCATAAACTACGTAATGCTCTTACGATACGGGAGGTTGTGAAACCTATAGTGTCGATTTTTTGAAACTCTAAGATGAAAATTCGATGCAAGTCTGCAATTTTTCATCTAAAATTCTTTACCCAATGCCAATTTTGAGGGGGGTCAGCCTCAGAAGTATGTATTTTTAGAAAGGTGTAGACTTGTGTTTCAGGTGTGTTACGAGGAAGAGGGAGGGGGGTTCACAAATTCCGAGTCATAATGTTATGTATTTTATGAATGGCTCCTAAGCAAGTACACATCCAACGTGTAAAACACCCAGTTTCCACTCCTCTTGCTGTCCACTCATGAAGCATAAAATTGATTCTCCGCTAACTGGCTATTTTTACCCCTCCTCTCTGAAGTGCAGCATTTTGTTGAAATTGTTATATTTGTATTTTAATTTTATTTCCCTGTAAATTCATGTAATTTAAAAAAAAAAAAATCGAAAATAATAAACAGTTATATTTTTACATTGTTAACATTTTACGTTGATGAGTGTTTTTTCTCTTATCTGCCAATCCTTTTCTTCCTATTCCTTCAGGCCTTTTCATTCAACACTTCAGAATAAATTTCATAGACCTATGGATTGCATTTTGCAAAAAGGAATCAATAGCATTCCAATGTTGCTAGAATTGTGCAACTTACATTCTTTGCAAGAAGTGACTGAAATCATGTGAAAACTTACATTTACGAAGGTAATTTTTGTCTCGAATTCATAGATTACTGGGAGTAAAGATAAAAATTGTTCTGGTGGGTGATCCGTTTATATTTGCAAAGTAAAAAAATTGCACAATTTTAGGGGCATTCCTTTTCCTTTTTGCAAATTGCAATCTAAATAAAAAAGGCCAAGAAATTTTGCCAAAAAAGTGCATCAAGCAATTATTTGTGAAGGCTCTCTCACTTTTCACAAAAGGAATGCACCTAAACTCTTTAAATATTTTCTTTTACAAATGACTCTGTCTTCACAGAGGTCCCCTCAATTCTAAATTTGAAATCGTTTTTATTAAACGATTATGTAAGTATGTAATGAATTCTGTCGTAAAACTATAAGTGTTCATTTTACACGAGTGTCATGAATAAGTAAATAATATGCCGTTATATAGATCAAACATTATGCACCCGTAAAAAGACTGTAAAAGTTTATAAGCTCTTCAGAGATGATCGGAGAAGTTTCAAGTGCTTCAAAAAAATTCCCGCAGTTTCGAAACTACATCCGCTCTTTTGAAAATTGCGCCTCAGCGATAAATTCAGCATGCGCTGTCGTAGTTTCCACGGTTGCCAAATGCTCGCAACAGTACCGACAAATTTTTTCCGTCTTATCTCATCTCAAATTCAGCTCATGTATTATGTATGAACGGACAGTCGGCCAATTTTTTCCTATTTAACCCGGCGTGAGTCTGTCCAGTTCGAGGCGTCCTTTCAACTACAAGCTTCAAATAGACGCGAAACTTCATTTCGGGCTTTGTGATTACCTGAATTACCTGCATACCACGCGCCGACTATGGAAGATATAAACTTCGTCTGGCTCTCTGTCTCCCGCCCTTCCCCCCTCCCGTACTTCAGCTCAGCTATTGCGTCGTAACACTCATACTCATTCGGGATGATGATAGTATGTTATTGTTTTGATTACGCCGTGCAAGCCTTTAACTCGGAATCGTGCAGTTCGTAGTTTAAATAGTATTTTTTGCGGTAGAATTTGCGCTATTATGTGATTTTCTATTATAAACAAAGTGGAACTAATCAGTGTTATTCGTCAAATGAATGTGAAGTTCTCAACTGCTCATCAGGTATGTGAAAATCCTAAGTAGGTTATCCTCTTGTTTTGTAATTTCAGATATCACTATTTTTCCAGCAAGTTAATCACAGATTACTGTGTTTCAGTTTGATAATTTTGTTCGCATGTGAAGTTCCATCTTAATTTTAGGTGAAGTACGCCTGAAATAGGGTAATTCATGCCCTTTGGGAAACAACCTCTGTTTGACTCGAGATATGTGAGGTTGACCAGAGACGATGAGAATTCTTAGATTAAACAGTTAGCTTGTGTTGTGTGTGTGAACATTTATTAATTCGATTGCACTATTCTGCGCCCAATGTACTTCTAATAGAATCCCTCATGACATCGTCTGTTTAAACACTCCTATATGTAGCATATTGATAACGTGTTGACATATTCATTAATCGTACTGTCATGGGAAGCTCCCTAGCTGATGGAGTACATAAGTAAGTCTGTCCAAGCTGTATATCCTAGCCATTGCCTCCTGAAAAACTGTACACACCTTTCGCATTTGCAATATTTGTCACCTAAGTCACCTGAATCACTGTGTTCAATATATGTGTTCGGTCACTTTTCTACCGCAAGGAATGTTGCGTGATAGGTCTGTGGTGGATAGTTATTCATGTGGCCATGGCTTAAAATGTCCATTAGTCTTTTACCTCGGGTGAGCAGTTAGCACTGTTGGTTAACTTCTGAAGGCCTTGTCCACACGAAGGCGGTTCGCGGAACTCAGTTCGAGGAACTTGTTCCCGGAACAAGTTTTTTGCTGAGCTGAAACTTATTCCTCCAAAACCTGGAATTTCCCCCGTGCTCCGAGCTTCTAAATATGTTTCTTTTGATGTGAATTTGCTTGTTTTGTTTTTCACGTCCTTTACATATGATCTTGACATTTATTTTTTTATCTTTGGCGGTCATAATAATCTATTATTTTGCAATGATTGTATAGTTTTATTGAAGTTCCGGTTCCAGTTCGGACGAACCCGTGTGGACAGCATGCCTCGTTTCAAGGAATAAGTTCCGGGAACTGAGCAAGTTCGAGGAATAAGTTCCGCGAACTGCGCTCGTGTGGACAAGGCCTAACCCCTTTTATGTAACTATCCATGGAGAGGTGATATGGTAGTGCTAATCATACTTACCTCTCTCCACAAACACCTCTCTAGTAATAGGCAAAGTAAGCAGTCTGAAGAAATTGAGAGTGAAGCAAAGAAGTGGAAGTTGAATGAACAAACTTTCTGTTTATGTATTTCATTACTCTTCGAGGGTCTTGAAGTAGATCTCGACCCTGCTTCGAGCTTCTGTCAACCTTCTCAGGTGTAGTAAACGATGCGCACATCCCAAAATTATATGTTTAAAGTTGACCCTCTCAATGTCCTTGAATGTTCTTGATGTCATGCTATCTTTTTCATTATGTGGCTTGGAAACGCTGGTGATTCCATCTTTATTAAGTAGTTGTGCGTACAGCCTCGAGACAAGAAATTCTGTTTGGGAAATGTCGAATGGTTAGTAGTCTTTTTTAACCTCTAGTTTGCAAGTATTACTGGAGATGGTTAGATTGTTGAGAGCAGAAACCTGTACTTCTTTATTCAGTTCGGCTCGCCTCAACATGTTGCAATGGTTGTAGTACCTTGTCTATATACTTCTTCATCCTGTTATGCTACTTAGTTACTGCCTCATAACAAATCATTTTTTGAAGAACAATGCTGCCGTGCCAAGGAAAAACGCCATGTGAGCCTTTGGACCTTGACAAAATTCCTTTGACAAATCACGAATTTTCGGAAAAATCTGTAAATATTTTTCCTCGGATTTTTTAGAGAATTTCGTTCATAATTTGATGTGAAGTGCCTATAAAGTTCAAGGAAAAATATTCATAACTTTCTTCAAAAATAGGTATTTTCTGATAGGATATTTGGCAACATTTGAGTATTCTCACAACGTTTTTTCTCAGCGCACCAGATCGCTGTTTAATGATAATTATAAGTACATTAAGTAGAGACTCATCACACAAATATCGGAGCATTTTAGGCCTTGTGTCCATGCGACATTTTCATGAGATTTGTCCCAATTTCGAATTGCAAGTATGAAACTTCTGGGATTTTTTCCAGTGACCGTCTCCACGAAGCGGGGCTCATACGGTCCTGCAACAAGTTTGCGTGGGAAGATAAGTCAATAAAAATTGAGTATTTAACTGGGATTAAAATAATATTTGAACACGATTAACAAGTAGACACACTATTTTAACTTAATAAAAACGAACAGTGAAGTAACCGATAAAATATTGTAGAATTCGCTTTCACTTCTTCTTCCTCTCTCAGTTGGTCTTAAAAGACCTTTAGGGGTAAAAGGACCATACTTGGTACTGGATAAAATATTGATCAACTCAATTTTTTTCCCAACTTTGTAAGTGAGATTTTTCCCTGGGACAAATCCCATGAAACGGCCGGTGGAGACAAGGCCTTACACTGATCTTGAGGGACTTTTTTTGAAAGGAATTTTATTTAAATATGACGTAACTACTACAAGTATTTCCTTGTATCTATCTACATGGTTTAAAACTAACACTAAACTAATTGCACTTTTACAGGACTGTCTGTAAATAACGCATATCTCTCTGAAATTTGAAAGTTTAGATTCTTAAGTCCTGTTTGTAATGGACTCTTCATGAAAGTCAAAGGAAATCCCCCCTCAGTGATTGATCATGTCATCTGTCGCTAGAACCTTTTCTTGGTAAAAAAAGTGGCATTGGATATTTGCTTTTATTTTGACCAAAACAAACAAAAGCTTTGCACCTATTTTATGTGATGTTAACCAGCGTCACCTCCCCCCCCCCTTCCCCTCTAGGCAGACCTGTAAGACTGTTTGTCACAGGGTGGCATGAAACATAAGAAAGAAATGATATGTTGGCAATTTCAGTGAAATATATTTCACGAAATTTCACAAGGCAGTAAAATATCTCAATTTTTTTAGGGGCCAGAGCATGCAACTTGCACTTAAACACAAAAAAAATAGAAAAAAAGTCATAATTTATACATTTTGCGGAACATGAAAAGGAACCAGTGTATTTCAAGATCTTTCACAAATTTATGAAATTTCATGAAATAATTCCCGTGAAGTTTCAAGATTTTGTTTTTCATGAAATTTTGCCGCCCTGGAGTTGGTCCACCGTAATTGTGTGATCTTAGTGCTTTATATTTAATGTAAATCCGAGCTTCGAGGATGAATAACAAATGCCACATAAAACAAGTCTACAGAGCAATGTTACACACTTCTCGAAACCACAAACGAGATACGTGTTATGTGGTTGCGGACTTCCGCGATTTGCGATTTATCGATTGATCTGCCATTTAAACCTTTGGAAAGGGATCAATAAACAGGGTGTTGGAAAGGAACACCCCAATAATCGATTCTTTACCATAGTTCCAAGTGGGGGAAAATCGATAATCGATCGTTCACACCTCACCACTGGTAGTCACTCAAGGCATTGTAGCTATTATCCAATTATGTAGGTAGTTTATTTTGGTGTGGAGATGTCAAGCTACTCACTGCTTTTATATGTTGCTCACAGTTATTTGTTCGAGACTTTCATCCAATTTGTCGAACATTTTATTGATATTCAAAACCTGACCCTGTCTTTTTAACAGTTTATGTTGCCTTTGCATGTGAATGTGTTTGTGTGTAAAAGTCGTATTTTGTCACCATGCACTATCTATTAATTATTCTCCAATTCTCCTTTGTTTAAGTAATCGAGCTATTCAGCACTTTCACAAAGGAATTTTTGCGTCCCTGTACTTTTTCCAATTTTTGGGCGAAAATCTTGACCATGTATTTCGAACTAGACTGGTTGAAGATGAATCTGGGATTTTTCACTCGTAATTTCAAGTTGTTTTGATGCTTGAAAGTTCCATTGTTTCTTAAATTATTGTTTGTTCTTAACACATTAGGTATAATAATATGTAGCTCTTCTTGTTAAACCTTCGTAAAGCTGACTGTTTTATTCGTGAACATGTGGAGCCATGCCCTGTTTTAACTTTGCTAAAATGAAGTAACAAACCCATTTACATGTATGGAATGCGCGGTCTGATAGTCCACGATGAAGGGATGTCGATGTACTTAAATCAAATTGAAACCTACCACCAGTCGGATTACATTTTGCAATAAGGAACTACTATTTCTGGCTCTTCCACAAAAGCACCTTTCTGCATACTGGAACCGATGGTATATATGTTGTTTCTAAAAGGAGCCAGAAATAGTGGTTCCTTATTGCAAAATGTGGTCCAGTTGGTAAACTGTTTTTCAAGAGCTGTGTTATCACTCAGGTTATTGAGGAATGCTTTTTGTAATTTTTACTCTTGAAAATGATTAAGTACCGGAAGAGTACATCGGACAAGTAATTTGGATTAAATTTTGCAATAAGGAAATACTATTTCTGGCTCTTCCACAAAAGCACCTTTCTGCATACTGGAGCTACCCAAGTAGCAAAGGTTGCAATAAGTAGCAATTATATTGTAAAAATATTGCAATTCCACTGAATGCTGTGTATATTGCCTAGTTCCTATTTGAAGGGTCCCCAATTATTGAAACTTATTGCAATAAAGTTGAAATAAGTTTCAATTTTTCATTACATTGCATATTGTCTATCCTTCCGACACATGGAGCTAATTTTGTTGATGGTTTAAAATCGGTTAAATGATGTAAAAATATTTCAATTTGATGGGAAAAAAATTACAATTTTATTGAAATCAAATTGAAATTTCAATATTTTTGTTGCCCTGTTCAGGCCCGCCACAAGGGGGGGGGATACTGGGTCCTTGGTACCGGGGCCCGGGCCCTGGAGGGGCCCGTGACGCAGGTGACAAACCACTACGAATTCATGTGTAACCCTTGTCTCGTAGGGAAAAGTGAAAAAATTACCCTAAAAATTCCGCAAAAGGTGAATAAAGTTTCAAAAACACGCTAGGACACTATAAAATTTTTCTTACTTTTTTAGAGATTTTCAAGATTTTGAGTATATGTAGAATGATATTTTTAGTAACTGTGTTTCATTTTCTTCCGTTGTCGGATGCTAAGCGGCTCCTTTCTGGACATCCTCGACTTCAATGGCTTAACTCCCTTGCCATAGACGTACGAAAGGGGAGTCCAGGGGGGACCGGCTCCCCATAGAATTGAAAATTATCATCTGCCCCCTCAAAAAAAAATTTATAGATGTTTTGAATGCAACAATTCGAAAGTTTTTGGTGCTGAAAGTAAACAAAAAGGCGTAAT
>NW_017566832.1:4291598-4302295 GCF_001854935.1 Bemisia tabaci | reverse complement strand
CCCCCCCCCCCCCCCGTGCTAGGGGCCCGGGCCAGAAAATTGGTATCAGGGCCCGAGATGGGATGTGGCGGGCCTGCCTGTGCTACCCACTTGGGCAATGGCACAAGCTACATCAGCTAACTTTACTGATTGTCAAATTTGATTTTTTATATATGAAAGGTGGTGCGAATTTTTCTGCAAACCTCTGTAAATTTTCTATATAGGACGAAGCGAATTCCGTAATATTTTCAAAAAAATCGGACGCACAAAGATTTTCTAGTAAAAAATGATATTGCCCAGCTTTTGGCAACGGCTGATGTGGCTTGGTTCCTTTCTGCTAAACGCGGTCCATTCAATGTAATTTCAAATTTGGCGAATTGAAATGACATTGTTTCCTCCATTTTTACGGCTCTCCTAATTTTTGCGGGCTTTTCATGATTAAAACGCCCGACCCGGAAAATTATCGATCCTTGCGGGTGTGCAGTGAAAGAATGGCGGTAGGGACTCGAACAAAAAATGAGGGAGCGCTGCCTCCTGGACTGGTTTGGAAAGGTTTAGAGATTGGCGGTTGGACGTCGCAGAGCGTCAAAGAGCGCCGTGAAAGCGGCTTTTATGTATGCAATGATCGTAAACCTCTTATGTCAGCAGAAGCGTGAACTGAAGAGGGTCCACACCAAATAAGTCAGAGCATTTTCATAGTGTGACAGAAAAACAGCTGTCTTCTGTTGTAGAGCATGGAAGTTAAAACAAGAAGGGAGATAGCGAATCTTCTGTCGCTCTTCAAAAGTGTGTCAACTTATTTAGCGTGGACTCTGTTCGTAAAGTTTGTGATTTTGAGGGAAACACTCATAATCGCAGATATGACGGTTTACCGCGAATATTCAGGCGAAAAACTGAACTCCAGTAACACGATGGTTTCACCGGTTTCTTTTGAAATTGAATCCAAAGCTCCAAAGAAGCTTTCAAAGTTCAGGCCGTGAGGGATATCCCTCCCATGCTACTCACAATCAGAAAGTCCACCTCTACATCAAGACAGACTCTCTATGCAATGATAGGGAGGTAATACATCAGCAGGGTAGTCGTGTTTTCAGTTTTGGAGCCCTCCAACAAAGAAGCAACCCTGTTAACAGTATTTGCTCTCTATCTTTGCATGAAGAGTTAGACTTGATATAGCGGTGGACTCTCAGGGTAGCGTGGGATATCCCCTCCATTACAGCCTCAACTTAGAGAGTTTTTTTAGCTTTGGAGTTTATTCTAGAAACAACTAATGGCACCATCGTGGTTCTCGCGAAATTGTATGCAGGAATCAGTAATGAAATCGCAAATTCCTGACAAATCTCCATTATGCAAGAGTTAGAATTTGATTTGGAAACGTCATATCGTCTTACTCTAGTGGTTTTGAAATTTTTAGACGGATTTTTGTGCCAAAATTTTCGTTAGACACCACTCGAAATAGTGATACAAGCACACCAACTTTAAGGTTTTGAGGTACTCTAGACTGATGATCTCTTTTCTCGCTGACGGTATTACCTAAATGAATGAAAGAAAAAAAAAATTGCAAACGAAATAAAGCCATCCAGGAATAATCGCTCAAAATCTGTACGCGGTACTGAAATGCCAAGCAACGCTGTTGTGTACTTAGGAAGAACTCCGTAAGTACATTCGGACGATGCCAAGTGTTATCAATAAAATTTCATTTCGTTGAGAAATTTCCGGTATCTCCATTTAAAATTTTCA
Organism: Bemisia tabaci; assembly: GCF_001854935.1. Lineage (NCBI taxonomy): Eukaryota > Metazoa > Arthropoda > Insecta > Hemiptera > Aleyrodidae > Bemisia > Bemisia tabaci. The sequence goes on along the minus strand of NW_017566832.1, from coordinate 4,300,579 downwards.
GTTACTTTAGATCAAACCACGACTAAAATTTTTGAGAAATCGGGAGGAAAATATTCGCAAGTTTCCCTGAAAATTTGTATTTTATTTGAGGGAACGTGGCAACGTGTGAGGGCACATACGATGTTCTTTCTCGGCACGGAAGAGCGGAGAAAGCAACCCATCTTACGGAGCGCTAGTCAGTCGCGTTTACTCATCTCACAAAATTGGATCCACCGGTCGAAAGTTGTGTTATCATTCCAGCCAACGACTTTTTGCGCAAGTCAGCCGGCCAATTTTTCGCGCAATTGCTCGTCTAATATACGCAATCGTGCCCGTCTCATCGAGAGTTCCATTCGTCGCCCCACTCAGGCGCATCTCAGTTTCCATGTGAGCCTTGTTTGACTTATGACTTCCAGAGGTGGATCCAGCAATTTGGCAACACCGGATTCCTCCATTTAAACCTATGGTAAATAATCGATGCTTGTTGGAGCACCTGGCCTCTCCAAGAATCGATACTTTTCCAAAGGTTTAAATGGAGGAAATCCGGTGTTGCCAAATTGCTGGATCCGCCAATGATGACTTATGCTTTCTGGAGCTCGTACAGAGATCAAGGTACGATCTTACGTCAGAGGGACCCCTTATGTCCGCGCGACGACATGGCTTCGCGAAATTCTTCAAAGTTTCCAGGGAGGCGTAGTTCACCCACAGCAAGGCGAGATCGTGGTTTTTCTTCTCTTTTCGATTTTTGAGGGACGAAGCATCCGCCAGATAACCCGTTGCGGCTTTCGAGATTTTCTTGAAAAATGCGTTAAGGGTCAGTCCGGACGAGCGAAATTGGTTGAGGTTTGAATTCACGCGTCAAGAAACATTGAATTTCTTGGTTGGGAGTCAATGTCAGTAATTTTCGTTGCACGAATGAACCACTAGACAAGGTATGAATTTCAGCATTCTGATTCATGATGCTTGACCAAAAGTTCACGTAGAACACGATGCGCACAATGAAAATTACCGAGATGAAATACCTTACGAAGATATTTAATGATTCTTGATGCGTGAATTCAAACGACCCGCTCAAGAAAACTCAATACTCTACGTGATTCACATCGCGCGTAAAACGTTATCATGACAGCCTCTACGATATGCAAATCTGCCAACCTCAATCTTGACGCTTTGGCTCAGCTATAGCAAATTGTTTATAGTTTGAACAATACATGGTGGGGCAGGAACATTGCTCGTTTAAGAATCTTGCTGAAATCGTTGTAGTGCGCAATTTGATTCACGCAGAGCTTTGAGTTTCTTGTGAGCGGGCAGTTTTAATTCCTCGTAACCAATGTGACATAAAAAAGTTAATATCTTCGTTAGGAGTCGGTTTCAGTAATATTCATTGCGCGAATCGTGTTCTTCGTGAAACCCTGGTTAAGAAACATGTATCAGATTGCTTAAATTTGTACCTTGTCCAGTGGTCCATTGTGTTTCGCGTTAATTTTGGTCAAGAAACATGTATCAGAATGCTTAGCCTCGTACCTTGTCTAGTAACCCATTAAACATATTCGGAGATTTTCGAACTTTTCCCAGCCATTCACACGTTCCCTCAATTTCATAGCACCCCGATGATGAGCGAACGCAGCCACGATCGCACCATTCATTCCACCCCGACCCGACGTGGCGGCCCGCGACGACGGGGGATGTCGACGGAGCAGGGTGTCGTGTTTTTGGGGGGCGGGGAGACGCGGCGTCTGGGACCCGGGATTCGACTCGCGGGAAAACCAGACGCCCCCCCCCCCCCCCCGGCCGACTCCCGGCCCCGCACCGAGCACGCCGCCGCCCTGGGTCAATGACACAAGGTGTTTTGTCGAACGCTTTAACTTTAGCCCGCGACTCGGCGCGACGCGGACGCGGCCAGACGCCTAAAACGCCGCCGATCAAGCCGTTATCGTTCCTCCCGTCCGTCGGTCGGTCCCCGTGACGTTTTGAAGTCCAAACTGTGCCGTCGCACAGTGGACCGAGGCAATCGGAAAGGTCGGACACGAAATTTTCGACTGAAACTGCAAATTCTGGTTTTTAATTTTTAATTTCAAGGGGTAACCAGGAGGAGCATAGTAACCTACGGGTGTGAAGTATGGCCGATGAAACAGCGGACCCGGGAGGTTTTAGAGGCAACAGAGACGGACTTCTGGCGTAGATCCGCTGGTATTTCCAGAAAGGATCGCGTCGGAAATGAGACGGTACGGGAGATCTTGGATGCCAAGCAGACCATCGTGCATGACATTATGACAAAACAACTCATTTGGTATGGTCATGTCCAGAGAGTGGCAGAAGACAGGTTGCCGAAGAAGGTCCTTGATTGGGTTCCTCCTGGGAGAAGACGCAGAGGGCGCCCAATGAAACGTTGGAGGGAAGGGATTGAAGCGGAAATGTTAAGGTCCTCAATCCCCTAAGATTTGTGGTTAGAAAGAGAACAGTGGAGGCTAGGAGTCGTAGAGCGCGAGAAAGTGCTGTAAAGCGACTTATATGTATGTATGTATTTCAAGGGGTGTTCCCGGAAGGAATTTTCACGAGGATACCATAGAAACCATTTTTGAAACCTCAGTGTTTAGTATAAACGGAGTTATAAGCGTTTAAAGTTTCCAAATTTTGTCCGATTTTTCCTATTGACTCGATCCACCGTGCGTCGCCCCTCCCCCCCCCCCGCGGCCCGACCGACGGCGACCAGTGGAATAAGCCAATTATAGGTAAGGTCGGACCAAATTTGGAAACTTTAAACGCTTATAACTACGTTTATACAAAACTTTGAGGTCCTGAAAGTTGTTCCATTGGTTTTCTCGTGAAATTTTCTTTCGTAAGCTCTCCTTGAAATTTAAAAAGGGACGAAACAAACATCGAAATTTGCAGTCTTGGTAAAAAATCAGTGGACCGAGTCAATAGGAGAGGTCGGACAAAATGGGGAAACTTTGAACGCGTATAACTCCGTTCATACAAAACTTTGAGGTTCTAAAAGTGGCTCCGGTGGTTCTCTCGTGAAATTGTCTTCCAGTAGCACCCCTCGAAATTTAATACGTGACGAAATGAACATCAAAATCCGCTGTTTTAATAAAAAAATTAATGTCCGACCTCTCCAATTGACTGGATCCACCGTGCGGCGGCGCTGAAAAAGATCTGAAGCTCAGACAGCCGTTGTTTTTAACTCGCCCCGCTTCATTTAGTCTGATAAACCACTCGCAGACACCGTCGTCGGTCGCCGCCCGTAACTTTTAAAGTTCGCCCCGTCGAGGTGTCTTGCCGATGCACCCCCCCCCCCCCCCCCCCCCGAGTGGGGTGAAAGTAGAACGTTTTGTTCCGGGTGGTCAGGTTCGGGTTCGTTACCGAGCTCTTTGACGCCTACGAATTAGCGCGAAAATAAACTCGGCAGATTTATATTTCGGGCAGGTTCGGGGTTTTAAACGGACGTATTTCTGTCAAACGGAACTATGTGCATTAAGACATGAGCCTTGAGACCCGTAAGAATACATGTATAACAGGGCTCACGTCATAATGCACATAGTGATACAACTATTTCAACTCCGGAGCCGCTCCAATTGCATCCATCGAGTTGAAGGCGAACTTGGTTCCTCTCCTCTTTTAGTCCTTCTGATAGTGAAATTTCCAGTTAAACATATCCAAGTTTCTCCGGGTAAAAATGGAATTTGCGAGGGGAAATTTGGCAACATTAAAATGTAGTTACGTTCCTTTGTCTAGGAGACGACGAATCCCTCCGATAGATTTGTCCGTATTTCTATCAAACGGAACTATGTGCATTATGACGTGAGCCCTGTTATACATGTATTCTTATGGGTCTCAGGGCTCATGTCTTAATACACGTAGTTCCGTTTGATAGAAATACGTCAAAATCTATCGGAGGGATTCGTCGTCTCCCAGACGAAGGAACGTAACTACATTTCAATGTTGCCAAATTTCCCCTCGCAAATTGCATTTTTACCCGGAGAAACTTGGATATGTTTAACTGGAAATTTCACTATCTGAAGGACTAAAACAGGAGAGAAACCAAGTTCGCCTTCAACTCGATGGATGCAATTTGAGCGGCTCCGGAGTTGAAATAGTTGTATCACGCGTTTTAGTTCAGCTTAATGTCGGAAGGACGAGTGGCCCTCGATGTGTTCTTGGCGTTTTAATGACAATTGCAGTGAAACGCCCGGTGGCTTTTACTTGATTCTCCCCGCAGAAAACAATATTGATAGGTGAGATAAATTGCAAATTTTTCAATTTAGCTGCGCTCTGGCGCTAACGTCTATTTGAGCGAGAAATCAAATTCGCCTTCAATTCGATGGACGCAATTTGAGCGGCTTAGGAGTTGAATTAGTTGTATCACGCATTTCAGTTTAACTTGATGTCCGATCATGCCTACAATCCTTGCCGTGTCCGCTTAGCCCAGCACCAGCGGATTGATTATTGAAATTGATAGACAAAGCTATAGGCTTAGAAGACTAGGGAGTATGGAGCGATCCTATTGGTTGAAACGGGTGGTTGTACTAGACTAAGGGGGAAAATGATGGACTAATTACAGGGTCTCTCGTGGGTTGCCGTTAGTTAGTCTGTTACTTACCTCCTTTGTCCATTAGTCGGGGCGAGATTCGAAAAAAAAGGGGGTAACCTAGACAAAATTGCAAGAAAAGGTTTTTATACATCAAAAAACGCAGAAAAATCAGCAGAATCCGAATATCTAAAGGTCGCCAAAAGGCCGCAAAAATTTCACCCCTAAATGGCCGAAAAACTGAAAAAATTCCCAAAATTTGCACGTTTTTCCTCCTAAATTCCTATCTTGTGCCAAGACTATTGGTTTTAGCGCCAAATGTTACTGGACTAAATTTTTAGAGGATAAAATTTTACTATGGAAAACCTTGTTCTGAGGATCATACGGTGACATTAGACCCCAGAAAATTGCATCATAAAAAAATTGATAGTTAACATCAATCGCGGATTTCATGAGAATGACCGATTTTCCTCTTGAACCGTTCAATTTAGAGTGAAAAGTTACTGAACAAATATTTTAGATCGTAAAATTTTACCTAAGAATCATGCAAGAAGCGCCATCGTTTGATAATTTGAAGCCTATAAATTTCATTGGAAAGGGAGGCACTGCGGACCTCAAGTTTCCTATCGCGGAGGTTAAATGTAAACAGCATATGTGATAAACTGCGGGTCCTCCTGGTGAAATTTTGCGGTAAAACAGCATTATACATGATTACAGCAGATAGAGGCACCGTCAGCACTGAATTTTTTTTCATTTATTGGACAAGGGTACGGGGAGGGGAGCAGAGAAGGAGGTCAATAATGAACGATGTGTAGCCGATATTCTCATGTGACGCTGTGATAGTCTGGGTATCCTAGCCGTTATACACAATTTCTCACGAGTTTTCTTCACTTTCCCTCGGAAATCGTATTGATCATTTGGCAGATATTTAAGGCGTAGCTGCGGGATAAATTGTAGCAGGAAGCATCGGTGGACGGGGGTGAAGGGGGGGATCCCTTCTGTTTCTCCGGGCCATACTAAACCCGTGCAAAGACAGAAGAAATTTACACATTTTAGGCACATGTTTGAAACCTCGTAAGTCACCCCCGTCAAATGATGCAACGATGATCAGCACGCGTTCAAAACTTCTGAACAGACCGAAACCGCGAATAGAACCGCGATAGAAATCACGGAGATTCAATGACGCAATACGCACATGTTTGAAACCTCGTAAGTCACCACCGTCAAAGGATGCAACGATGATTAGCACGTGTCCAAAACTTCTGAACAGACCGAAACCGCGAATAGAACCGCGACAGAAATCACAGAGAATCAATGACGCAATACGCACATGCTTGAAACTTCGTCAGTCATCATCGTCCGAAATTTTCAAAATTTATGGGAACGCGACTGAAAGTAACTGCTGACCATCTGCTGTGGTCATCAGTGCCTTCGACGGAAAACTGAGACGATGCTCTAAGCTTATCCTTCACCAAAATGCAAGAATGAACCTGTCTCATAGTTCGGTTTCGGGTTTTAGTAAAAAGACGTGCCTTAATATCTTGTTGTGAAAAATCGCGTATCTGTGTAAAAAATACCTCAGGAGCATGCGTTATTTTGTCATGAAGTCAATGCAGATGAGAACTCTTTGCCGCATGCATCTTCCGAAACAGTCGATGGAAAAATCAAGAGCTCTCAATAGAGTTCATTCGGCCCTTTTCTATTTCCATATGCAACAAATTTCCGCAAAAAGTCTCTGGTTTTCAATCAATATCTCGTTTTTTCGGATTTTTTTGGCAAGATGTTCTTCCCAAATGCGTGGAGAATCTGGAAATTCCAACTGGAGGCACGTACAGTGGAGAGCCGACAATACTCCTGAGGAAAGGATCACAGCAGCACTTGATGCGTATTTTGCAGCTGCGAGAAAAGCGTGCATAATGAGGGATTACCGCGGCCGCGACGCGCGGCGTCTCTTTCATTTTTAGGAGCCCTAAGGCCCAATATATTTCATGTTGGCAAACGTTCATTCCTCAGAAATCCGTCATTCCGAAACAATCGATACAGCATATTATAAGATAACCTTGAAAATAAACACATATCAACAATACTATTGTAAGAGAATGAACGTTTTGTGGAACTAAATATGGTTCTACCATGTGTCTAAGCTGTGAGGTCCAGAAGGATCCTCAGATGATCCAATTTAAATTTTGCGGAATTAATGATAACACTCCACTTCGATTCATCTACATATATTTTTGACTAGGAAGGTTACTCACTTTCATATTCTAAGATTAACTATCTGTTTTTCTTGCTCCCGGCAGACCCGGGAAAAGTTTAATCCTCGCTATAAGAATTTCACGAACAGAACAGAAAATATCGTTCAAATGTATCTTTTTGAAACGACGCCTTAAATATCTGCCAAATGATCAATACGATTTCCGAGGGAAAGTGAAGAAAACTCGTGAGAAATTGTGTATAACGGCTAGGATACCCAGACTATCACAGCGTCACATGAGAATATCGGCTACACATCGTTCATTATTGACCTCCTTCTCTGCTCCCCTCCCCGTACCCTTGTCCAATAAATGAAAAAAAATTCAGTGCTGACGGTGCCTCTATCTGCTGTAATCATGTATAATGCTGTTTTACCGCAAAATTTCACCAGGAGGACCCGCAGTTTATCACATATGCTGTTTACATTTAACCTCCGCGATAGGAAACTGCTGATTTTTCTGCGTTTTTTGATGTATAAAAACCTTTTCTTGCAATTATGTCCGGGTCCAACCAAATCTCGCCCCGACTACATTGCCACCACCCGCTTCCACTAGTAGGATCGGTTCATTATCAACTGAACTACATTTTGCAATTAGAACTTCAAATTCTGGCTCAGTTTAAAAACGACGTGCTCAATGTTTTTACGAATGAGCCAGAAATTGTAGTTCCTGATTGCAAAATGCAGTCCAATCGGTCTTCTTTTTCTATAGCTTTGTCTATCAATTTCAATAATCAGCCCGTAGGGCGCGTCCGCCCTCGGTACCCTGGTAAAAATTGGCAGTAGAATGTGTGTTCCAAAATACTATAGACCTAAAGCCGGCTGTAAGATTTCCAATAGCCTTTTATAGCCGATGGCGATTAAGCAACAGCCAGACAATAAAGTTTCTGCTAAACGTTACGGATACTAGGACTTAGTTAGTTTTTGGACTACCGTTCTCTTTTTGTGCCGTAGTATCTTGATTTATTTTGCGAGGAAAGCTCCGTACTTTTGAAGGACGCCTGCCATTCCTAATATGTTGGAGCGCCTTCAATTTCGTATGATACTGTGCAATACCTCTGGTGTGAAATAGTTGCTTCAAGCGCCGTGGTACGCTGCGGCGCGGCGGGCGGGCAGTCAGCGCGAAACGCGCATTGGCGCCTACTAACCTAACAGGGATACTTCTTGCATTGCGCAATGCGTGAAGTATCCCTGTTAGGTTTGCAGGCGCCAGTGCACCGCCGCCGCCGCTCCGCTTTGTGTTAGGCTCTAATATTTAATCTCGTGAAGACAGCGTTTTTCAACTCATGACTGAGAAATGTTTGCACATTCTGTATGGATTATTCTCATTTTAATTGATGAAAAAAATATGTAGTAAGGGAAAATATGTATAATGTGCGTTTTGTAAATATTAAGGTAGTTCCGCATCAAACTTAATAATTTCCAAAGCACACGAATTTCTACACAATTTTTTATAGCCTTTTATAGCCAATGGCGATAAACTTTAAAGCCCGGCGATAGGAACTATAGCCCGACTGTATACTTTTTTATAGCTTCGTATAGCCCGGCCGTATGATTTGCTCCGCTTCCTACAACCAGCTATATGATTTTCAATAGCCTTCTTTAGTCGGCTATAAGAACTCCTATGGTATTTTGAAACGCAGCTCCTATCGCCAATTTTTACCAGGGTAGTCAGTGAAGATTCCCACACTGTTTTCCTCCTGTCGATCATGATTTTAAGAATCGATTCTAAGCAGCGATATCAATAACGGCTTTAAATGGAGGGGGGAAAAGAGGTGCCAACCCAAGACAACCGCCATCGGCGGTAGTTAAATCGCAACAAACGGTTACAGAACCCGCCCTCGTTTATTTATTTATTTCGTCAAAGGAGCCGTCAGCAATGAAATTCGATCAACGGTCCTGACCACGAGCAGCGGTTCGATTTTTAAATGGATATCGAATGCCGATCGATCGATAGAAAGCATCACTAAGATAGGGATTTATCGATCCACAATCCACCCGCTGGAGCGAAGGGAGGGGGAGGGCAGGAATCGCGACGCGAACTGTGTGTTTTTGTCGTGTTGTTTTCATCGCTTCCTTTAATTTCTTTCCTTTTTTTTTTTTTTAATGTGACTTTATTGGTTTATCAGTTTGTTTATCCGAGTCGAAGCGAGATCAAACATTCTGCTCGGCTATGAATCATTGTCTAATCAGCGGTGCCATTCGCTGGCAGCCGCGACCGGC
>NW_017566832.1:4269138-4291580 GCF_001854935.1 Bemisia tabaci | reverse complement strand
ACGCGCACTTCCTGTTCGGAGCCTTGAAGTTGGACGCTTCCAAATCATCGCGGGTTCGCGGGTCGATCGCGATCCTTGTCCAGCCGGAGTCGCGTGCTTTGCGATCTATCGATTGATCTGCCGTTTGAACATGTGGAAAAGGATCGATAGATAGGTTGCTCGGAACGAACACCTTAATAATCGATTCTTTACCACAGCCTCAAATGGTGAGATATCGATGTGTCACCATCGCGGTGGATGACGGCACAAGCCGAATTTTTCAGAACGCGATATCTCGGCTAAAATTCAACGTAGTAGGTTGCTGTTTGGACCGTTCTTATTATTTTTAGCTGATCTACAATAATCAAGCATCAAAACACGATTCTATGACCACTGCAATTTAAGTGACTCACTGTCCGAGGCAGGGGTGGATTAAGGGGGCTGCCACATGGGCCGCGGCCCATGGCGGCAAATTTAGGGGGCGACTTTTGCAATTTACTTGAATGTAGGTATAAAAAAAATCGGATTCAGAAAAAAAAAATTATCAATGAGAAAAGGGGACAAAATCTCTCTTTCCTGAGAGTATAGTAATTTCTAATTTTATCGTTTTTCGGTGATAAAGAGACAGCATCTTTAATTAGTCGAGTTAAGAGAGGAACTAAACACGCAATTTGGCCTGGAGCTCAGCGTAGAGAGGAATGATGACGAGGACTTGAGATGAAAAGGACTGCGGTCGACATTGTAACACATATTAGCGCCTACAAGACTGCTTGAATACTTCACCCATTGCGTAAAACACAGTGCGCCGGTCAGGAGCAGTTGGCGTGAAACGCGTAGCGCGAGCGCCTACAAGACTGCTGGAATACTTCACGCATTGCGCCAAACACAGTGCGATCAGCCCGGCGCAGCGGCGGAAGTTAAAATTCTTCAACCACATTTATGTTTGTTCTTTCAATTTTTTGGTTCATTTTTTATAAAAGGAGGACCTTGTTCACGCAGTGATATATTTACGGAACTTAACTTTCGCGCTAAGTTCCGTGAAATTTTCCTAGTAGTGTTGACAGGGCTCTCGCAAAAAATGTACTCAACACGAGTAGGTAAACGCGTCTTATGCACCTCTCTCCCTCCGGCACATTCACTTGATGGTTTTTATTGATGTTTCAAAACGAATGAGAAGGGGGCGGCAAAAAACAGGCGGCCCATGGGCGGCAAAAAGGTAAATCCGACCCTGATCCGAGGTTTAATGGGACTGGCTGTAACCACAAATAATATCTCCTATAGTACCCATATAGAGAGAGTACGGATAGATCGCTTCGTGGAAGGCTTAGGGCCCCAAAGTGCAGCCATTCTTCTAACCGACTTCTAACACACAAAATTTCACCGCCAGTTTGCAGAGTCTGTAGATTCCAATTCTAACCAAAATGGCCAAGAATGTACATAAATGAGCGTTCTTCCGCAAAAATGAAATTTATCCAAAAATCAAGTCAAATACGTGCTATATATAAACGACTGTTCCTAACAGTGTTTGAAACTCATCTTTGAGTTTTAGGAGCCATGAGGCGCATCAAGCCCGATTTTAGGCGCCATTGAAGATTTTTTAGTGGCCAAATTGACTTTTTGCCCATATATTCCGGCGCATTTAATGAAAAGTTAGACCCAAGATGTTTTCATAACAAAACTAGTAAATAGCTGTAACTTGGGGAAGACAAAATCACTGAGAATGAAATCGTGAAGAATAGGAAAAGCAAGCTTCCACTTGCAGTGCTGAAAATTCTGAATTTTTTCAATTGAAATAGATTTGTTTTTCTTTCTTTATGTGACTTCCTGTGAAAATCTAGATTTTTAGGGGGCAATTTTTAGGGGCCACGTTGGCGCCTATGAGTTTCGAACTCTGGTTCCTAACAATTAGTTTAGTAAATCGCTCTGGATAATTGAAATCCATAGGTTGGCAGCATTTATGAGCCCTAACTTTATTCGCGGAGGCATCGGTGAAGGCCTGATGGATTTTCGGAGTTTCACATCCGTCTATACTCTCGCTGTATAGGTACTCAGTACTCTACCATCTTCCACCTAAAATGGAAGCAAGATCGTGTTCTGACTCTCAGGCCGTCTCAGGCAACAGCGCCTGGAAAATATGTTTAATTCTGGCAACTCGGAATTCAGTCTCGCTGCGGCGGCAAAACTTCAGCTTTCAGCAGGTGAGAGGAGCCGAGCAAATATTATTAGCGGACTGCGAGATCAGCATTGAAGTGTTGATAGAGGAGATGAAACTTCACCCCCAACTGGAAATGTTTAAACACACATTCATAAATCACCCACTTCGAAAAGAGCGGGGTTAGCCATTATCACGTGCAGCTCGCAACTTGCTCAATGGGAGGGAGGGGGAGTTGCCTTAAACTTTTCATCACGCTTCGAATTCCAATATCAACCCCTTTTTACTTTCTCTCCTTACCGCTTCAATAATTCCCAATCGAAGATATTTAAGATAATATGTATCTGATTTGTGGTTCGAAGACTGTTTCTGTAGCGCAATTCTGGGGACGTCACCAGGAATGGCAAGCGTCACCAAAACGATAGTAATCCGTAGGGCTGTTTGCGAAGTACGTGTTCCTCTTGGGGGAGGGGGGGGCGGTCCGCAAGAACATTACGGGTGCGGTACAAGTCATGGTGGCTGAAATACATATACACTGAAAAAAAGTTCTGTTGTCACAAACCAGAATTTCTGGTTGTATTTCGCAACCAGATTTTCCGGTTGATTTAACCAGAATTACAGTTGACTCAACCAGAATTTGGTAGAGTCAACCAGACGTCTGGTTGAGTCAACTGTAATTCTGGTTGAATCAACCGGAAAGTCTGGTTGCGAAATACAACCAGAAATTCTGGTTTGTGACAACAGAACTTTTTTTCAGCGTACTCGCGTACAATTCCAATCCTTGCATAAAACTTCAGATAATAATATAGCGATCCAAGGGGCGAATTTTCATCCAAAATTCATGGAAAATACCTTTTACATTAGGAGGAAAGGGTCGAGCAGTGTGCTAGAAAATGTAGAACGGAGGTTAGCCCTGCGTCACGGGTACTTTAAAGGGGAACGGGGAGTCAAAATGTGCAATTTTCACCGTTACGTATATTATGAATGACCCCTTTCTGAATTTGACTATCCTTCGAGGAAACCTGATATAAACACGCGCTATAGACTGCTGTATGACATACCGTCCGCTCCAGGCTCAGAGGCTGGAAGTTCCGGGTTCTGGAGTTGTAGCTTCAAGTGCCCAGAACTTACCGCCGCTGAGCCCGGAACGCGGACGGCCATGTTCATAGCCCGGCTTCCACGGCCGGATGTTTTTTTTTTCAGTGAGAAATCTCGTCCATCTCGTCTATCGCAGCCACCTGCTTCCACATAAAGGATCACTCCACTTCGCCGGTGTCGTCTCTTTCCATCGCTTTGTCCATCAATTCCACCCCCAAGCAGGCTGATTATTGAAATTGATAGTCAAAGCGGTAGACGAAGAAGTCATAGGATGTATGGAGTGATCCTATTGGTTGAAATGCGTGGTTCCTATAGACCAAGGGAGAAAATTATGGTCTGTAGGAATGGAATGTAGGGTCTCTCGTGGGTTTCCGTGAGCTAGTCTATTACCTACCTCCTTTGTCAATCGCAACCACCCGTTTCCACCAATAGGATCCCTCCGTTTACCTTCTCCTTCTTTGTCCATAGCTTTGTCTATCAATTTCAATAATTGGCCTGGGTCTCTCGTGGGTTGCCGGTAGTAAGTCTATTACCTACCTCCTTTGTCATTCGAAACCGCCCGTAATCGGCCCGTAGCGTGGTTTATTTTCCATTTCCACATTTTGGCTGTGGAAAACTTTTCATCGCAAACCCGTGCAGGTTCCCCACATTTCGGCCCCCATTTTCCCGGACAACTCGCTCCAGCACGTAGCCTGAAACACTCGAAGGTAGCCGTGTCTGCCGTCACGTTCGCCCTCGAGGACGGTTCAAAAGTCCCGCACTCGCGCGCCCTGGCGGAGCTCCGGGGCACTCGCGGTCGGGCGTGAATGGAGCGGCGGAGTCGGAGGTTCCTGCGCAGTACCAGCCCTTGGTGCCGCGACTCCATTCCTTCTGTTCGACGAGCAGCAGCGCCGCACAGCGGCTCGAGTCAATCAGAGAAGTGGACTGAGAGCTTAGTTACACGATCAAGTTGAGCCATCAAACTGAAGCTCTGATTGGTGGAAAAAGACCTGAGGTGAGGATGCGACCAATGAGAGGTCCAATTTGATGGCTCAATTTGATCGTGTAACTGTACCATAATTTGGAAACCCGACAACTTTGATAGAAAAGCCTGTGGAGAGGAGAAGAGATAACATAATATAGTTAATAATATTCAAGTGCTGTACTAATAAAACAGCTCGTAAATATATTAAATTGATAAATGTTAATAAAATATTTAACAATCATTTGTAAGAGAGAAGAAAAGATGGAATAATATATGGATTGCATTTTGTAAAAAGGAACCAGGAGCATTACAATATTGCTAAGATTGTGCTCCTTTCGTCTTGGGAGGAACACCTCATTATCTCTAAACAGTTTTCCTATTTTACTCGCTAAAAACTGTAAATTTAGGACAAAAATTACCATGTATATTTCATATTTTTTCAGCATATGAATCGTTTTACCGCAATGGGTGAAGTAGCACAATCTTAGCAACATTGCAATACTCCTGGTTCCTTTTTGCAAAATTCAATCCGTATATAGTAATCATTAGTAAGAGAGAAGAAGAGATAGAATAATACATACAGTTATCATTAGTAAGAGAGAAGAAGAGATACAATAATATTTATAGTAATCACCAGTATGAGAAAAGAAGAGATAGAAAAGCCTGTCGAAGGCTGATTGAAAGCCTATATCTTCATTTATATAAAACGTAGAAGTTTGAAAGTGGTTACGTTGGGTTCTTGGTAAAGTATTCTTTCAGACGCACCCCTTTTAATGTTTAATGTGACGAAATATAGGTTATAATTCTCAATCTTAGTCGACAATTTCATGTCCAGCATTTCCCGATGGCTCGTATCCTTGTGCGGCGGCGTTGCGCTCACCTCGGTAGTTCGGTTCACCGCCGGAAGTCACCTCAGCGCCACTTGCTTTGTTTACGATTTTGCGTCTCGCCTCATGCGCTGCGCCATGCCACGGCCCACGGTGCTGAGGCACGCTGAGGAACGTAGCGTAAGCGTACTACGGTGCAGCGCACCTGCTCTCCTGCACGTAGCGACTTAGGCCACTTGGGGCCCCCGAATGTTCAGGCCATGACCGCTCTTCGGCTCTAGCAGGGTTGCCACAGTCGGGGAATACCGGGAAAAGTCAGGGACTTTTAAAAAGACACGGAAAACCGGAAAATGTCAGGGAAAAATTGTCCAGTCGCCTTTGAGTGCTTTCTCGGGTGAGTCTTGACGTTTCGACAACAAATTTTGCCTGAAAATTCTTTCGAACTATGTCTTTCTACCAATCTGGTATTTGTTCAATTGTCAGGGAATTTCACCAAAATGTGTCAAGGAAATTAGGGAAACGTCAAGGAATTTCATCTCCAAATTTTGTAGCAACCCTGAAGATGGGATCACGTAAATTTTTGGAATTTTCGTACAACACGTGTGCTGGTGACTACAGTACTTTAATAGCGAGAGTCAGGTTTGCCACAGTCAGGGAAAATCGGGAAATGCCAGGGAATTTTAAAGAGTCGCGGAAAACCGGGAAATTTCAGGGAAAATGACGAAAGTGTTGGGGAAAATTCGTCAAATCACCTTTATATTTGCTCTGTGAAACGGGTTCGAGGTTCCAAAGAACAAATTTTACCTGAAAATTATTTTCAATTATGTCTTCTCAACCATCTGTCACATCTTCAATTGTCACGGGATTGCACCAAAATGTGTCAGGGAAATCGGGGAAATGTAAGGGAATTTCATTTTCCAAATTTTGTGGCAACTCTGTCTAGGGTTCTTATCGAGCTCAGTTGAGAGTAATCGAATCGTTCGATTCAAAAATGACCTCTGTCTGAGGAGAGAAAATTGAGGGAAAGTAGAAACTGATCGGACCTAACAGTTTTCAATGATTTGAAAAATGTTTGTCGCATGTCCAGAGATGCAAAATGGAACTTCCCTTTGCTAATATGTGAAATCTCATTTTTTTTTATAAAATTTCAGCGATTTTTCAGAAATTTTATGCAACCGGCAACAACTATTCGAGAGCCTAGAAAAAATTTCGAGTTTTAAATATTCGACGAACAACTTCGCAGGTTTCACCGTTTCTGTGCGTTTCGTGGCATACCGAGTTCATTAAAGAAGTTTTGAAAATCGTTCAGTTTGATCATGATTCGATTGGATAAAGTTCCATGACATTTTGCATCTTCGTGCATGTTACAATGCACTCTCGATGATATGGATTGCATTTTGCAAAAAGGAACCATTAGCATTGCAATGTTGCTATGATTGTGCATTTTTTTTTGTCTTGGAGGAAATACCCAATTATCCATTAATGGTTTCTATTTTACTCGCTAAAAACTGTACATTTAAGACCAAAATGACCATCTAAATTTCATAGTTTTTCATGATTTCCGTAATTTTATTGTAAAGGATGAAGTTGCACAATCTTAGCATCATTGTAATGGTAGTGGTTCCTTTTTGCAAAATGCAATCCATATAATTTTCGGTATAAGCCGATAAGTGACCCCCCTCTTAAAATTGAATAAATAGAACTAAATTAGAAATATCGCGAATCAACATTTCTAAAGGAAAACTTTTGAGGAAAAAATACAATTTTATTTTTATCATAAATCATTGAAGATAGCGCATATTTTCTTTCCCTCTTCGCTTTGAAATTCGTCTTACATGCATTTGGTATTGTTAGAAACAATGCTAAAATCCAGGACTAATGTGACTATATCCAGGAAATTGGAATCCTACGACAACAGAAGTGCACGGGAGATCCACTTTAGTCCGGTTAATCTGCCATTTGTATAGACCTTATTCTGAAATAATTTACGGCGTATAAGACACCATTAGAGGTGCTGTCCGCGATTATTGCCCAAGAAAAGCTGTGATTAGAGTGTCGTGTGGCTGGCCGCCAAAAATGATTAGGAAACTCTTTTCTAAGAAAACGGAATATTCGCGAAAATTTTGCGCCGGTTGCCAGCTTTATGGAGTAGGAGATCCTCTTATCAACATGAGAAGAACGATATTCAGAAATAATTCTAAAAACTTTTTTGAGGCAATGATCAATTCGCAGAAATTCTGCGTTGGTTCCCGAATAGATGAAGTTATTGGGATATCCAATCTCCAACATACTGTCGTGCGAAGGAAAAACGCCGTGTGAACCTCCAGGCGTTGCCAAATTTCCCTTGATAAAACCCGAATTTCCTGGTAAACTTATGAATATTTTCTTTCCAATTTTTCAGATACTTTTGCTCGCGATTTTGCATAAAGTTGTCGAAAATTTAAAGGAAAAATATTCTTGACTCTCCTCAATAATGAACATTTTATCGAGGGAAATTTGGCAACTCTCGAATGTTCTTACGGCGTTCTTCCTTAGCACGACAGCATAGTGTTCGTTGCATTTAAAGAGGTCCAAAGGTACGAAATAAATTCAAGAAAATTTTTTACTCTCTCCAGAAGGTAATGGAAGCGTGATAGAGATCCACTCATAAGAATAGTTTTTGGTATATTTCTATGGGCTGTTAAAATAGAGCTGATGAAGTGAGTTTAAAGAAACGTTTAGAAATAACTGGAAAAATATTTTAGGTATTGGTCATTTGAGATTTCGAGGAAACTTTGCGTTAGCTCTCAAAATAATGTAGTTGTGTGGAAGATCCATTCTATCGTAAAGTTCTCGCATCACTCATGTAGACTTTAAGACGATACCACCGAATCGAGTAAAAAACAATGATTATCAGAAGTAATTGGGAGAATTATTTTTGTGGGAGTGAAATATTTTTCGTTGATTCCTTATACAATAGAAGTTATGAATTGAGGCTCGAACAATGTAAAAATAATTGGAAAAATCATTTATGAGAAAATTGAGAATTCCCTGTAATTTTTCGCCGGTTCCTGGAACATTTTAATGGAAATAACATTCCCCAGCGATGTCCTCGAAACATTTACGTACGTTTTTAGATGGTATGGATGAATTGCAAGTCCCTCACCCAATGCGAACCTCTTTAAATCTTGTCCAAGCTATTTGAAATCCTCACGTTAGTAAGTCTTCGACCCTTTAACTTTTCTGCATGAAAAAGGAGGGTGTAGCGCGCATAGTTAGCAGCAGGTTTATAAAAGTGTGTCCAATGGACCACATTTTCCAATAAGGAGCTACCGTTTCTGTCTCAGCCTAGAATAAATCAATGTGTGCCATTAAGTTTCCCCATGCTGATAGGTACTTCTATGGATGAGCCAAAAACTGAATACCAAATGGATCTAGTCCAGCGAAAACCAACGTTTTTCGTCTATTATTGTAACGACCAATCTACCATCCTCCCTCTTCCCCATACCTCTTAACCCCCCCCCCACCCCTACTCCGACGGGTGAATTTATTTATGCAAGTGCGAATTCTATCGAACATTTTGAGGAATTTGCCGTGCATTACCCAGAAAATTCACTGAAATTTGCACAAAAAAATCTATACCATCGTTTCCTCGTGAAAAATTAAATTACCCAGTTAAATCTAGCAATAGCGTGGGTTAGTTTCTTTCTGCTTAACGCGGGCCATATAGACTCCATCACCGAATTTCCCTCCTCGATTATTAACAGTGTAGTAACACTAATCGTCGGTTAATTTTCCCCACTATGTAGTCGATCATCCCGTGTGATGACGGAGGTGTGCTTTTCCTGAACTATTTTATTTTTCTATCTTTTCCCAACTGCGTAGAAGACATCATTCACGCTCCCTTATTGCATCACTCTGATAAATCATAACACTCGGAGGGTTATTACGTCCCGAGGTGCCCGGGTCGGAGGGGTGGGGGAGGGGGCAATAAAGCGTAGCGCCTGTGCGTCGCCAGAGAGGAGTCAGTTAAAAAATCGACCTTTGATCGAAGACTTATTAACCTAACCTAGACGCCCGGGCCGGGGCGGGAGCACCAATCTCTTCCAATTGTCGTCCCTTGTCATCGCTCATCACCGCTAATATATCTATTTACGAAGCGCGCGACGCCGCGACGTTTGTCTGCTGCCCTTTGTGTGCCTCTTAATGTATTCCCATACCCCGCGCCCCGCCCCCCGCGACGGGGACTGGAAAGTGCATCCGATGTGTCTGATTGAGCCCCCTCCCCGGTGCGGGCCCCACGTCGGGGACGGAGCCGGGCTCCAGCCAAATTCTGCAGACGATTAATTGGCATCGCCTTGCACCGCCTCCCGTAGGGTCTTCCCGGTCCCCGGGCCCCGGCGAGACGACGGCGACGACCGCGGAAAAACGGGACTGCAGGCCGCTCCGCTCTGACGTCACAGCCGCGCCGCCGCCGGTCGCCGCGTAGTAGTGGGTCAATTACACGCCCGGAGACGAAATATCGCGCTAATGGGAGTAATGGGCTCGCTTCGCGGACGAGTCACTCTCGAGAGCGGGCGCGACGCCGCGCTGGGCTGCGCCTTCATTTGCTTGCGTATGCAACGTGCGTTTCTCGGGGGAAACGGTCGTAGCTCTCTTGACTTGACTTGACGTCCTCGGGTGTAAGACGGAACCGACGGAACACCCAGTTTTGGTATATCGTGCTAATGGGGGTAATGGGCTCGCTTCGCGGACGAGTCACTCTCGAGAGCGCAAGCGACGCCGCGCCGGGTTGCGCCTTCATTTGCAAGCGTATGCAACGTGCGTTTCTCAGGGGGAAACGGTCGTAGCTCTCTTGACTTGACTTGACGTCCTCGGGCGTGAAACGGAACCAACGGAACACCCAGTTTTGGTATATCGTGCTAATGGGAGTAATGGGCTCGCTCATCGCACCATTTACTGTTGGGTTCTAAGTTTCGCCTTCGTTTGTTTGCGTATGCAACGTGCGTTTCTCAAAATGGAATGGTCGTAGCTCTCTTGACTTGACGTCCCAGAAAACGGAATCAACGGAACACCCGGTTTTGGAATGTCGCGCTAATGGGAGTAATTGGTTCACTCAGCACACGATTTACTTTTTGGTTCTAAGTTTCGCCTTCATTTGTTTGCGTATGCAACGTGCGTTTCTCAGGGGGAAACGGTCGTAGCTCTCTTGACTTGACTTGACGTCCTCGGGCGTAAAACGGAACCAACGGAACACCCAGTTTCGGTATATCGTGCTAATGGGAGTAATGGGCTCACTCATCGCACAATTTACTTTTGGGCTCTAAATTTCGCCTTCATTTGTTTGCGTATGCAACGTGCGTTTCTCTAGACGAAATGCTCAGTGTAGCTCTCGTGACTTTATGTCCCAGGGCGTAAAATGGAATCAGCTTAACACCCAGTTTTGGAATATCGTGCTAATGGGAGTAATGTGCTCGCTTCGCGGACGAATCACTCTCGTTTCGAGAGCGTACGCGACGCCGCGCCGGGTTGTGCCTTCATTTGCTTGCATATGCAACGTGCGTTTCTCAGGGTGAAATGCTCGTAGTTCTTTGGACT
Organism: Bemisia tabaci; assembly: GCF_001854935.1. Taxonomy (NCBI): domain Eukaryota; kingdom Metazoa; phylum Arthropoda; class Insecta; order Hemiptera; family Aleyrodidae; genus Bemisia; species Bemisia tabaci. The sequence goes on along the minus strand of NW_017566832.1, from coordinate 4,280,983 downwards.
TGACGGCCCAAAGTGTAAAACGGAATCATCAAAACGCCCAGTTTCGGAATATCGCGCTAATGGGAGTAATTGGTTCACTCATCGCACAAGTCACTTTTAGGTTCTAAGTTTCGCCTTCATTTGTTTGCGTATGCAACGTGCGCTTCTCAAGATGGATTTGTCGTAGCTCTCTTAACTTGACGTTCCAGGGCGTAAAACGGAATCAACGGAACATCCAGTTACGCAAAATCGCGCTAATGGGAGTGGTGCACTCATCGCAGAAGTCACTCTTGGGTTCGCGAACTGACGCTGAGTTTCACCTTCAATTGCCTGCGTAACTTCGGAAGCGCCTTCAAATCCCGGAGATACTCTACGCTTTGCCAGTCAGTTCACTGATTTCACCATACGCTCTTGCAAGTGTAGAGGGTACCAGCTACTACTGCTACTACGCATTCAAGAAGAAAAAAAAATCGTCGGTTTGGATTCCAAGCATATCAGTCAGTACTATCATCTTGTTCCCTCATTTCTTGATTTTTACACGGTTTTCCAAGAAAGTAGATTGCAATTCACCGGTGATTGCTAATTGCGTGCGACATAGTCATTTCCGTATCGGAGCTGTGGACCAATCCATCGAGGCTGAAGACGCATGAAAACACGTCTGATGGTTCATCGATTTTTTTTTCTAAGTGTCAATAACATTGTTCAAGTCAAATTTGATGTCATTGCCGTCGAAACGAAAAATCTTTGTTAAGAAGAACTTGTGAAAGAGACTACTAAAAATCGCTGTTGCACTGTATGGCCTGAACAAGCCGTTACAAAATGTGTGAAGTTAAAGTGTGACGTCACAAGGCATGACTGCTCTCCGAGCGGTTTCTCGTAAAGCTGGATTGAGGTTAGGCCGAACTACTATCCTTTTAATTCATGCTCTGCTTTCATAGTGAAGGCTGATAACATAAACACAATTATTTTCCGCGATCGTTAAAATGCTCTCGCCGGCTGAGCGCCCCTCTCGCCATTAAGGAGCAAAAGGAGAAAAAAATATTTTAAAGTTGAATGCAATTTTTTGTCAGTGTCTTGCTTGACTAAGCAATGTCGGTCGAAAAATTAATTATTTTCCTGGTCAGACAGAGAAAGAGAGATATCACTGATTAGTTTGCTCGCGAGATTTTAATTTGCGCGTTTCCCCTCAGACGCACACGAACTGCTCAGTGGAACCAGAAACTATCACATGATAGTTAGTCTCCAACTCCGTTCTCTCTCCATCTCTCTCGTGTGTTCTGCTTTTTTCTTCTTTTTTGACTAATGTCGGGCCGTGTCACTGAACTTTTAGAGGCGGTTATGAACGTTGATATTAATAATTCAGTGAACAAGTCGAAATATTTGATCAAGGTCAGTTTTCCGCGCAGGTCAGCCAAATTTTTCTCCGGTGAGGTAACGAACAATGCCAAACAGAGCGACAGATATTCGTAGAACGTCTTTTGTTTTAAAGGTATAAATTAAAATTGATTTTTCGATTTTCGATGATTTTATCGTGATCTCCCTTTCGACTGAACAGCTTAAACGAAGCCTACATCAAGCTCTCACTCCTTCACCGTTATAATATTTCCGAGATTCTAAGAGTCTGCACTAGTTGATCATGTGGACCACATTTTGCAATAAGGAAGCACTATTTCTGGCTCATTTTACAAACAACATATGTGGCATTGGTTTCCCTACACAGAAAGGTGCATTTATGGAAGAGCCAGAGATAGTGGTTCCTTATTGCAAAATGCAATCCATGCATCAATATGAGGAGAGTTATTATTGTTGCCATCTCAATCCTTTCAAACGACGTAGCTTAAACGAAATAAGGATTTATCAAGTTCCCAACTTGTGAAATAAATCCTAAACATACATTTTTGGATTCTTTTGTGCTGAAAATTGAACTTGTTCCATGAATGTTATTCTTTTTCCCCTTAATGACGCAAATTCTACAAGATCGGGTTTGATTGGTCCCTAAGAGCCCCATGCACTGCACGGAGAGAAAATCCAACACAAAAGTTTGGTTAATACGGAAAGTAAAACACAAACTAACTCAAGCCCCTGATTGACTCTGGGGTTTTCCAGTATTTCCATTGTTTTCTGCGTTACATTCACCGCAAATCGTACTAAAATCAACACAAAATTTGGGTTGGTTTGTGTTTCACTTCCCAATTAATCAAAAGTAACGTAAGAATAAAAATATTTCTCTCGGTGTAAGAGAAAGAATTACATAAAAGTTTGGTTGATAAGAAAAGTGGAGCAAAAAGCATACGAGGTGTGTTTAAAAAGTTACCGTACTGATGCTGCCTTGGCCTTTATAATGGTCCGATTAAACTCAACTAGAGCTCATTGAAACGCGCATACTCTCACAAGTACAGTAGATTTTAGTTTGTTGAAAAGTAATCAATATTTTTTGTACTGAGTCAATTCTACGGCGGCATGTTTGACCCACTCGGCGATTTTATGTTGGAGGACATGATTATGGAGATCCGTACCTGAGTGCCTTCGTTTGACCATCCTTCCCCTGCTGGCACTGAATTTAGCGCGAAGTGACCGAAATGAACATTAAAATTTGGGTCGGTTTCTGTTTCTTTTTTGACTTTACTCGAGAGTACAGGTCTATCTCTACGATCATAACAGAAGCTCCAAAGTAAGCATCGTATCAAAATTCTCACAATGCATCGGTGAGATAGCGGAGCTCATCGATGCTCCATTTTGAGTTCCGCATTTCGATCTTGAAAACATAGAGTGGAATCCCATGACACAAACTTTTCTCTCAGTTCAGGAAGCATGAAACCGATGGACCATACTGTCGTGCCAAGGGAAAACGCCGTATGAGCCTTCAGGCATTGCCAAATTTACTTTAATGAAACACGAATTTCCCGCTACACTTATGAGTACCTATTGTCCCTCAGTTTTTTTGATGATTTTATTTGCAATTCCATCGTTAGTTCCTGAAAATTTCAAGGACAAATTTTTTAAGTTTTTCCTCAAAAATACAAATTTTATCGAAGAACATTTTGCAACACTCGAATGTTCATACGGCGTTCTTCCTTAACACGATAGTATGTACGTCAATACTTACTAATTCCGATCTACGTAATCTATTTTCGGATCTAGCAAATTGGCGACCTTGTTTTTCTTCACTTAAACCTATGGAAATGTATCGATTCTTGGAGGGGCCAAGTGCCCTGACAAGAATCGATTATTTAACATAAGTTCAAATGGAGGGGATCCGATGATGCCAAATTGCTGGATCCGCCTCTGACGTAATCAAGTAAACCCGGGGGCCTCCGTAGCGTGTGCTGTGTGCACCATCGGCCTTGATTCGTCTACCTCAATTCATTATTCCTTTTTCACCGTTTTTCCTTTTTTTTCTCCTCCCTTCACTCCCGTAGTTTCTCGAGAATTCGTTAGCAGGCAAGGTGCTCAAATTTCTCTAACCCCCCCCCCCCCTTCCTTCGGGAGCGGGTCGGAAGTCCCGCGAGATGAGAATCGCACGGACCTCGATGTCTGTCTGCCCGTCTGTCTGGACGTCTGGCGGGGTTTTTTAAAGTCCTTAATTGGCAGATTATTCCGGGACCACGTGGTCCGGGCTCCTTGCTCCGTGCGCGCCGCACAGTGGATCGAGTAAATCAGAGAGAGGTAGGACAGGAAATTTTCGATTAAAACTGCAAATTATGATGTTTAATCCGTCACTTTTTTAATTTTAAGGGGTATTTCTGGAAGAAAATTTCACGAGAAAACCAATGGAACCACTTTCAGAACCTCAAAGTTTTGTATAAACGGAGTTATGAGCGTTTAATGTTTCCAAATTTTGTCCGACTTCTCCTACCGACTCGATCCACTGTGCATCGCTCATGCGAAGAGGTACGGGTTTGCGCCTCGCGGCCAAAGCGCCACACACACACATTGGACCAAGTCGATAGGAGAAGTCGGACAAAATCTGGAAACTTTGAAAGCTTATATTTTCGAAAATATGAAACAAAGAAGTTTAACAGTCATTCCATTGGTCTTCTCGTGAAATTCCCTTTCAGATACACCCTTTGAAACTGAATTTGTGACGAAATAAACATAAAAAATTAAAATTTTAGCCAAAAATTTCGTATCCGGCCTCTTCCATTAGTTCGTTCTACTGTGCGTCATGCTCTTCGAAAACGGGTAATCGCCCCGTAGAAGTCGGACAAAATCTGGAAACTTTGAAAACTAATATTTTCGAAAATTTGAAGCGAGAAGGTTTAAAAGTCGTTCCATTGAACTTTTGGTGAAATTTACTCAATTTGGAACTGAATTTGTGATGAAATAAACATAAAAATTTTAAAAGTTCAGCCTAAAATTTAATGTCCGGCCTCTTCTAATAGTTCGTTCCACTGTGCGTCATGTTCTTCGAAAACGGGAGATCGCCCCGTCGAAGTCGGACGAGCGTGCATGTCTGTGGTGTCCGGCCGCCACCTCCGATCGGAAGACTAAAGATCGTTTTCGTAGTCGATCCTTAAGGTGATTCGTCAAGCTCTCTGAGTGGTAGAACTGGCATGCAATATATCGAATCGATTAGGTCAAAATTATTCGATAGGTTAATCACGAGACACGTAGAACGCGAAAATTTCAAGTGTTGAAGGAAATTAAAAGTAGATAAATTAGTTTTTAAATAAATTCATGATTAAATATCACCATGTTTTCAGATACTAAACAGCTGCCTTTGTCGGTTCGATGTCATTTGAGTGCAGAGGAGGAGCAGCCAATTTTGCTGAAACGAAAAACACGAGAGATGTCGTCGTTGCTCTGACTTAAGAGCATATATCGATTTCCGTATGAGCCCTAGAAAGCATGGATTTATATGTAAAACAGGGCTCACGTGGGAATTGAGATTCGCCCCTACGTCAGAGGGACGACGATTTATAAGCGGCTCAAAAACGATAAGACAGTGGACACTTACTAGGAATTGCTTTAAATAATTTGAGGAAAATTAGTGAAAAATATTTCGAGATTGTTTCTTTGATGGCCGAAACACATTTGTCATAGCGGTTTAAATTCTACTACTTTTCGCCAAGAACGGTGACCCACACAGGAAAAGACTTCGAAAAGTGTATTGGTAATGTGTCCCCTCTGAAAGCAAATACGGACCGCGTTAAACAGAAAGGAATCAAGCCACATTAGCTGTTGCCAAATTTAACAGCAGGGCAATTTAATTTTTTACAAGATAACGTTTGTACGGATTCCTTTGACAATTTTAAGGAATTTTCTTTGCACTATGTAGAATATTCACTGAAATTTGCCCAAAAATCCGCTCTCAACAGTTTTAATGTAAATAATTAAATCGTCCAATTAAATTTGGCAATTGCTGATGTGGCTTGGTCCCTTTCTGCTTAACGCGGTCCATGGCTATGGTCACTTTTCCTGGTTCCAGCATGAGACTGGACCGGAAAACGAGGTTGTACATTTTTCTTGAAATCAAATGCAAGATCTTTTGATTATTTTCTAAAGTGAGGAACACTCAGGGAAAGCTATCCGAAAACATGCGGGAAAATTTTATAAAAAATTTCTCCATTTCCTCCTCACTGTCGCACAGAGCTCAATCATAATCCGTTTTCCCGACGCCTTAGATCTGAAATGACTACTTACAACAATTTTTAAAATATTCTAACAGCTCCATAGACAGCACGAATTTCCTTGAAGATGAATTACTGCTTTGCTGAGCGATTTAGTGCCAACTACAGATGAGAGTCAGACGGCTAGACATCATGAGCTGCCACCTAACGCAATTTGACTCTTGCAATCCTGCTGGTCGATCATAGACATGTTTCCTCCGTCGTTTTAAGCCACGAGCAACCGAGCCTGTACTGCTGTGTTAAGGAAAAACGTCCTATGAGCCGTCAGTCGTTGCCAAATTTTTTCAACAAATCACGAATGTTCTTGTAAAGTAAGTATTTTTCTTAATGGTGAGTCCTGTTGGATTGGCTAGAATTATTTTGCGGTAAATATGCAATGGAAGTCCCTCAATCTTCAAATTCAAATGTTGCTCTCCGTAACCTAACTGAATTGACAAAATATCCTCATTTTCTTTTTATCAAACTTTCATGTGTGTCTATAAGTCGCTTAAACGGCGTGTTAGGGCGATCTGCGATGCCTACCCGCCACAGTCATGGTAAAGATCCTTCGGAAGCTGGCATGTCTCTATATATCTCTCTCGAAATTTCATACTTGGAAAAAAAACGGGGAAAAACGCACTATCTGCCTTTCATTTTTAAATCTTACACCTCAAAGTGTGGCTTACTATCAAAGTTATACTTTCCCAAAATTTTCTTTCCAACCATTGTCAGGTTTCAAAATAAATGGATGAATCCAGAAACTGGGGGAAAATCTAGTCCACCTCGGAAATTCTCCAAAACGTTTCGAGGCCCTGACATTCCGAACATTTTCCCCCTGACTTTTCCCAAGGTTCCCCACTTTTTCCAACCGTGTGAACTTGCATTTTTTCGATAAGATCCACGTTTCAGTCCATGCGAACTCGGAAAACATTACTTTCTTATTTATGAGTTGCGTTTGGACGTTTTAAATGAGTCCCTCTTTCTCCTGCAGGAAACCATTTACTGTGGTGTCTAAGTTCTTACTCCGTTACATGGTCCACTTTGTCACTCTCAGCGTGGATGTTGCGAATCGTTGATAGCCATTTCGCTCATCCTCTCGAATATCTTGGCCCCTGAACAGTGAACATGCTTTAGATTGGGAAGGTAGGCGCTGGCCGAAAATAACAACTTTCTTTCCTGCTCCCGACAATACGTGCTTTATTTTCCTAAACAGCGCGAGTTTTCCCCGATTGCGCGCCATAAAAGGCGACGACCTGTTTTCGCGCACATTGCCGGCAAGCGATGGGACCTGAATTTGTTATTGTGTCCCCTCCCTGGACCGAACAACAACAAACTCTCCGCGTATCCGCGAACCGTGTGAAAATGGTGGCGTCGTGTGGTGTGAACGTCTCCGCTGAAATAATATCAGAGCTTCTATTGAATCAAATGCCGATTTTAGACAACTTCATCTCGTAATCGAATGCCGACTGAGATAATGAATCGAAGTTTTATCAATCATAGATTCATGAGGTATGAAGATCATTAGAGTTTAAATGGGTCAAATGCTAGTTTTTCAAACACTCTGTCACTAAAAATTGTGCTGAATGCGTTCATATTTGAATGCCTAGCTTCGAAAACTGCTGAAGAGATGAAAACTTCGTTTGAAAAAGAAATTTTTTGTTTTTTTTTAAGAGTCGCACGGTTCCTCAATTTTTTTTCTTCATTTTACGTCGTAAAGATTAAAGACACTAATTTCGTTCGTTTTGCGAAATGCCCCATTACAGGCTTATTTGAAACGTTCATATCATGTCAGTCCAATAGAATCAAAACGTTTCATTTTATTGACCATGAGGGTGTATATCGTAACGAAGTAACATACCCCGAAAATATCTTCCATTCGTCGAAAATATCAGATTGCATCAAGTTTTTTTCGTTTTCTGGAATTTTTCTTTCATTTTGGAGTTGAGTACTTTTCGAACCAAGCTATTTATTTTTTGAACATATAATACGCCCATCATTGCAGTACGTAAAACAGCCACACTGGCGCACTTGATCCTCGTGTAGAAGAAATAATGACAATTTATACAGCAGAAGTCCTTGATAATATACTTCACAGTTGACAAGTTTGCTGTGAGCGCACATTTTAATCAAAGGTCGCGAGAGAATCGAGCTCAGTAGGTCAGTTGCGCTTGTGGCAGAATCGTGTTTTGATAGTTAAAAACTGTTGCTTAAAAGAAATCATAATTGTTCATCGGTGATACTGTCCTTTGAAACTATGCGCCATGTATGATGTCAGCTTTCGTATAGTATTCCTTTCCTCTAACGCTCGCTGAGCTATTTTCAAACAACAACCAGTAAATTTGTGCCATGCATTACTCATTAGTGCATGTCAATTTTGGGCCCCAAACATAGCAGATCATAATTTTTTTCTCAGAATTACATTTTTGTCCTGCCTATATGATTCCGAATGCATATCTTATTTCGAATTGGTGGGACGCGTCAAAAATTTTTGGCGTCCTAATGTTTGCACAACACTCCTCTGCGCCGACAGTAATGGTCAAATGACGTTTTGAAATTTTAAAGGAAAACGTTTCTAATTTAACGGCAGTTTTTCGGCTCAATTCTTTTTAAAATAAATTACACCTAAAGAAACTTTTTTTTTTTTTGGAGCGAATGTGAATGAATTTTTTTTTCTTTTCAAATTTAAATTGAGTTATTGTTTCAATTTAAAAAAATCATATCGACAAAGAAACAATATTTACAAAAAGTGTTTTTCACGGAAAAGAGATTTTTTTTTTGCTTTTTTCCCTGAATGATCGATTATCGAAATTCCCCCATTTGAAGCTATGTTTAAGGATCAATTACTACAGTGTTCTTAGCGAACACCATTTTAATCGATCGTTTTCTACTCGTTTAAATGGCAGATCAATCGATATGTTGTAAAGCACGCTACGCCACTGAACAGAAGGAGCCCAATTTTTCAAAATATCCGTCAAATTTTACGGTGCGGTCGCGAACGAGTTTCAACTCGATGTGACACCATTTCCGATACAATTTTTCTCCTCCTCTTTTTATTTCGACGCCCCTTCCATTTTTCCTCCTGAAGCTCAAGAGTTCAGCCTCTAATGGCGGCCGAACGCTGACACAATGGCTCATAGTTGCACTCACGAGATTAGCACCCTAAAAATGAGCTATTGTCCATCTCTCGCACAAAAGCTCTTCGAGGGCGATGGAACCATTTGTCATCTGGAGCGACTTTTTAATATCGCCTCCACCGTTCTAGTTGTCTTGACGAAATGAGTCGCTGAACCCATCGCGAAGCAAAAAAGGTTTTAAAAACTATGTTCCATTTGAAAAATGATCACGCCTTCTAACTGAGTTTATTAAAATAATCTAAAATTCATTCCTGCTGCTATGCTTCAAAAATATGACCAATAGGATCCAAGCCTCTGCGCTCCAAAGAAGCTTACGATGATTCGTCAAGCTCTCAGATGTGGTCGAACTGGCATTGGATACATCGAATCGATCAGGTCAAAAATCTCAGCAGATTTTGAATTCTTAGCCAAAAAAGGCGAAAGTTTCTGGGCAAGAGCCTGCAGAATTATTCTAAACCAGAGAATTGAACAAATTCAGAGAAATTGAAGCAGAATATTGTTTGGAAAAAACCGCGTATTCGATGAAGGAATCTATAACTGCATCGAGATCCCAGAGTTGCACAATATACGTAGCCTCTCTCTCAGCGTCGTGACTTAAATCTTCATGCATTTTTTAAAATTTTTTCGCAAATAATTCTTAACTTTTAAAGTCGCATTCGTCACAGCTCAACTTTTACTATTGATCTAACTACGTCTGCCCCTAAGCTGTTAAGATAATTATTTTAGGATTTCCGAACTAAAAATAACACAAAATTAAATTGTTTTCCGGCTAAAAAAGGGCTTTACAGGCGAATCCACGAAGGATGAAACTTCAGTATTGCATCGTTTACACTTCTGACTCAAGTGACCACCTGCCGTGTGGTTTGAACACTATAATTTCTTTTTCTGGGTCTTTTTTAAGAGTGTGCATCGATACACATATGTTGAAATCTAAAGTGCACGAAGATAACGTGTTATTATTCGGTCATAAATTCATCAATTCATCATGAATTATTTTGAAGCGCTGTGAGGAAGCGAGAAAATTGCCGGTTTTTAAAAATGCGGAACGATTCGCACCTTTTCTATACGTTGTAAAGTAATCAAATGTGACAGCTTGGTAGGTGTGGTATATCTCACTTTCTTGTGTTCCTGATATGCGTGACAAAGAAGGCTGGAATTCCCGCACCAACTCAGCAATGATTCACTGATCATACTTTTAAGGCAGATTAAAAATTGGACTGCATTTTGCAATTTGGAACTATAAATTCTGGCCCTTCTGGAAAAACTTTTTTGTGCATAGGGAAACTAATGGCACATACGTTGTTTTTAACCGGGCTAGAATTTGTAGTTCCCAATTGCAAAATGTAGTCCAATTAGTCTTCACAAATCAAATTTAAAAATAGGCGATTCGCGCCATTATGTCGCTATCCTCTTTTCTCCAACGGCGCACAGTCGATCGAACAATCAAAGAGGTCGGACGTACAATTTTTGACTAAAACTGCAAATTCTGATGTTCATTTCGTCAAATTTTAAATTTTTAGTGATGCATTTGGTAGAAAAGTTCACAAGGAAACCAATGGAACCGTTCTTAGATCCTCGAAGTTTTGTACAAACGGAGTTATAAGCGTTTTAAGTTTCCAAATTTCGTCCGACCTCTCCTATTGACTTATCCACTGTGTGGCGAAAGAACCTGACGTGTACCGACGGAGTCAAGATTTGAAGCATGTCGGATCAAAAAGGCACTAAGTCGCTTTTTCAACTTACCAATAAACCCCATTTTTTAGCACGATGAATTTTCTTCAGTCTAAACTGAAACGAGCTTGCTGTTCAAACAGTTTCCCACGATTTTTGGGATCTTCAAGGGGGGCTGTCAATAGTTACGAGATTGTTAAAAGGATGTCCGGGGCTGCGTCTCACGACTTTCCAAGAGGGGAAGCAGGTCAAAGTACCGGAAAAAGCGCATTGCACAGGTGGATCCAGATACTGGAGGATGATGGGGTCGGAGGGGCTCTGCCCAGTTAATGTTTGAAAACTTTAAGCATCCATTGTGCACTTAGTCAATTTTGTCATGGATACTTACCAAATTTAAGCATCTTTCCTTCCATTCTTTTTTCTGTCTTCCTTCCTCCCATTTCCTCGGAGGCTCCCTACGCCCCCCCCCTCCTGGATCCGCCTATGGTGCATTACGTACTTTATGAAGACACACTAAATTTGTGAATTTCGTTACATACCTATTTTTCACGAACTTAAATTTTTTACGATCAATTTAAAAAAAAAAAAACTTTGTTGAAAAGTACCAGACTAGACTCAGCCCTAAAAATAGTATTAAAATATTTTAAAAACTGACTAGACGGAGAGGAATACTGTCAAACCCCCCCCCCCCTTTGTTTTGTTAAAATTGGGATTTTAACAAAATTCCCCTCTGACTAGTGAGCTTTCAATATATTTTAGGTTTACTTTTTACTTTTCATGAAGAATTGGAATCCTATTTTCTCGGGTCGGCAATCACCATGACACCCTCCACCCCAGCGCGGGGCCGCTTCGCCGCCGGGGGGCCCGCCCCGGGTTTTTATCTATTTTCGATGCAGCGGCTCGGTACGGTCGGGGCCGGGTCGGGGCGGCGCTAAAACTTTGCGCTGCATTCTCCAGGCGGCGGCGGCGCGCGGCCGACACAAATGCATTCTGTTCGGTGCACCCGTCTGCGCGTCCGGGGCCGGGGGCAAGACCAGCGGAGANNGGGGGGGGGCAGGGGCCGACGGGCGAGAAATATTTGGAGCGGCGCGGTGCCCAAGGAGCAGCCGACAAAAAGGTCAACGCTGGTCGCCGCCGCCGCGCCGTATTTTGGCTCCTCGGAGTGTTTTTCAGTCGCAGCGCGGGCTACTTTCATTCAGCCAGCACGTCAATGGCCGAACAGACTAGGCCGCCATTGCCGATTTTCAAGTTTTTTCTTACGTTCAACCTAGAGTACATAACGTCACCTTCCGGCCAAAGTGTCACTAGAGTCCCTTTATACCGAGAATAAAGACAATGCGAATCCATTTCTGATTGGTTCCCGTATTTTAGGCTCTCACAGTGTCACAAACGGAAATAAAGATCACATTTTCGTCAATTGCAAATATTATAAACTGGAATGGACCGGGGAAT
>NW_017566832.1:4231685-4265733 GCF_001854935.1 Bemisia tabaci | reverse complement strand
CCATCGAGCAAAACCAGACTATGATTACACAGGGTTGCCACAGTTAAGGGCAACCGGGAAATGTCAGGGAATTTTAAAAAGTCAGGGAAAATCTGGAAATGTCAGGAATTGTGACGACAATATCAGGGAAAAATTGTCAAGTCACCTTAATTTCATTTCTAGAATGGGTTTGACGTCTCGAATAACACATTTTGCCTGAAATCTATTTCAAACCAAGTCCTTTTATCCATCTGGCAAATCTTCAATTGTCAGGAAATCGTACCAAAATTTGTCAGGGAAAACAGGGAAATGTTAGGGAATCTCATCTTCCAAATTCTTTGGCAATCCTGAAGATGGCATTTCGTAAAATTCGGTTTTGCTGAGAATTTTTCACGAATTTCACATGAAAGTTCATTTCGCTGAAAAAATTTCAACGACGAATTTCAAACAGGGAGACATCAGGAAATCTCATTTTTTTACTTAAGCGACCAACCCTGTACAGTTCTTGAAGTCGGTTACCAGTGTTCGAAACTCACCTCTGAGTTTTAGGAGCCATTTGGCGCATCAAGCCCGATTTTTAGGCGCCATTGAAGATTTTTCAGGGTCCAAATTGACTTTTTGCCTATATATTACGGCGCATTTTGTGAAAAGTTAGACGCAAAGATGTTTTCGTAACAGAACTAGTAAGAAGCTGTAACTTGGGGAGCACTAAGGATGAAATCGTGAAGAATAGAAAAAGCTTTCACTTGTAGTGCTTAAAATTTCGAATAATCACCTACTATGAAAATTCAGATTTTTGGGAGCAATTTTTAGGGGCCACGTTGGCGCAGAGCCTTCATTTTTAGGCGCCATGACAGATTTTTTAGGCGCATTTGGCGCGTTGGTGCCTCTGAGTTTCGAACACCGGTGACAACCCTGTACAGTTCTTAAAGTCGGTTACTGCGGGGTTTTTTTTTCGCGTAAAAGAGGATATCCCCTACGGAATGCAGAATTGATAAGAACTTTCGCCCACTTCCCGTGAAAACCCAGTCTGGTTTTGATTATTTTTTATCACGACAATCCTTTCAATCGAGAAGCTCGAGTCGAAACCGTGCCACGCTTGTTTGTCTGTCTCTGAACAGATGAAGGTCAAGGTTCCGTTCCCCAATTTGATGCGTCGCCATCGTTAAGCTGGTGCTCCCCTCGAATTTTCCACCACGTGAACCTCAAACAGTCCGGGATTAGTTAAAATAACGCGCTTCTTCTATCACACGGAGCAGAAGAAACGTCACCGTGGCAGTAGCGTGGCGTGAATTGCGATATATCGATTGTTATGCCATTTAAACCTATGAAAAAAGATCGATTATCAGGGTGTTCGCAGCGAACACCTTAGTAATCGATTCTTTATCATAGTTTCAAATGGCGAGATATCGAAAATCGATTATTCACGCCACGCCACTGCACCGTGGCCAATCAAAGTTTTCGGCCATAGAAACCGATTTTAGATGTAAGCAGTGTTCGAAACTCACAGGCGCCATCGCGCCAAATGCGCCTAAAAAATCAGCCATGGCGCCTAAAAAATGAAGGCTCTGCGCCAACGTGGCCGCTGAAAATTGCCCGAAAAAAAAAACTGGATTTTCATAGGAAGTCACATAAAGAAAGAAAAACAAATCTATTTGAAGTGAAAAAACTCAGAATTGTCAGCATCACAAGTGAAAGCTTGCTTTTTCTGTTCTTCACGATTTCATTCTTAGTGCTTTCGTCTTCCCCAAGTTACAGCTACTTACTTACTAGTGCTGTTACGAAAACATCTTCCGTCTAACTTTTCACTAAATGCGTCGTAATATCTAGGCAAAATGTCAATTTGGCCCCTAAAAATCGGGCTTGATGCGCCACATGGCTCGTAAAACTCAAAGGTGAGATTTGAACACTGGATGTAAGTCACTAGTACTCAATTTCTTTAGCCGCACTTAAGAATCGTTAGCTTCGTCGAGAAAACTCTGGTTATCTTAACCTAAGTTCGTTCTCAGGGTGTCTACAAGTCCAAAATTTCCGGAAAGTCCGGAAATGGTATTGGTTTTTTAAGGGCGGTCCGGAAGTACTGAAAAAGTTCGGAAATTCCACAAGGAGGTACTGAATTTTTTTCGTTTCTGAGCGAGAAATTCAAATTTTTGAAATGTTTCGGATTTCGTCAAATATAGTCACTAAAAAGAACTGAATTTTTCTGCTGAGGAGGTACTGAATTTCTTGGGAAAGTACTATAAAAGTACTGAAAAGTTACCTTTAAATTACGGATTTTTGGCCCGTCTGTTTCAGTAGACACCCTGGTTTTCTATAATATTTTGAACCTTTTCTTCCGTTCGAAGAGATGGGGGAATTCTATTATTTTGTTTTGTAAAATATAAGATGTAAATAAGTAATCTGCCTCTTGGAGAAGCCCGAATGTTTTGTAAAATAAAACATATAAATTATCTTCTTCCCGGGGAGGCCCAAATGAACCTCTGTTGACTTCATGTTGAATCGGAGTCGGCTAGGCAACTAAACCAACTCCGAAGCGAAACACGGAGTATCTCGTGAAAATGAAGGCGCTTCACTGTCCGAGGTATATTTTGCATCTGAAATATTCTCCTTCAAGTTGAGGACGGATGCAGTATAGCTCCTTCCTTTTAATGGACTGATTTGATGGTAATTTGTTATCCAGTTTATTTACTGGCTCTACCCAACGCAAATGACCTGTTTCGGTATCGTTTATTTTGCTGCACCCCTCGAAAGTTACGCAATTGGTCGATTTAGTAACAACTACATTCAGAAGTGTAATCTGCCCATCTACTGATCCAGCGGCTACGTCATTGGATGCAAATTGATGTTCGACGGTTCCTACAAAAACAGATATAATACACAGTGGTGTGGCGTGCTTTGCGATTTATCGATTGTTATGCCATTTAAACCCATGGAAAAGGATCGACAAACAGGGTGTTCGCAGCGAACACCTTAATAATCGATTCTTTACCATTGGTTTAAATGGCAGAACAATCGATACATCGTAATTCACGCCACGCCACTGATAATACATGACCTCACCGCATGTGGGCCAGGGTGGTCAAATGCGTCAAATTGTTTCTCGGAATCGAAATTTCTCAGGTCCGAGGAGTCATAAATTGATCTATGATTTATTAATGAAAAATTCGCAGTGAACTAGCACAATACTGCCGTGTTAATGAAAAACGCCGCATGAACATTCGAGAGTCGCCAAATTTCCCTCGATAAAATGTTTTATTTTTGCGGAACGATATAAATATTTTTCCTTGAAATTTTCAGAAACCAGATGAAATTGCGCACAAAATTATCTGAAAAATGGGAAGGAGAATTTACACCGGTTTACCAGGAAATTCGTGTTTTATCAAAGGAAATTTGGCAACGCTTGAAAGTGCATACGTCGTTTTTCCTTCGCACGGTAGAATAAATATTCAACACAAAATTTCGACTTGACGCTAGGTTCAGGGTAGGTTCAGGGGTTCTTACGTTCACAGGTTCGAATATCGTAAAAATGACGTAGGCCCTAAATTCGTCGCTTACCTGACATAAGGACGTAACTACACTCCGCAATGAACCCTGTCTTCCATACATTTCAATGCTTTTTCGGGCTCATCTCAATGTGCAGTTACGCCTTTATGTCAGCCAAGCGACGAATTAGTCCAATTCCGCCCGTATTTTGAGCGTGTAACGCGAGAGCTTTGCACGGCGGTCGTGGTTTCTGACGTATGGCTCACGTCGTGACGTCGCACGAGTCGGTGGCAATCGGAACTCGCTTGACGCAAGTGAGAGAAGACTCATCGAGATCCTTAGTTGCGAAAGTCTTGTTGACTATTCATCCGAGCTTCTAGTGCGCAAACATCCTGTTTGTATACTATCGGTTCGAGTAGAATGTTGTGACAAATACATTTTTTACCGCCCTCGGGTTTCAGGGTTGCAAGCGTGAGGGGAAAAAGCAGAAAATCAGAGTCTCAATTTCCGTAGTTAACAGAGAGTCATAAATTCCGTAGTCAACAGAGAGTCACAATTTCTGTGGTCAACAGAGAGTCACAATTTCCGTAGGTAACAAAGAGTCATAAATTCCGTAGTTAACAGAGAGCCACAATTTCCGTACTTAAACGAGAGTCATAATTTCTGTAGTTAATTTTGAATTTCAGCTCCGCTTGCTGTTTTGCGTCGCAGGGTTGCCACAGTCAGGGAAGACTAGGAAACGGCAGGGAAAATGACAAAAATGTCAGAGAAAATTTGTTAAAGCACCTTTATTTGCTTTCTAGAATGAATGTAAGGTTTCGAACAACGCATTTTGCCTGAAAAGCATTTTCAATTATGTCTTTTTAACCGTCTGTCAAATCTCCAATTGTCAGAGAATTTCACCAAAATGTGTCAGGGAAATGTCAGGGAATTTCATTTTCCAAATTCTGTAGCAACCATGTTCAGGATTCTCACTGTCAGGGAATTTTTAAAAGTCAGAGAAAACCTGGAAATGTCAGGGAAAATGACGAAAAGGCAGGGAAAAATCGTCAAATCACCTTCCTCAGCTTTCTCGAGTGGGTATTTGACGTTTCGAACCACAAATTTGCCTTAAAACTATTTCTAACCATGTCTTTTTAAAAATCTGGCATTTGTTCAATTGTCAGGGAATTTCACCAAAATGTATCAGGGAAATCGGTATGCAGACAGAAGGTCCACAGCAAAAATTTCCATAAACAAAAAGTCTACATTTTTTGGTCTAGGTTTACAATGTCTAAAACTAAAAAGTCCACTACGAAAATGTCTACAAATAACAAGGTCTCCTAAAAAAAAAGCCCATACTCAGAAAAATCACTTCTGAATGGAATAGGTAGAGTGAACTCACATCAATTACCTCTTTAGCTGTATCTATGGAGAAGAATCAGCTTGTAACCATTTTCCTTTAATAGACGCGTTATAGTATGTAGACATTTACTTTCTTGGGCATTCTAAACGTAGACTACTTAATTGCAGACATTTTTACTGTAGACATTTTTTTAGTCGACCTTTCTTTCGTAGACCTACTGTCCGTGATTCGGGGAATCAGGGAATTTTCAGGGAATTTAATGGAGATGTTGCATGTGTGAGGCATTTGCGATTTGACCGTTGATTCTTTTGAAAAAGTTCGCGTGAAACACGATGGTGCCACTGGTTTTCTCTGAAATCAACTCCCAAGCTCAAAAAAAGCTTTCAAGTTGAGGCCGAAATGGAGGGAATGTCCCACGATATTCTGAGAGTCCACCTCTACATCAAGACCAACTCTCCATGCAAAGATAGGGAGGAAATACATTGACAGGGTTGCCGTGATTTCAGTTTTAGAATCCCGAAATGAAGTGGCAGCCCTGTCAATGTATTTGCTCCCTATCTTTGCGTGGAGAGTTTGCCTTGGATGTAGAGGTGGACTCTCAGGGTAAGGTGAGATATCCCCTCCATTTCGGCCTCAACTTGAGAGCTTTTTTTGAGCCTGGGAGTTGATTTCAGAAAAAACCAGTGGCACCGTCGTGTTTCTCGCGAACTTTTGCATAAAAATCAATTGTCAAATCGCAAATTCCTCACTCACGCAACATCTTCATTTTCTAAATTCTGTGGCAACCCTGTGGAGCAGCCGATAGATCGATTATTTCACATGCGTTTAAAGGAGCATTGTTGCCAACTTTTGAGAGTCTCCACCGTGCCCGACGATCAATTCGTCGCCTCGTCGATTCCAACGGAGGCCCGTTTTCTTTTCTGTTCTTTTCGTTTCTTTCGGTGTCGGAGAAATCACGAGNGGGGGGGGGGGGGGGGGGGAGAAAAGAAAAAGCGACGGCACGGTGGCGGCGAGGATGATAACCGGGATTAGCATAGCACATTTGGAGTACTTACGCGGAGCATTTGCATATTACATTCATTCATATCAATACACCCCATTAACATATCATCATTTTCATTCCTTTCCGGAGCGGACGTTGTTCCACGTTCGTCGCTCGCCCAAGTCTCCGGGGCTTTCCACTCCGAGGCGACTCCCGCTCCCGGCGTTCGAATTCCCCAAGATAAACGGACAGAAAATCCAGTTAGCCGGAAATACAGAGTGTCGCCGGGTTAACGGACGTGGGATCCGTTGCACGCAAGAGATACACTGCCGTGCTAAGGAAGAACGTCGTATGAATATTCGAGAGTTGCCAGATTTCCGTCGGCGAAATGTTTATTTTTGAGAAAAATTATGAATATTTTTCCTTGAAATTTTCAGACATTTTTGATCAAATTACAAACAAAATTATCTGAGAAATCGGTAGACAAAGAATCAAAACCTTTCCTGAAAATTAGTGATTTGCTGGGGAAAATTTGGCAACGCCTGAAGGCTCATACGGCGTTCTTCCTTAGCACGGCAGTACAGCCAACTGAATATTCTGTCCAAGTGTGAATTCACTTTAAAATCACGTTCAGGGGGTCTCTACAAGGCCGGAAAGTCCGAAAACAGCACTGATTTTTTAGGAGTAGTCCGAAAGTACTAAAAAAGTGCGGAAAGATGGTCCGGAATTTTTATACTTCTTTGATATTTTTGTCGCAATTTGAGCGAGCCATTCAAATCTTTGAAATTTCTCGAATTCAGACAATTGGAGGCACTGAAGAAGTACTGAATTTTTCTGGTGAGGGGGTACTGAAATTTTTGGAAATGTACCGAAAAAGTATTGTAAAAGTACTGATCCTTGGCCGTTTTAGTAGAACACATCAAAAAAGTCTGAAATCCACTCCTCAGCGCGCAATCTACGTAGTTAAAGTTACCGCTTGTGCAGGCAGTTTTTCAAAGTGGCCATCAGTCAGGTTAGCCCGGAGAGAGACCTAACCCAAATAAACAAACAATCTCGCGAACTGTCATAAACTCCCTTTGCGTAAGATGTCAATTGATTTAAAATTCTTGTTATCATAAAATGAAGACATGCAAAGGGGAAAACGCTCGCAAACGATTGCAATCATACAATAGAAAAAGTTAATGAAATCTTTAGTTTACTCAGGTCTGTTTTTCTTACTCCTCTGCCTGTACGAACCTGGTCGGCGGTGACGGAGAAAAACTGCTCGGAGACTCGAAAAACTTGAAAAAGAGCGTTACAAACTACGCAGATAGCGCGCTAAGGAATGGATTCCGGAAATTTTTGACGTGCCCAACATGATTTGCATGCGATTTTACCTGTGAAAAGGGGGTAAAATTTTGGGACTGAAATAGGAACTTAACTCTTGTAGAAGAAGCCACCGGTTTTTTTCTCGATTTTTGGTCACCTTTTCGAAATTTTTAGATCTGATATGACGGTTGACTTATTTTGATCTAAAAATTGAGTACACCATTCGAAAGGCAATTATAAATACACAAGTCGCTTTGGTCGTGTGAAAGGTCATGCATCCTATTTCGCAATCATAAAGAAGGCAGAAAAGGAAGAGAGGGAAAAGTCGTCTTCGTTGGTAATTTCACCTCAAGGAAAACCAAAGGTTTGCCTAAATCCATGTTTTAACCTTGTGACCCTTCTCAATTTTTTAAACAATTAAAATTTTCTGACCTCTTTTCGAGAAAGAAATTTTCCGCGATTTATCCTGGTGCCGCACGTGCCAATGGAAATGCGGCCATGATTTTGGAATTTTTTCCCTCTGGTCCTAGATCTTTCTTCCCTCTGTTCCTGAGGAAATAGATTTCCTTGTCACGATTTGGCTGGTGTCTTTTTCTTCAGCGGAAACAAACGATGAAGAAATTTTGGCGTCATATTAAAACAAATGAATATAGCCATGACAATACTGAGTTGATTGAAAAGGTCTCCATTGCTACTCTGCAAATTTAGAATGTTTTCAATGCTTTGTATTTGGACGGAGTTAAACAGAAAGGAACCAAGCCACATCGGGATCGAACCGAGAAAAAGAGGTTTAAAGTTTGGCTCCTGCATAAGACTCAATGTAAAAGATAAACTTCAAGATCAATTTCTGCAAAATTTGCTCCAACAAAAACTTCGAATTTTTGGTGATGGATAGTAGAGCAGTGGTTGAGTTCAAAACCACTCATAACTCAATTTTTTCCAAAATGTGGGTTGGTTCCTTTCTGCTTAACTCAGTCCATTTAATGCTACTCTGATAGGAAAAAAACGGGCGTTGAACTTAATCGCTCCGCTTACCTCAACACTCAACGGTTACGGGCGGAACACTCAAAATTCAGCGGCCTTGTGCCCTTTCCCGAGCACAGCATAAAACGGAGGCTCTGACGCAAAAGAAACGAAATCCGTCTTTTGAACCGTTTCTCGGGCACACATTCACAGCGACGAAGACGCGCCATTACGGTTTGGACTAGTTGAAAGAAAGTCGTCTGAAATTTCTCAAAAACCGAATCCCGTTTTCGACTTCGCGGAATCCAACGCTCGCCCGCGGCCCAAAGTGGATCGAGTCCATGGGAAAGGTCGGACAAAATTTGGAAACTTTAAACGCTTATCACTCTGTTCATACATAACTTTAAGGTTCTATAAGTGGTTTCATAGGTTTTCTTATGAAATTTGCTTTTGGAAGCACCCCTTGAAATTGAAAATTTGACGAAATAAACATCAAAATTTGCAGTTTTAGTCAAAAATTTCATGTCCGACCTCTCCCATTAACTTGATCCACCATGCGGCCCCGCGATCGCGGATTTACGGCGACGCCGCAAAATCCACCGGATTTCACGCCCAAAAGCAAGGCTTTTTCGTTTGAAATGGCAACGCTGTCACGAATTTTTAGAAAGCCGCCGCCGAATATTACCCGGACAAAATGAAGAGTGGTGGCGGTGCAAAAGTGTGAAATAATACGCAAAATGAACTTCATGTTGCAATTAGGAACTACGAATTCTGGCTCATCTGTAAAAACACTTATGTACACAGGGAAACTAATGGTCCATGCGTTGTTTCTGAACCGAGAATGAGCCAGAAATTGCAGATGCGGATTGCGAAATGTAGACCAAATGTACCTTTATTATTTAAGGTTAAAGAAACGGTAGGTACCTAATTTTCCAAGGAAAGCAGTAATGAAGGTGTGAGACAAGGAAATACTCGATATGGTTTAATAAATGAAAATTTTGTATTTTTCTAATTTCTAATTTCTTCAACTAATTTCTTTGAATTTCTGTTTCAGGTACGTGTTCTTCGATGTCCGGTGTTCTTTAAACATTAAACAACGCTGCGCCGTAATTGTAAGTTAGGTTTATTTTTTTAAATATTAGAAATTAAGGATTTTTGAAGGTCGTTTTGCTATAGTTAAGTTTAAGTTATAAACGATGACAAATCGACGTTTTTTTAACTCAAAAAAACCAAATTTTATCGAAAAGGATCTACGCTTAAAGTCAAAATTACATGTAAGGAATTTTTTTAGTGTTCATATACTTTTTCAACCGTGGAAAATGCATTCCTTGTGACCCTTCGTGGCCCTGTGAAAGCTTCAAGCACGAGAACCAATCAGAAATGGACTCTATTTATCCTATCTTCTCACAAAGGGACTGTATACTCAGTGAGTTTAGTGCGAAGCAAGGGGAATTTCAAACAGAGGGGACCGCAGCCCAAGTTCGTTGCCCTATCCCGTGCGCCAAAACGGTCCTCGGCGCGAAAATTGCGGCGCGAAAAACTCGTCGGAAAATCTCGTTCCGCGGGGGGAAAGTTTTACTCGATAAATCGCCAAGTTTCCCAACAAGCTTTACCTCGTTAAGCACGAAAATCTTACGAAACACGACCTTTTCGTCGTGTTTTTCTATCCGTGTTATTTATGGCATTCCGATTGATCTTCACCAACAGGTTTCTCGTCGGAATTTTTTCTCGATATATCGATATTATCATTTGAACCTATGGTGAAGGATCGATTATTAAGGTGCTCGATGCCAACACCCGACAATCGATCCTTTTTCGTATATGTTTAAATGACAGAAATCGATTTGTTGTGAAGCACGACTAGGTACTGCCGGCGATGTGTTACTCGGAATCTCGCGAACACAACACGAGGTTTTTCCACCGAAATCGCTGAATGATAACCGGATCAGTATGATAAATGAGGCCGGAAATTAGGAAAAATACCTCGAAAGTTCAAGAACCGTCCGAAGGAGACGAATGTTTGTTTCATGCGGAGGGTGGGAGGGAGGTGTACGTGGTTTTCAAATCAAAACTCCGGAAAGGCTCGAGACTGAAGTATTGGTAACCTTGTCGTAAAGTCTGTTAAGAAACTCGTAAATTTGCAAAAGACATGCCTTCAAAAAAACTGGTGTAATGGATCGTATTCGATAGTGGTTCGTCGTATCGTTTGGTTCAAAACAATTGAATATAACCTCAAACCAAAATTTTTGGATATTAATCAGAAAAGCTGAAAATAAGAAATTTCGTAGCAATTTCCCTACTCTTGGCCAATTAGCACTCATATGTAGATATCAAAAATCTATCACAAAAAACCCGTTCCGTCAGATTACTCAATTGACTTTTGAGGCTATGTTTATGTTTTAAACCTATTGATGTCGATACAATCTCACCCGTTTGATGTATCGAATACGCCCTATGTGCATTCTTTAGAAAGCTCGATCTGAGTATTTCGTAATAGAATCCACGCCTAATAAGTTTACACACATTCAGAGCCACGGAAAATCCATGATTCTTTCGATTCATGCGCAGGGGCTATCGCCAATTTTTGCGCTTGAAAGTAAAAATTTGCGGAGATGCTTTTCGTAATCGATACGATACATCGTATGCCAGTTCGACCGCCGCTCAGGTCGAATCACCTAATCGATCCTTTATTATTACTTTCAATGATTAATTTTTTTTTATTAATTTACGTCGTTACAATGATTAATTATTTTTTATTAATTCAAGTCGTTAATTTTGGTCGTTTACCAATACATTTCCCCGGAAATAAAAAGTCTCGGATCACAATTTGAAAAATGCATTCGAGAAATTTTCTGTGCGGCTGATATCATAGGGAAAGATGTAATTGTGAGAGATTCAAGCAATACTCGTAATCGAGTCCATCCAAAATCTCTAAAGCAGATTAAAGAGTTGCAACGAAAAGAATAAGGCCATGTAATTGGAAACACAAGAGGCACTCGCAGTTGTGATGCGCCTTCAATTGTGCAAGGTAGGCCACAATCGCTCCGTAGAGCACGTTTAGTTGTATTTTTAGGTTCGAACCTAACTAAGTTGTTTTCTGCGGCGAAGACAGCGGTTCAAGCCAAAAGATAATGAAACTGTGCGGTAGTTGAATTAATTCACGAAACTATGAACTTTCTTTTTCTTTTTCGTATTCTTTCTATCAATTCCCGTGGAAAAAGAAGATAATAATTGGTCATCGTGAATGAAAGAGAGACTCGCAGTTGTGATGCGCCTTCAATTGTGCAAGGTAGGCCACAATCGCTCCTCGGAGTACGTTTAGTTGTATTCTTAGGTTCGAACCTAACTAAGTTGTTTTCTGCGGCGAAGACAGCGATTCAACCTAAAAGATAAGCAAACTTTTCGTTAGTTTAAATAATTTACGAAAATATCTATTTTCCTCTTTTTCTTTTTTTGTATAATTTTTTCCAATCTCTACTGAAAAATAAAATCATTGGTCATCGTGAACAAAAGAGAGAATCAAAGTTGCGATGCGCCTTCAATCGTGCAGGGTAGGCCACAATCGCACCTTGGAGTACGTTTAGTTGTATTCTTAGGTTCAAACCTAACTAAGTTGGTTGCTGCAGCGAAGACAGCGATTCAAGCCAAAAGATGAGCAAACTGTGCGTTAGTTTAAATAATTTACGAAAATAGTAACCTTTTCTCTTGCTTTTTTTGTATTCTTTCTTTAAATTTCTACTGAAAAATAAAATTATTGGTCATCGTGAACAAAAGAGAGAATCGAAGTTGTGATGCGCCTTCAATCGTGTAGGGTATTCCACAATCGCTCCGTGGAGTACGTTTATTTGTATTCTTAGGTTCGAACCTAACTGAGCTATTTTCTGCTGCTCCTAAGAAACGATGATACTTATACTTATGAATTTGAAGAATCATTTGCGATGATAAAAGAATTGTAAAATTTTGAATTAGTAAAATCAGGATTTGGATTCAAGGACTAAAGACATCGCATTCAATGCGAGAATCGGTGGCCGATTTTTTCTGTTTTTTTTTGTGTGTCGCACTTGGTGGTTTAAGATTACTGTATATTTTCCGTGGTGAAATTCTGTTGTTATTTTATCAAATTTTGAAACTTTTTGGAGTGGAGAAAGAGAACAGAAGGTGTTATTGGCCTGATGCTCCGATCATCAGATAATTGAAATTTCTATTAAGAACTACGATTAAATACCTCTTAGAATAACTCCTATCAAAGTAGTAAATGAAAATGTTCAAACTTTAAAAATTCGGCGGTAGTTTAAACTAACTGAAGGAATCTGCTCTATACATTTGACAATCCACGATCTATGTAATTTTATATTTGATAAATTTACATATCGCTGTCACACAAAAATTTGAAAATAATACCCGTTTAAGTTTTGTTTAAAATCGAAAAATTAAGTCAACAGGAAAGGAACCGATATTTTTCGATAGCTCACACAAATTTCTGAAATTTCACGAAATATTTCACGCGGAATTTCAAGATTTTATTTTTCATGATATTTTACCACCCTGAGCCCTGAGTCAGGGGACCCTTGGCGGATCTAGAATTTTATAAAAATTGTCCCGGGGGCTAATCCGGCCCCTCGCGTATTTACACCAACGATTTATTTTTATTCAATTAACGGGGGCCGGCGTACCACGCCTAGCCGCCTCCCCCGGCTTATTCCGCCGCCGAAACCCCGGGTTGATAAAGCCAACCGCGGCGCGCGGCGCGGCCGTAAATGTTATGCAACGGGGTTCCTATGGCAACGCCCGGCGTGACGTCACTGGATGCGCGCGCAGCTCCGGCGTGGCGGAGAAGCGAGAACAAAACAATGTCGCGGAGTGGGGGAAGCCTCGTCGGTCCGTTGTTTGGATTTTAGTCACAGTTTACTTTCCGTTCGCGCCAGCTATCGCAGCCTTCTCGCAGGAAATAATTCCCTACCAGTTCGGTGTTCGAGTGACGTTTGCCGTGAAATCCCCGTGTGTCCTTTCTCCAGAAACGCCAACGGTCGCCAAGTGCCGAGTGATAAGAGGCCTTCGCCTTTCATGAATGGTTGGGAGTGGCCCTGCGTTCATTCAGCGGAAAACCGAACAGTCCCGGTTCCACGTCGATCCCAGTCGCAGTCCCCGACGTGGCTCAGTTTCTCACCGACGGTTTTCTCTTCGAATTCGAATCATGTTCGTACCTTGATTTCGCGTCGGTTAATTAATGAATAATCTCGTTTTTCGCACGACGAAGATGAAAGTCGTGCACGGCTGTGTGAGTGTGTGCGCGCGTGTTCGTCGACCGTCTGTGTTTGTTTATCTCGTCTCGGCCGCGCTACCGAAAGTGTTCTTCGGCCCGCTCGTCGAGATCTAGTTGGATGTTGTTTTGGTGTCGATTTGGATTTGGAACCTTTACGCATCGCCCGTTTTGTGCGCTTGGATTTTTGGATTTTTTACCGTGTCGGATCGCGCTGTTTCCGCTATGAGGTACGTTGATGCCAGCTCTGTTTTAAACTGTTGTTTTTCCTGTCCACGTGTCTACGTGCAGTCAGTAGCTCACTTATTATCTGCCTCTCTTCGATGCAGCTGCCGCTGTGGTGTCAAGTCGCCATGATTAAATTCCACAGCAATAGATAATTCTGTTCCCTTCGGGAAAAAGACGGCTACGTCGGCAGAGTGAGCCGTTGTTTTATCCTATGTTTTTCGATAACTTCTTATCAGTAGATCGTTATCATGCGTGTTTGTTTACGTTTCCGAGAAGGCGGTCTGGCAACGCAGCTGTCTGGAGCGCGGTGCATGTTGCAGCGACGCTGGCGCTACGAAACAGCTGCTTGCTTGCTGGCTGCTTGCAGCGGTTTTTTTTATTTTCCAAATCCCCGATGCGATGGATGGATGGCGATCGTTTCCTACCGATCGCGATGCGTTTTACCTCGTCACCGTGCGTTTTTGTATTTTCGCTGAGCTCGCGGTTGCTAGTCTTGAGGACGGATAGAAACGATGTCTTTTGCGTCACTGGAATTTAATTTATCGACATCCACGCAAACAAAGTTTCGTATCAGTAACCGTCAGGATGAACGGTTGTGTGAGTTCCCTATGACGTTGCCAAGTTTATCGAATTCCTCCGGTTTTTCTCGGGGAGCCGTTATTGGCTAAGGACGCGCCAAAATTGTACATGAATAATTTGTAACTAAGTTACTCATTTTTTGTTACAGATATTATTTCTTATTTGCGTAACATACCCCACAAAAATAAATCATCTTTCGGACAATATTATTTACTTTAAATTTACAAAAAAAGAAAGTAGGTAAAATTAGATATCTTTTATGAGGAGATGAATTATCATTTTGAACTTATAATCTCTCTATATGAATTATTTTTATGTTAATTTTTGTTATGATTAATCAGATAAAAACAGGGTAAAAAATGGTAATTTGGTATTGGTTTTTCCGAAAACCTATTTGTTAGTATAATTCTATTTCTATGCACAGTGGATAATCGAAACCGTGTTTTACAATACACGAAACTGTCACTCATTATTTATAATATGTTATATTTATTCTCTACTTGAAGATCTACTGTGCATTTTCCGCTTTGACTCATGTAGATATTTACTCAGACCTCAACGAAAAATTCTGAATATTTTTACGTACTTTTCCAATTTGTTTGCTGGTAGCCGTGTGTTGAAACTAAGTAATATCATAAATAAACTTATGCTGCTAGAATTTTTCATTTCTGCAAGGTGCGTCAAAAATCCAAATTGCAGGGAGGTTGTGTGGAATTTTCACTTATATTATTAGCGTTTTCGCTCCAACATATTTGAGCTGAAACATTCTTGTCTCCCAAAACGAGGCACCAGTGTTTCTTAACTTTGTCGGCGAGGTCAGGTATCAGAGAGAAACACCATATTTGGTGAGAATTGCTGACATGAAATGATAATGAGGGAATTTGAACGCAAGAAAATCAAGAAGTGTTGTGGAATGAAAAGGTTTTGATAAGCGAAATAATTGGACTATCCTTCTTTCCACAGAGTGAAACGATTTTGATAATTTAGGGAAACCCTCGAAATATTAATTGGTTCATAAAAATAACCCCGGACAAGTCGGGAAATTGCTTTTACTTATACTTTTCAAAAATGGAACCTCAAACCAATTTTCTTGCCCTTTTGGAACTTTTTAATGGTTCCATGTAAGTAGATGCCCCGCTTTATCCGTAGAGCTCAAATTTTGCAATTTCGCCCCGCGTCAAGTATTTCCTTAAGCACTCAAATTCTAAAGAAAATCACGCTACACTGTCCGAAAACGTTAAAAAGTTAACAATTCCTAAAATCTCAAGACATATTATGTCATGATGGTCTTAGATTTCTAATGCAATCGGTTTTATCTATTATTGTTTCCATCTATTTCTTCAGCTGCATTAGGAAGAAACAATTATCAATTTTTGTCATTACTTAAGAGACTTAAAAGAATGTACATTTTAGAGCATGGATGGTTCGGTTTGTCAGGTCCGAGCATTTATGCTGAAACTATTTGTAGGGAACTCATATCATCGGTGGTACTTACATCTCAATTTTGAGAGTGTTGTCAGATCTCAACTCTTCGCCCAAGACCTTCCACTGGAAAAGAGTCTCGGTAGAGAATTTTTAACGAGCGTTCCAAGTTAATTTTTTCCTGCTTAGACCTTCATCTTTATCGTCAATGTTTTCGTCGTCAAAATCTCAATTTTATTGTTCCCTTTAAACGAATGAAGATTGTTCCAAAATTTACTGGCTTATTGAAAAGGTTTCGACTAAAGTCTGATAGTTTAAATTAAGCTGTTGTCTTTGCGTATTCCGAACGAGTTTTATGGTGAGAACATAGTTTTCGGTTGTTTCCCACTGTTTCAATCTTTCAGCCGAAGGATGTTCCAGCAATAAAGTCTCGAAAATAGGCGCCATCTCCTATACTGCCGTGCTAAGGAAAAACGCCGCATAAGCCTTCAGGCGTTGCCAAATTTCCCCTGGCAAATCACTCATTTTCAGGAGAATTTTTGAATGTTTGTCTACCAATTTCTCAGGTAATTTTGTTTGTAACGTGATCTAAAACGTCCGAAAATTACAAGGAAAAATATTTATAATTCTTCTCAAAAATTAACATTTTATTGAATGAAATTTGGAAACTCTAGAATGTTCATACGGCGTTCTTCCACAGCACGGCAGTATAAGTGGTATTAGTGAAGCATGAAATTGGCTGGCTGGTTCCGACATGAGTAAGGCGTCATCGGCGGGAGGCAGTAAGGTCCCAAATGAAATATTATGATTTTTGGGATCGGTTCTTTTTACGACCGGAAGGTCGGTTGCCGTAACAGAACGACTGATGCTGGTTTCTCTGTTTCTCTTCATGAGTCTTCATCCTCATGTCACTCTCGTTTCACCTTCCCAAGTGGTGACGCTGGTCAAACTCCGGCCAGTCTGAGTCAGTTGTAGGATGAGGAACAAGTTAAAAATTCAAGCATTCCGAGAAGTGACTCATCACTAAACTGATACGCAGAACCCAGAACGTGGTAGACTCATCCAATATCTCCAACAAAAAAATCAACTCATGGTGCGAAGGATTAGCGCTTGTTTTTGTTTACTGTAATATCTGTCCATTCATATCTCCCGCCGTGGGGAAAATTAAAATAACCCGATGGGGTTGGGATTGAATTTCTCTATGAATTTCTAGTACGTCCTCTGTGCACCAAATCACTGATTTTCGGTTTCAAGAACTTAATATTAAAGTTTACGATCTTAATGTAGGGTCAGGGCAGAAACGTCGAGCTCAAAATTCTTCCGAGACATGTACCAGGTACCTCTTCTCGTGGATTTGATGTTCAAAACGTTTCCCGTGTAAGTATCGAGCTCGGGTCGTAATTCGAAATTCATTCAACACATTTTCGACTCATTGACAATAATGCGAAATTCAATCTTAAAATATTCTGTGCTATGCTCGAAATTGAGTTCATCACATATCTCAAAAGCAGTCAAAACGGTTCGCAACGAAAGAAGTTCGGTCAGGCAATCGGAAACGCAAGAGGAAATTGAAGTTGTGTAACGCCTTCAATCGTAGAAGGTAGGCTACAGTCGCTCCCCGGAGTACGTTAAGTTGTATTCTTGGGTTCAAACCTAACTAAGTTGGTTTTTTTTGCGGCGAAGACAGCGGTTCAAGTTAAAAGACAATCAAACTGTACGGCAGTTAAATCAATCTACGAAAACATTTATTCATTTTTCTCTTTCTTCGTATTTCTTTCAATTTCTATCGAAAAGTGAGATTATTTGTCATCGTGAACATAAGAGAGAACCGAAGTTGTGATGCGCCTTCAATCGTGTAAGTCAGCTACATTCGCTCCGTGGAGTACGTCTCATTGTATTCTTAGATTCAAACCTTATTTAGTCGTTTTCACGGCGAATACAGCGACTCAAGCTAAGAAATAATTAAACTGCAGTAATTAAGGAAAATTTCTGCAAAATATCCAATTCCTTGTTTCTTTTTTTGTATTCTTTATTTCAATTTCTATCAAATAAGAAGATTATATTGGTCATCGTGAACAAAAGAGAGAATCGAAGTTGTGATGCGCCTTCAATCGTGTAGGGTAGGCCACAATCGCTCCGTGGAGTACGTTTAGTTGTATTCTTAGGTTCAAACCTTACTTGGTTGTTATCTGCGGCGAAGATAGCTGGTCAAGCCAAAGCAAACTGTGCGTTTTATGAAGGTTTTAGCGATGAAGGAAGCTGCTTATAGCGCGTTGTTTTATGCAGAGGCACAATTATAGGAAAACAGCAAATTTTGGGGAAGGCAAATTATAAAGTGGGAGAGGCCAAGAACTTTCTGCACCCCTGCTCTTCTCCATGTTCGAGACTGGCGCCTCGATCAAAGCTCTAATCGCGGAGCACGTCGACCGCGGTGTGATGGCGCTTGATATGATCGGTGTGGCGCTCCGCCGCACATTGGATCGAATCAATGGAAGAAGTTGGACAAAATTTGGAAACTTTTAAATCGCACATCTTCATTAATAAAAAATTTTGATGTTTTGAAAGTAGTTTTATCGGTTTTCTCGTAAAATTTTCTACGAGAAGCACCCCTTAAAATTAAAATTGTGACGAGATGAACGTAAAACCTTATATTTTTTGACAAACATTTTATGTCCGATTTCTTCCAAAGGCTGGATCCAGTGTGCGCCCGGTCGAAACGCACCGGACCTCCCGAGTCGGACGGACGACGGGCCCAACTACGTACTTAGCTATGCTCGTATTTCGAACGATCACTCATAAATATGCAGTTGGCTCGGGTTTCAAGTTCTTTGTTCGCCGAATAAATTACCGATGAATCTCCTGCCTGCCTTTTACCGTTTTACTTAATTGGAAAATCGCCGGTCCGGCTTCCGCTTTTGAAAGCCAACACCTTCGCAGCGCCACGCCGCGCCGCCCGCCCCCGCACCCCGACACCCCGCGGAAAAACCGCGTATGAGCCGTGGTTTTCCCGTCGGACTCGCGCGGTTTCTGCCGTGCGGCGCCTGTGCCCGGCCATTTCGGCGTTTCCCGCACGAAAGAACGTAACTCAATTTCAGCGTTGTCACATCTCCCCTCGCAATTTGCATATTAACCAAGCGAGTCTTCGGCATTTCTAACTGGAAATTCATGTTATTTTTCCTCAGATTTAATGCAAAAACAGACAAGTTTGGATGAAAATGGCTCAGGTACATTTTTGTAAAATAAATTAATTTTTTGAGTCAAATTGGCAACTTTGGAATGGAGTTACGCTCCTTCGTACGAGAAACGGGGAATTATCCGACCTTTTCGGCGCCTCCAACTTTTAATCGTCCTCCATTATGAAAGAACGTAACTCCATTTCAACGTTCCCGAATCTCCCATCACAATTTGCATATTAACCAAGCGAGTATTTGGCATTTCTAACTGAAAATTCATGTGATTTTTCCTCAGATTTCATGCTACAATCAGAAAATAATTTGTATGGAAATTGGTCAGGTACATTTTTGTATAATAAATTAATTTTTTGAGTCAATTTGGCAACATTGGAATGGAGTTACGCTCCTTTCGTACGTGAAACGGGGAATTATCCGACCTTTTCGGCGCCTCCGATTCTTAATCGTCCTCCATTACGAAAGAACGTAACCTCATTTCAACGTTCCCTAATCTCCCATCACAATTTGCATATTAACCAAGCGAGTACTTGGTATTTCTAACTGAAGATTCACGTGATATTTCCTCAGATTTTATGCTAAAACCAGACAAATTTGGATGA
Organism: Bemisia tabaci; assembly: GCF_001854935.1. Taxonomy (NCBI): domain Eukaryota; kingdom Metazoa; phylum Arthropoda; class Insecta; order Hemiptera; family Aleyrodidae; genus Bemisia; species Bemisia tabaci. Next base: position 4,246,394 of record NW_017566832.1, on the reverse strand, counting down.
AAATGGCTGAGGTACTTTCTGTAAAATTAATGAGTTGTTTGAGTCAATTTGGCAACTTTGGAATGGAGTTACGCTCCTTCGTGCGTGAAACGGGGAATTATCCGACCTTTTCGGCGCCTCCGATTCTTAATCGTCCTCCATTACGAAAGAACGTAACTCCATTTCAACGTTGCCAAATCTCCCATCGTAATTTGCATATTAACCAGGCGAGTCTTTGGCATTTCCTACTGGAAATTCATGTGATTAACTCTAATGCAAAAATCTGACAAAATTGGATGAAAATTGCTCAGGTACATTTTTGTAATATCGATCCATTGTTTGAGTCAATTTGGCAACTTTGGAATGGAGTTAGGCTCCTTCGCACGGGAAACGGGGAATTATCCGACCTTTTCGGCGCCTCCGACTATTAATCGTCTTCCATTACGCCACCCCCCCCCCCCCCCCNCTCCAGTCCGTTGGGCCCCGTGGATTACGCCAGGCATGACGTCACCCGTGGGTAGGTATCGGTTTTTCGATAGGTATCGATTTATTCTGGTGTCTTTAGTAAAAACACCGTATGATCTCTCGAAAATTCCCAAATAAAGAGGGGGGTTGTGAAAACCTGATGGTTGCCATCGCGGGTTTTTAAGATTTTGCAAGGTTTTTTAAACGTAAAGGATCCTGACTGATCGCGCTCTAGTGACTTGTTATGTGGCAATTTTCTCTAGATTTTGATAATTTCATGAATAGAATTGCCATTCATAGGCCACGGAAATCCCGTCCAATGAAAAATTTTGGTGCACGATCCCACCAACATCCGATAGCGCTTACGTACCAGGCATTTTTTCTCATTCAGAGAAGATATGACAATCGGAGCGAGGTTCGCCTTTCTTTTCCAAGAGTAGGTGAGTTTCTTTTTTCAGGCCGGGTAATTCTGCTGAAATTAGTTCGGGAGTTGCAGTCGCCACGCTGGTATGATTTGGATAGTCCGAACGAGTCAAGGCACTGGAAGATTGTACGCACACTTTTTTTTTTTTTTTTTTTTTTTTTTTTGCGTTTTGCGCATTATTTAAAGCCGTTATTTTGGGAACAAAGCAAAAAACAACCAATGAAAAAAGCTATGTACGCACCCTAAGGCAGCCATTTTGAGGGTGATACTGTTTAGCAATTCTGATTTTCGTCACGAGAAAGTTATCAACTTTTTGTCTCACGCTGGTATGATTTGGATAGTCCGAATGAGTCGAAGCACTGAAAAATTACGCACTATTTACAAATGGCTCAATTTTATTTTCTTCTTTTTTCCTTTTTTTACGTTTTGCGCATTAGTTAAAGCGTTATTTTGAGAACAAAGTAAAAAACAATGTTACTCACGCGCGACAACCAAAAAAAAAGCGAAGCACGCACACTATGGCAGCCATTTTGAGGTTGATACTGTTGAGAAATTAAGATTTTAGCCACGAGAACATTATTAACTTTTTGCCTCAAAGGAAATGTAGCTCTCTCTTATAACTTTTTTTCGCTCCAGAAAAGCACCTGAAAATTACCGAAATTTAATTGAAAAGGTCACGTCGTTTGTCAGTGTTACCGTGTAACTTTGTTTCCCTTACGAAAGAACTTAATTGCATTTCCTTTATTGCCAAAACACCTCCTCGGAAATTGCATTATCATCAGGAGAATCTTAGGCATTCCTAACTGAAAATTCCACTTATTTTTCCTCCGATCTCCAGCAAAAGTGAAACAAATTTGGAAAAAAAAACTTCAAAAAATTAATTTTTTCGAGTCAATTTTGCAACCTTCAAATGGATTTACGTTGGAAGTTACGTGAGGAAAACGACGTTAAATAGCAAGCACACGTTCAGGATGCCAGGAAAGTTCGACAACTTTGATGAGTTTGATGTATTTTATTTTAGGAAAAGTTCCGTGCCTGAACTCAAAATACTCAAGATGAAAGTCCAGCTTTCTGGGGGAAAATCCCATCAATGGGAATTATCGATTATTGAATATTCGATATCCGAGGTGCATGTCGTCACCACCGTTCTCCATGTCGGCAAGGTTGTTGTGAACAAAGGCATCTTCGCATTATAATTGGACTGCATTTTGCAATTTGGACCTATAAATTCCGGCCCGGTTTAAAAACAACGTATGTGCCATTAGTTTCCCTATGCACATGAGTGTTTTTTCAGATGAGCCAGAATTTATAGGTCCAAATTGCAAAATGCAGTCCAATTATAGCTCCAAGGATAACGGAATGGTTCATCCTTGTTTTAGGACCATTACCATTAGCTATTATATGTTCGCGGGTGTAGTGGCGCCTCCTTGCTCTCCGCCGAAACGACCCTTAATTAGACATTATTGAGAGTTTAGAGAAAATATTCATGTCGGAAGGTTCCCAAATAAGATTCGTCGAATCCGGGAACACAACAACGTGAAATTGCTTTTCGCGGGTCGAATCTGAAGCAATGGTCGAGCTCTGCCGCACAGTGGATCGAGTTAGAGTCCCTTTATACTGAGAGTCAAGACAATGTGAATCCATTTCTGATTGGTTCCCGTATTTTAGGCCTTCACAGTGTCACAAATGGGAATAAAGATTACATTTTCGCCGATTGCAAAGATTATAATCTGGAATGAACCAGGGAATTACGGGTTCGGCGTTGAACAAACGGAATGAGAGAAGGAATGGAGAAAGGAATTTAAGATTGGGCCGATCAAAGATTACAAAAAACGTCCAATTTGTGTAATCTTTATTCCCGCTTGTGACTCCATGAGGGGGCGTTGTCTTGACTCTCAGTATAAAGGGACTCTAAGTGGATTGAGTCAACATGAGAGGTCGGACAAAATTTAGAAAATTTAAACGCTTATAGCTCCGTTTATACAAAAAGTTGAGGTACTTGAAGTTGTTTCATCGGTTTCCCTGGAAAATATCCTCCTGAATGCACCCCTTGACATTTAAAATGTGACGAAATAATCATCAAAATATGCAGTTTTGGTCAAAAATTTCATGTCCAACCTCCCCAATAATAATTGACTTGGTCCACCGTGTGCCGGTGCGGTAGGGGTCACTCGAGGTGTGAATGATCGATTATCTATATTTCCCCATTTGAAGCTGTGGTAAAGAATCGATTATTAAGTTATTCGTTGCGAACACCCTGTTTATCAATCATATTCCACAGGCTGAAAAGGCAGGTCAATCGATATATCTCAAAGCACGCCGTGTCTTTGGTTGCATAACGTTTCAATTCATACCTTTTGAAGAGGCTTACTTTAAGATGACCCAGAGAAAAGTTTTTCAAGAGTCCACAATAAATAAGTTCACGCATTTTTCGACTGTGGTGGAACAGTATCGTGGGGTGCTTTACTACACATCGAATCATCAGCCTTTTAAAACTATGGAACAGGATCGATAAACAGGGTGTTCGCACCGAACCACTCATTAATAGAATCTTTACCATAGCTTCAAATGGGAAAGTATCGACTATTATCGATCATTTACGCCTCGCCACAGCGACGGAAGATCGTCTGACGTCAGCTAAGCATTAAAAGTGAACGCAATAATTATGACGTCGACAGTCTAGAAAAGCGTAAACTTATTTGGCATGGAATCTACTAAATTAAGAGCCGTCGAATCATTGCCACGACATCATCATGCTCGTTGTACGCGCGCAACTATGTTGAGAGGAGGTGTTTACAACGAGGAACAAATGACTCGCGATGATAAAAGCGGATGGTGAAAAAATACCCGGTAGCTCGTTGCGGATCAAAAACAAGCGTGTATCATTTTTATGAGACTAATGATTCTGTAAACAGTCCAGTCCAGATAAGTGTCCGTTAGTGTGTCTTACCGAATCACGCCGGCACCGCGTGCTCTGTAACTCAGCGTCTGAAAATTTCCGCGAGGTGCGGTACAGTTGCATCCGCGCTGTCAAATCTCCCAATTCCATTTCTGAAATGACCGTATTTCCGTCAAACGGAACTACGTGCATTCAGACATAAGCCCTGAGACTCATACGGATATATGCATTACAGGGCTTACGTCATAATGCACATAGTTCCGTTTGACAGAAATACGTCCTTTGAGGGATACACCGAGTGATCAAGCATAGCGGTGGAGATGTTAGGAGTCGATTCGGATCGTCAGTAGCGGAGGTAGTTTTGAAAAAAAATTCAAATTTTATTTCAAGCCTTCATTTTATTCGAGCCCAAGAATCAAGTTCCAAATGCCGCGACACTCTTACACGGTCGGGAACAATAAAATTGTATGCGGAAATTTTCAGGAATGGATGAGAATAATTCCAGGATACGATTGTAGGATTCCTTCATTCTACCGAACTTCGTCCTGCGTGATCCCGTATCCGAAAAGGGCCAGTCCGTCGTTTCGCAATTTTGTGAATTTTCTTGTTTATAAAGTTTTCCAAAATTACCCCTATTTCGATCATTTTTTAAAAAAACAATTTTAAATGAGAGTGATTCCAAGATATTATCGTAGAATTCATATCCTCCATCTCGCCCATTTTCGTCAGTGGCGAGGTGAGAATAATCGATTATCGATATAGCTTCAATTGAATAAGCTATGGGAAAGAATCGATTGTCAAGGTGTTCGCTGCGAACACCCTGTTTATCGATCCTTTTCCATAGGTTTAAATTTGGCGGATCAATCGATATATCGCCAAGCACGGCATGGCAGCGAGGAGCCGGACGTAGCCGTATCTGCGCCTAAAAATGGAGCACGCGCCGTGATCTCCGTTCAAAGTTGAGTCGCTGTTCTGCTGTACTGAGGAAGAACGCCGTATGAAAATTCGAGAGTTGCCAAATTTCCTCCTTTAAAATGTTTATTTTTGAGAAAATATATGAATATTCTTCCTTTAAATTTGCTGCAACTTTAGGAGGAATTTCGAACAACATTTTCTGAAAAATTTGAAGGCAAATATTCATATTTTCACCTGGAAAATCGTGTTTAATCATTCGAAATTGGGCAACGCTTGAAGGTTCATACGGCGTTTTTCCGTAGCACAGCAGTATTGGTATGCCCGGCCGGTGTCGTAACCGCCGCTAGATTAACGAAAAACGCACCGTAAGCAGAGCGTCCGCGCACACTCGCGCAGGCGTCAGCTCGAGCGTTAACTCTGCGCGTTAACAGCGTAACTCCGCGCCGATCCAGCTGGTTTCCATCCGATCCGACCGCGGGCCTGGTGCGAGGTTGTCAGGTTGTCCGATTGAATGTGAATTTTTTACATGAGTTTATCTGGGGCTTTGCGCTGATTTTGTAGCACCATCTGGCAGCAATGGTCTGGTGACATAACCGCCCGCCATCGAATTCCGATTGTTTATTTCCGCCATTTTTGGCGTGCCGAGCAGTTGACGAATCGCCGTTTCCAGGTAATCGGCAAAAGTTCGGCCGATTCTTTTTTGCCGAGCTCGGGGTTTTGAGTTTCCGAGTATGGAGCTGGTCGTCACCCAGAAAGAGAGGGAATTTCTCGTCGAAGAGAAGGGAGATTTGTTTTTAATAGGGTACGATTCTTTTGATATTAAATAAAATGGTAAATAAAAATTGAATTTTACATTTTAGAAATCAATCTTTACCTCTAATGAATGGGTCCGTCAAATGCACACTACTATCGATGCAGTGCCTTGTGAGTGAGCATTGGGGGAAATCTCAGTAATCAGAATCATAACTTCAAATTTTGTTCAATTTAACGAATATTTTCATGTACATGGAGAATGATCCAACAACCAATACCTACCTAAGCATTTTGTTTTTTACATTTACTTTTAAAACATGTATTTACTCCAGGTGTAAAATGAGTGAACTTTCTCCAAGCATCTGGATTTTTCATAACGTATTACACCCATGCAACCATGCTGATCAAATTTGTCACTAAACAAGAGATGGGAAACCAATAAACGAATACGCTCTCTGTATAGAACCATGCTTTGAATGATGATATTTTGTGAGGGAATCTCTTTGATTGACCATGAAATGGACTGTTAACACACTTCTGATCAAAGCTTTAAAACTTCAAGCATTTTGTTTCTTAAATTCAGTTTTAAAAACATCTGTTTACTCCAAGTGAAAAATCAGGGAACTGTCTCCAAGCATCTGGATTTTTCATAACGTATCACACCCCTGCAACTATGCTGATCATTTTTCATTAAACAAGAGATGGGAAACTAATAAACGAATATGCTCTCTGTAGAACCATGCTTTAAATGATGATATTTTGTGAGGGAATCTCTTTGATTGACCATGAAATGGACTGTTAACACACTTCTGATCGAGGCATTATAACTTATTTTTTGCAATTTACTCCCCTCCTCCCATCCAATTTGTTCTGGCATATGAACGATGACCCTCTAGAGATACATATTACATTTTGATGTACATTCTATGATAACGTTCTAGCTGACTTCTTTTGATCAATACTGATATCAGATAGATACATTAACTCTGAAGCGAACACTGTTCCAATTTTTTTTAGGTGAATGATTTCCCTTCGTAAACCCCCATCACGAATATTACATTCAATTTGATGCACGTCTCATGATGATCTAGTGTGGGAATCTCTTTGATAAATACTGATATCAAACTGATACACACCTCTGATGCAATGCAAATACTGCTCTGATTTCCAAATTTTACCGAACCTGATTCTTAAATTTAATTTGATGCACGTTTCATGATGATCTAGTGTGGGAATCTCTTTGATAAACACTGATATCAAACTGATATACACCTCTGATGTAATGCAAATACTGCTCTGATTTCCAAATTTTACCGAACCTGCTTTCTTAAGTCAGTGGAACGGTGGTAGCCCACACAGGAAAAATTTTGCAATTCTAGAATAGAGTAACGCCTGTACTTCTGTTCCTTTTTTTTCCTACTTCAAACAGCCTACAAGGGCTAATCCTGCGATTTTTAGTGCCGTTCCCCCTTCGTCCCTACTGAATAACCAGTCCCAGGGAACCATTGTTTGAGAGCATCAAACTCGGGTCGCCTGCCCGGGAATCGAACCCGGGATCTCCCGATCATAGTGCTAGCGCTACAACCACTACACCATACTGCCGTGATAAGGAAGAACGTCGTATGAACATTCGAGAGTTGCCAAATTTTCTTCGACAAAATGTTCATTTTTGAGGAGAGTTATGACAACTTTGCTTTGAAAGTTTCAGGAGTTTTAGGTGACATTATGAACAAAATTATCTGAATTCTTGGGAGAAAAATATCCATAAATTTACCGGGAAATTCGTCTTTTATCAAAGGAAATTTGGCAACGCCTGAAGGTTCACGCGGCGTTTTTCCTTAGCACGGGAGGGAGGCCGACAAGTCACTAGAGCCTTTGGGAAACGACAAACTGTTGTTTCATTTTATGGTGCAGATGTTTTGCAATATATTTTTTTTTCAGTTATATGTTTTTTTAAGTTGTATATCTGATGGTAGCGTGGTTTGTTTTCTGTGTTGCAGGAGTCGCGGGATGATGATTGAAAAGTAGCGATGGGAAGATGCAGTCCAGCGGAGATCCCTCGGGACGCGGACGTCGGCTGCGGGGGCGGAGTGTGCGCGGGGGCAAGTGCGGGGGGGCCGCGGCCGGGGGGCCAGGGCCCATGCGGGTGTAGCCGGCTGGCGGGGCCCCCGGAGCCGGAGGGCGAGATGGGGGCGGGGGGTCGGCGCTCGAGCCACGGGCGCGGCAACTGTTACTGTGCCGGTGTCGTGGGTGACGATGGAGTGGAGTGCGACGGTGGCGGCGGGAGTGGAAGTGGCAGTGGTGAATGGATATTAAGGGAGGGCCGCGAGGGTGACGCGAGTGCAAGTGCAAGTGCGAGTGGGAGCGGGGCCCGGCTCCGGAGGGTCAAGGCCCACCGGGGCGGCAGCGGGGACGACGTGTCGTGGAGCGCCTGGACCCTCACCTGGCTCTGGATCACCGTCATCCTCCTCTCGACGCCGCTGGTAGCCGTCAACATCAAAGGAGGTAAGCGAACCTTCAATCTTATGTACAATTGTCCATCATCGGGCTTCGAAGGGGAAGTCAAGGGAACCCAGAGGCTGGGAGGACTGAAGTCTAGAGGGCGGTCAGGAAAAGCTCAGAAGGAGGGGTGCAGGAGGCGCTCGATCGGCCGATCGCAATCCAGATGTGACTAGAGTACCTTTATAGACAGAGTATGGCCATTTCTGTGCCGGATATTCATTGGTCGCGAGAAAATAGGCTGACACAATGTTCTTACGGCCGTAAATAAACCAACAAGATGGCTGTTATCAGCAAGCAAGTTAGAGGTTATGCTCATCTTACATCCTCCTGTGGTAAAGGCGAAAGGCGATTTAACAGTGTTTTCGTGTGTCTTCCATGTGTTATTCATAGATATGCTAGTTTAAACTGTTACTGCCGTATAATTGAAATTTTTGTCAAATTTTAGCTTCTTATCAATGTTACGGCGGGTCGCCATCTTGTTTGTTTATTCACGGCCGTAAGACATCATGAAGCCTAAAAACTCGTTGACCAATCAAAAAGCTGCACAGTTTTCGTGCTAACATCTTGTTTATCGATCCTTTCCCATAAGATTAAATGGCAAATCATTCGATACATCGCAAAGCACGCGACGCCACCTATGTTCACGAACCGGAGGTCCGCGATCGGTCATTTTATTGTGAAATGATAAAAGCATTCCCTCCTGAATCTAATCACGCTCACTTTTATCAGCAACCGGTTGGCCGGATCTTTTTTTAGCGCACCGGACCGAACGCGAAGGAAGGAAACGAAAGGTTAGGAAAGTGAAGGAACGGAAAGACGCCGAACAGGAAAACGCGTCGAAATATCGACAGGAGCTTCGATAATGATGGACTCGGATGGGGCTCGTGCAGAAATTTCGGCAACATTCCGTCGCCAAACGCTGTTTAATTTTAATAAGTTGAATTTTTATGATATTGCGAACCATGACCAGGCCGTCTCTTTTCCTCTTGAGCCCCGCCCCCTCTCCTTAATAAAAGGAGGAAAAAACAACAAATAAACTCGGTGGGGGGCGTTCGCCTAACGAGGCCTCAAGCTCATGAGATCCATTTTACGCTCCATCCTTTTCCGCTAGTTAGCAGGTGTGGGCCTGGTCGAGGCCCGCTGAAAGATAGTGAGATGTGATTAGTCGCACGCAGTGTTTCTGGAGCGGACAACCGCGGGAAATCTAAGTAGTTGATCGGTCTCACTGAAACTTAGGGAAACAGGGAACGTTAAGGTCCATTGGAAAAAAAAAAAAACACATTGGATCTAGAGTCCAGACTCTTGAAACCATTGACAAGAAAAAGGACTCTTGATTCAATCAGATTTTTGTTTAAATCAAAAGGAAATCCGCTCAAATTAAGAGGCTTGGTTCTTGATTTAAGCAAAAATCCGATTGAATCAAGAGTATTTTTTCTTGTCGATGTTTTTCAGAGTCTGGACTCAAGATCCAATGTGTTTTTTTTTCCAGTGTCGGATTTTGGTTGGACTTCAATTCTAAGTATTTGCACCGTTGATTCAGGATATTTTTACGATCCGCAGCTGTGCAACCTCTTTGGGTCTTAATTTTGTCTGAGATTAGTATTTTTAGATTGCTGGAGATCGGATCATTTGCGAGCATGTATCGTGACCTTCCGGACGAAGTATCACAAGCGCCATGCGACACATAATAGAACATCGGCATTTCCTTTTTCCAATCTGCTTTTGATCGCTTGTATGTAGGGCCTGCGTATAGATTGTTGAATCGTTATCGAATGAAATCGATCGATAACTCCCTATCTTAACAATGCTATATGTCGATCAAGGTCATTCGATAGCGATTCAACAATCGACCTGCTGGTTACACAACTATAAAATTAACACTAAATTGCGGATGGTTATCAAGAAAATTTAAATTGAAAAGCGAAAACTCAATTTGAAAAAAAAAAAAATTGATTCGCAAAATCCTTTGTTTTTTGTTCTTTAGTGAAAGGACCTCGTTGTATTGAAATTAATGAAGTCAATGTTTAAATGGTAAAGTTTTTGTCATTGCTGATATACTGCCGTACGAAGGAAAAACGCCGTATGAACATTCGAGAGTTGCCAAATTTCTCTCAATAAAACATGTATTTTTGACGACATTCATGCACATTTTTCTTTGAAATTTTCAGAAAGGTATTTTAGATGAAATTGTGTACAAAACTATCTGAAAATGTTGGAAAAAAATCCACAATTTTTCCAGTAAACTCATAGTTTTTATCGAAAGAAACTTGGCAACGTCTGAAGGTTCATACGGCGTTCTTCCTTAGTACGGTAGTATAGGCAGTCACATTCCTCTTAATTATGTAGGTAAACAGTATTTCTTCAACGCCACAAAGTATCTCTCTACTTAAGTAAGTTTTCCTTCTCCGGGTAACATTTTCTCGAAACAGGAAACAGACGGAAAATCCGAAACATCGTAATCCATGATCGTGTTTTTCTAGTTTCATCTCTTACCGTTGAAACGCGAATTAGTTCTCGTTACGTGAAAAATAAAATTGTTTTTCCTCCGCTGAATCTTATCTATTTGTTGATGCGAGTACTTACAATTAGTCAGTTTGTCGCACGTGAAAGAGCGTGGAATTTCGTGTACAGTGTCAGCAGCGATGATAACCTCGCGCTAGTACCGCGCTTTCGTGTCGAATGTGGATTTGATAGCTCATTGTCCGATTGTTTTCACGGATTTATCAATCGAAACGTTAGCAAGAAGCTGGGACGATAAACCGGAGGCTCACTTTTCGGAAGGTCAAGCGATATCCTTTTTCATTCAGTTTTATACTCCGTCTCCCGCTCTCCCCGCCCGTCTCTCGTCTTTGAGCAAAATATTATTCGGCTTATGTAATCTGGGTCACATATTTTCGAGGATAGTAGGTTAACTGCGACGCGCGAGATGTGTGTGTAACTCCGTGTTTGCATCGGTTCTCCGGCGGACCTACACTGAACGACTCTGCCGTGATAGTGAAGAGAGCCGTACTGCCGGGCTAAGGAAGAACACCGTATGAGCCTTCAGACGTTGCCACGTTGCCTCTGATAAAACCCGAATTTACTAGAAAAATTGTGAATATTTCTTTCCCAAAATTTCGGATAATTTTGTGGGCATTTTACTCTAAAATATCTGAAAATTTCGAAGCAAAAGGTGCACGAATGTCGTCAAAAATACAAGTTTTATGTAGGGAAATTTGGCAACTCTCAAATGTTCATACGGCGTTCTCCCTTAGCACGGCAGCGTAAGCGTCAAATTTTCGAAATCGAGTTCCCTCCGAAATTCGTCTAAGTAATGTCTTTTAGATGAAATCACTGAATTAGCCAAAACAGCAAAATTCAGCGTAATTGTATCAAAACGAAATAAGAAGAGAGGGATTCGGTATTTTCGTAGAATGATTAAACTATCGCAGAGTTTTATAATATTTCCGCTTGAACCACTGTCTTTGCCGCCAAAGCAGCAGAAAATAGCTCAGTTAGGTTTGAACCTAAGAATACAACTAAACGTACTCCACGGAGCGATTGTTGCCTACCTTACACGATTGTAGGCGCATCGTTGATTCATTCCCACTTGCGCTCACGATGACCAATTAACTTATTTCCCAATATAAATTGAAAGAATTGATAAAAAAAAAGATAGAAAAGGAGGTGGATACTTTCGTAAATTGATTTAACTACCGCATAGTTTGATCATCTTTTAGCTTGAACCACTGTCTTCGCTTCATAAAACAACCTAGTTAGGTTTGAACCTAAGAATACAACTAAACGTACTCCACGGAGCGATTGTGGCCTACCCTACACGGTTGAAGGCGCATCACACCTCATTCCCTCCTGCGTTCAAGCTGATTACCCTTTTTACCCTTAAGTAAAATTGGTCGATTTTTAATCATTCAAACAATTTTTAAGAGTCCTTCGGATAATTGGTGGGAATTTGACAAAGGACGAAGGCTTTTTTCGATGAAATGTTTCGGTCAAACGCTAGGAAACCCATTTTCTCAAAACTTCATTCAAACGGGCTCAGAAGCTTCTAACGGGAATAATTTATTGAAAGAAGCCTCCTTTTTTTGTCAAACTCCCAACAATTATCTGAAGGACTCTTAGAAACTGTTTGGTGGATGATTAAAAATTGACCAATTTTACTTCAATTATATGAAAAGGGTAATCAGCTTGAACGCGGGAGGGAATGGAAGGTGTGATGCGCCTTCAACCGTGTGAGGTAGGCCACAATCGCTCAGTGGAGAACGTTTAGTTGTATTCTTAGGTTCAAACCTAACTAGGTTGTTTTCTGAAGCGAAGACAGTGGTTCAAGCTAAAAGATGATCAAACTATGCGTTAGTTAAATCAATTTACGAAAGTATCCATCCACCTCCATTATTCATTTTTTTAAATCAGTTCTTTCAAAATTTATTGGGAAATAAGTTAATTGGTCATCGTGAGCACTAGTGGGAATTGAATCGATGATGCGCCTTCAATTGTGTAAGGTAGGCCACAATCGCTCCCTGGAGTACGTTTAGTTGTATTCTTAGGTTCGAACCTAACTGAACTGTTTTCTGGTGCTGTGGCGGCGAAAACAGCGAATCTGCGGTAGTCGAATCAATCTACAAAAATGCCCAATCCCCCTCTTCTTCTTTCGTCGTATCTGAAACTATAGGTATTTTGGGTTGAAATACACGAAATAACGGCCGTTACGGCAGGGTTGCAAAATTTTATGAAATTCAAAATAGTTATTTTTGTAAGTCTCAGACCGTTTTTCCCAGCCAGGCATTGCCTATACGATCGAGAATTCACCCGATTTTCTAGGTTTTCTCTTGTCTTTTCAAGAACTTGTGATTCTGGGAGGTAGTAGGAATGTTATGCTCATCGCTACTTCGCTTTGAATGTCCAAGGCAGGCCGGAAATATATCTTCAGAGTTGCAACGTTTATCTATTTGAGGATGTGGGTTTTGTGGTGTCTTAACTACTCAAGTCCATAAGATATATCCTCCAGATTCATCCAAGTTTGAATGACTTTTTCTAAAAGCGCTGTTACTAATCGAGCAGAAAATCATATAGACTTCACTTATACATTTTCGGCAATCCGCAAGGTCGCTTCGAACATTAAGGGAGAAACAAGTGAGTAGAAATAGAAACTTGGCCGATAATATCAGGATTAACGTCCTACCAAATATCTTAATCTCCAGCCAAAATTAACCCGAGCAAGACATTTATATAAACGGATTCGAACGAATTCGGAAGGTCAAATGAATGGAGGTGTTACCTAACAGTACGAGGGAATGGTTGAGTGCGTTAGATTTTGACGGTGAAATAGCGTTATTATTAAAACAGAAGCTTGATGCACTTGTTTTTCTCCTTTTTTTTCACGTTGATTGCACCCGCCGAAGAAACTAATGAACAGCTGTTTAGAATGCATTTCAACATTCACTAATTTCTGCATACAGAAATTAACGAGCACGTGAGCTGAACACTCACCACTTCGACGAATGGTTAGATAATGTTGTGAGTCACTCGACACTCTTTGGATTGTCGTGGAGTTACTTCTATTTATGGGACCATGCAATAGAAAAAGAAAGAGAAGAAAACGCGATTGGTGAAATCTGCAGAGACCTGGATATCGTATTTTCCTTTTGAGCCGCCCATTCATTCTAATGCTAAGGAAGACCATCGTATGAACATTCAAGAGTTTTCAGAGAGTTGAAAACTTTAGTGTAATCTAGTCCGCCAGTCTAAATCTCCAGGCTACTTGCAGAGCCTTAACTTCGGACTTGAAGAATGTCTCGTAAGAGAAACACTTTCACTCGTGACATGTGAGAAAAGTCAAAGGAGATCAGTACAGTCATGAACTTCAGATACTCATGCAATTTCAAATTCTCAGAAGTTGCCCCTCGTCTAAATTTCCAGTCTACAATGCAGAGCTTTAACTTTGGACTCGAAGAATGTCTCGTGAGAAAATAATGTTCACTCCCGACATTCGAGAATAGTCTGAGGAGAGTGCAGGGTGTCTACACGTCCGGAAAGTCTGGAAATAGCACTGATTCTTTAAGGCGGTCCGGAGGTACTGAAGAAGTGCGAAAATTCCGCCAGAAGGTCCGGAATTTTTCAATTTTGTCGCAATCTGAGAGAGGAATCCAAATTTTTAAAATCTTACGAATTTCGTCTAATGGAGGTACTAAAATAGTACTGTAAAAGTCCTGTAACTGTAAACCAGCTTGTTTTAGTAGCCACTCTGGAGTGGGAAATTTTCTTGGTCATAAACTTCGAAGTCACGAAATTTCGAAATCCATGTGAACACACCCCTTGTCCAACTTTTCAGGCCATAAACGGCACCCAGGAAAACAGTTTTCCCGCTGTACCGAATTCAGTTTTTCCTCCGCGTCGCGTTGGTGGAATTCGCACAGAACCCGTCCCCGGATTGCGCATTTTTCGGCGAGCCGAATCGCCTTGTCGCGCCCCCGACGGTTCCGGCGGCGGCGCCAGCGGCGGGCGCGCGGTAGGCGGGTTGCGGTCTCCCGGCGCACAGCGGATCGAGTCAATAGCAGAAGCCGGACAAAATTTGGAAACTTTTAACGCTTATAACTCCGTTTATACAAAACTTTGAGGTTCCGAAAGTGGTTCCATCGGTTTCCTCGTGAAATTTCCTCCGAAAAGCACCCCTTGAAATTTAAAATGTGACGGAGTAATCATCGAAATTTGCTGTTTTGGTTAAGAATGCCGTGGTCCAACTTCTCTGATTGGCTCGATGCACTGTGCGGCGCAC
>NW_017566832.1:4214743-4231680 GCF_001854935.1 Bemisia tabaci | reverse complement strand
GCTGCGCACAGTGCATCGAGCCAATCAGAGAGGTCGTACATCACATTTTTGAGTAAAACTGTTAATTTTGATGATTGCTTCGACACATTTTTAATTTCAAGGGGTGCTCTTCGAAGGAAATTTCACAAGGAAACCAATGGAACCACTTTCGGAACCTCAAAGTTTTGTATAAACGGAATTATAAGCGTTTAAAGTTTCAAAATTTTGTCCGGCCTCTGCTATTGACTGGATCCACGGTGCGGCGGCGTGTTTTGAATATCGGAGCGCCGCGGCGGTTGGCGTCGCCGTCGTCGTCGGAGCTCCGAAAGCGGGGACGCTCTCGCGCTTCGGGAGCCGCAAGGATGAATGACCTGTGAATCGACGTCTTTGCCCTCGCACCAACTGCATACTGCGCAGTCGCCCCCCTCCCCCCCTAAGCTCCGCGGGACCCTCGCCGCCCCTCGCCCTTCCGCCCTTCCACCCCTCGTCCTCCCCCCACGGCGTGCTCATCTTTGCGCGGCGGTGCCAGATCGTCGAGGATTTGTAGGTTTGTTACGGGTGAGTAAACGCCCCCCCGAGAAAATGCGGGAAAATGCATCGTCGCGCACTGGACCGAGTCAATGGAAGAGGTTGGACAAGATTCAGAGAATATAAAAGTTTTTAAGGCCTTATTCCGTTTGTACGAAAGTTTGAGGTTCTAAAAGTGGTTCTATTGGTTTCCTCGAGAAATTTTCTCTGCGAGCCACTCCTTCAAATTCAAAATTTGCAGTCTTAGTTAAAAATTTAACGTCCGATCTCTCCGATTGGTTCGATCCATCGGGCATCGTGCGAAGGAAAAACGTCGTTTGGACCATTCTGCGTTGCCAAATTTCTTCTCGTCAACCGAGAATTTCTTGAGTATCGATAAGGGCTGTGTTTGGGCCCACCCTTAGCTAAATTTCCACCACTCGACGATTTTTCGCGCATTGAAAGTCATTATTTTACGGAGTGCTTAAATGATTTGGTCATGTTTGGTCTCAATTCAGGTCGATCTGAACATGGGTCTGAAGGCCGAATTTGGCGGGAAATGAGGATCTTTCGGCATTCGACTGCAACCCTTCTCTACTTCCATTTTTCTCCAAAATCGGTCGTTATATTCATATTTAGGCCAGTCTGAGTAAGGTTCAGTCACACGATCAAATTGAGCCATCAAACTGAAGTTCTGATTGGTGGAAAAGGACCTGAGGTGAGGATGCGACCAATGAGAGGCCCAATTTGATGGCTCAATTTGATCGTGTAACTGGACTTTCATACGTAAAAAGAGACCAAAAATCACCACACCATATTGCATTCCGTTAAATTTCAACGTGAGCCCGCTTTCCCGTATAACTTTTATGCTTTTCAGGGCTCATATGGAAAAAGAAATACGGCCTTACGTCAGAGGAACGACGATTCGAGGAACATCCCGGGAATTTGATCCGTCTTATCAGGGAAAAAATAGGGGTGCAACAATCATGAATTTGAGACGCCTCTGGTGAGATAAGTTCTCGCTTCGACGCCCAAATCTGATGGTAAATAATTGAGTTTCACTGGGGGAAAAAAACACATTGGATCTTGAGTCCAGACTCTTAAAAACATCGACAAGAAAAAGTACTCTTGATTCAGTCAGAATCTAGCTTAAATCAAGAACCAAGCCTCTCAATTTAAGCGGATTTCGTTTTGAATCAAGCAAAAATCCGATTGAATCAAGAGTATTTTTTCTTGTCAATGTTTTCCAGAGTCTGGACTCAGTCTAGATCCAATGTGTTTTTCTTCCAGTGTTGAGCTTGATTCGGACATGAGTCCCGCAAGGGTGGGTCTGTGTGTATCTCGAAATTACGTAACACGCCAATGGGGAGGGGGGAGTTGAAGGTTTCTTGGCCCGCGTTACAAGTTACGTAACGATTAATGGGGGGAATAAAAGTTTCTGAAGCGCTACGTTCCTATTTCAATCCGCAGGGCACGCGGAAAGCACGAAATTAACCGAATTTTCGGCGATCCTTGATCTTCTCCCCTCCGCCGCAACTCATCGTGTCCATCATTGGTGCTCAATTCGATCGGACGCCAGTGCCGTGGCGTGAATGATCGATCATCGATATTTCCCCATTTGAAGCTATGGTAAAGAATCGATTATTAAGGTGTTCGCTGCGAACACCCTGTTAATCGATCCTTTTCCATAGGTTTAAATGGCATAACTATCGATACATCGCAAAGCACGCCACGCCACTGTCGGACGCCCATTCTGCCGTGATGAGGAATAACGCCGTATGAGCATTCAAATGTTGCCGAATTTCCTCTCAGAAAATATTCATTTTCGATCAAAGCTATTATAAGTTTTCCTTGAAATTTTCAGACGTTTCAAATCAAATCACGAGCGAAATGCTCAGAGATAGCGGAGGAGAAATATTCTCAAATTTTCCTGAATATTCGTGGTTTTTTAAAGAAAATCAGGCAACGCCTGATGCACCATACGGCTGTTTTCCTCAACATGGAAGTGCTGAGTGCTGTGCCCTAACTTTGCTTATTTCACGACAAGACGCCCGGAGAGAGTTGGTGATGCTGACTGAGACGATAAAAAGAAAAACCAGCCGTGAAATTCCTCGGCATGTTAAAAAAATATTTTGCATAGCCATTTCAAAACTCGGCACCTGATGTGGCCACGGGGTGGTGCGTTCTTCGGGACTTAAAGGTTCCCTGACTTGCACTAGATTCCCTCTACAGGGAGAGTTGAGACGTCGCAGCTTATGGATGTCACAAACGGGAATAAAAATGACACAGATTGAATGTTTTTCGTAAACTTTGATAAAATCGTTCCCGAATTCCTGTCCCCGTTCCCTCTCTCACTCCGTTTGTTCCTTGCCGTGCCCCTAATTCCATGGTCCATTCCAGTTAATAGTATTTGCAATCGAGGGGCTTGGAGGACAAGGCGCATAAGTGCAGTTTTTGCTATTTCGAGAAGAACATGTTTGAAGTTTTGAAATTACATGAACCCTTATGGCGGAGAGCACGTTCGAACTGAATTTTCAATGCTTAAAAATTAGAATTTGGGAGCGACTTTATCTCAGAATACGCATTAAGACTAATTTTACTTGAAATCATTAATATCTCAATTTTTTCAAAAACTGCACTTATTATGTGCCTTGTCCTCCAAGCCCCTCAATTGTTGTAAATGTCCTTTATCCCCGTTTGTGACTCTCTGGAGGCCCAAAATCAGCCTAATAGAGAATTCGCATGCAAATTTTTTATCGCTTCATCTGGAAGTGCTTAAAGAGCTGATTTCGCAGGAATTTTTATACTTTTTTCTGATATGGGAAATAGTGTAAAAACAGGTTTAAAAGTGAGAAAATGCACCGCCTAGTGACGTCATCTGGCGGTATTTCCCATTTAAACACATGTATTTTAGCAGATTAGATCATTTTGCCATATTTTCTCCAATAATTGTTCAACTCATGAACCAAGGGTATCCTCGTGATCAGCTCACTTGGTAGCGTCCATTAAATTACGGAATTCATCTTTCAGACACCTGCAAACTCTACATTTCGGGAACCCATCAGAAATGGATTCGTCCTGCCTTTTCTCTCAGTATAAAGGGACTCATGTGTTGCACCTGGTTTTTTAAGCTCTTTAACCAAATCAAAACTTCCTCGAGTTCCTGAAGTCCTCACGCCAAAACTTCTGAGACTCGTCAAGGATGTCAGTCACCAAACGACCTCTCCAAAGCGACATCCACCGCGAAATTCCTCGGCATCTCGACAATGTTTCGCACGGCGATCCTCCATCCTCGCGCTCGCGCGCGCGGTCCGGCGGCCCGCATTCCTCCGTCCGGAATCCGGGTGTTTTTCCCGTCGCGCGGAACGGAGCGGCAACCCCGCTACTCGACGCTCGCTCGTCCGTCCCCGTTTTACTACTCGGGCCGCGGAGTCAATGAATCCGGCGCTCGGGCGCGGGGGGAGGGGGGTCGCGCGGCGGCGGTGGTGGGGGGTTCGGGGCCAGATCCGGCAACCCCGCGGGGGGCCGGGAACGACGGGATTCTGGAGTACTAACCGAGCGAGGAGGAAGCGGCCAACGCCCCGAACCCCAACGCGCGCCGCCTTTTTCGGGGACACTTGTCGCCCCACCCCCCACTCTCGCCTCTGTCCTCTCGTAGGAGGATCGAGAACCCGTGTTTTTCGTGGTGGGGGTTAAAAAGCGCCTACTCTGTGCTCGGGGAATGTCCTGCTCAAGGAAAAAAAAATTTCAGGGACGAGGGTGTCTAGCATTGTTGAAATCGATAAGACAAAGCGATAGACGAAGAAGACACATATAGTATGGAGCGATCCTATATTGGTTGAAATTTGTGGTTTTGCGGACTGAGGGGGTAAATAGTGGACTGACCACCGCAGGGTGTTTAGCTTCAGAATTTTACCGATATTCTATCAGCAGGCTAATAATTAAAATTGATAAGACTAAGTGGATTGCATTTTACAAAAAGGAACCTCTAGCATTGCAATGTTGCTAAGATTGTGCAACTTCTTTTGTCTTGGAGGAAAAACCCGATTATCCATTAATAGTTTCTATTTTACTCGCTAAAAACTGTGAATTTAAGACAAAAATTACCATTTAAATTTTATAGTTTTTCATGATTTCCGCAATTTTATTGCAAAGGATGAAGTTGCACAATCTTAGCATCATTGCAATGCTAGTGGTTCCTTTTTGCAAAATGCAATCCAAGTGATAGACGAGAAGACACAAGCAACATGGATCGATATTATTGGTTGAAATTCGTGGTTTTTATAGACTAATGGGGTAAATGATGGACTAACTACAGCAGGGTCTTTAGCAAAAGGGTTTTCCCGATTTTATCAGGATTTGAGGTCAATCAGGATTTAATCCCGATTTCATCAGGATGTGAGGAAAAATCGGTCGTAAAATCAGGATTTGAGGAAAGTAAGCCGTGCGATTGAATTTTTTTATCGAGCTATTTTTGTGATGTTAATTTTTCTCCGCAAAAAATCAGGATTTGATCAGAATTTGGAAAAATTATGAAATCGGATTTAGCAGTCAAAAATCTGAAAAAATCAGGATTTCATCAGGATTTCCCAAAATGAAAAAAAAGAGAAAAAAAAAGAAACTAGACACCCTGCAAGGGTTATCCCTTGAAATAATAGTCTTGACCCAACTTGATAGATGATGTGAAATTTTTCAATTCATTTCGGTAGTACCTCAACTCAAGTTGAGGTGGCCCCGCTGCATTTGGGTTAGTAACCTGATTTATCGGGGTACTACCACAATTTACGGGAAATGTCCATGGTGGGGTTTCACCGTAACCCTGTCTCCGAGGATTTTTGCTATAGTTTTCTTGTTATCGTATTTCAGGGTGGTAAGTTTCTAAAAAGTGTGGTATTCAGAGCTTAGCGGAATTTGAATTTTATCAGGGAACTTCGAATATCCTTACTCGAGAGCTAACAATATTAGTTAAGAATCGGTTTACCTGATTGTATATTCCAGGGTGACAGTTATTTGAAAGCACCTAACCGTAGGGCCCAGAAGCGTCACGTCGTAAATTTGGGGGTCGCGTCGTGCGTAATAATGCCAACGACCCTTGTTAGTTGTTACGTTCGCCGGTTTCAACTGGATTTCGCGCGAAAACGTCGGGGTCGTAAACATCCACGCGGTGCTGCGAGATGAAGCTTAATCCCGGTAGCTCCTGTCGCCTGTTGCAGATGCTTCACAGTCACGCATTCGTTGAATCGAATCCATCGTAAGCTTGCAAAAATAAATGTGATAATAGATTTTACTGAAATGGATAGAGTTTATGGTGATTCGATCGAGGCCATACACTGAAACATATTTTCTTGAGATATTATTTTGACTTACTTAGAGCGTCGTCTCTTGTCAACAGAATTGGGTTTTTTTTTTTTTTTTTTTTTTTTTACTTAAATCCGTACGGGTTTAACTGAAAGTCACTTTTTTTTAGTTAAAGAGACGTTGTTTTGATATAGTGTTTCAAGTTAACATGACGACAACAGAACGACACTTTTTAAACCAAAAAACTTACTTTAAGCAAAGGCCCATATCCTCGAAGATACCACTATCACTGCGCTAAGGATGTTTCGTGGCCTATCTCAAAAATTGAAGGGGCAACAGCAAAATGAACGACATCCATACCTCTTCCGCAACAACTCTCAATATTTTTATTGCTGCAGGTCGAATAAAAATTTTTCGCGTTCTACTTTTACTCCTTCAATTAAGCCGTAGGCAATAGGCACGTGAAAAAATTATATTGTGTCGACAATTCCATTGTAAAAAATCCTAATTTTTCTGCATTATCTTGCAGCAACGCAACGGAGGTTAACGACGTCGATTTTTAGATATCAGGACCTCGAGTTAATCACAAAGAGCGTTGCGATGGAGGAGCCTCGCTTCCGACCGATTTTAGGAAATCGAAGGCGGCAAAACGCGCAGAACCGTTTCCTATCAATTAAGAGAGGAGTGAGACAATTAATGCCGTTTACTGACGCATGAATAGACGCAGGAAACAACTTTCACGTCGATCAAAGAGGTCGATTCCTCTCTTTTGCGGTCTGGCTTATTGTCGTTGTCGCGGTGCTTCCTTGGGTACTTGTTTTCTGGAATCGAGCCCAGCGGGCTGATTATTGAAATTGATAGACAAAGCTATAGGGGACAAAACACAAGAAACATACAACAAAGAACTAGAAGACATAGGGGTATTATGGAGCGATCCTATTGGTCGAAATGTGTGACTCTTATAGACTAAGGGAGAAAATGATGGACCAACTGTCGGGTTGCTTGTGGGTTGCCGTTAGTTAGTCTATTACCTACTGCCTTTGTCCATTGCAACTACCAGCTTCCACCAATAGGTTCCCTCCATATCCCTTTTGTCATCTTTGTCTATAGCTTTGTCTATCAATTTCAATAATCGGTCCGCTGGGGGCAATGGCGAGGCATGAAAAATCGATTTACGATATTTTATATGTACTGCGATACGATATATTTGAAGCTACAGTGAAGAATCGATTAATAAAGTGTTCGTTGCGAACACCCTGTTTATCGATCCTTTTCCATAGGTTTAAATGTCAGATCAATCGATTTATCGCAAAGCACGCCACGCCACCTTCCGGGGGAAAACTTCAGACGCGCCGATCATAATTCGACCCTTATTCAAATTTTTGGCACAAGTTATCTGTTAAGCATCCGAGAAGAATTTCAAATTTTCGAATTTCATCAAGTACTGAGAAAGCTTGAACGTTTCTGTTCAGTTTCTGAACTTAGGAGGTACTGAATTTCTTGGGAACGTACTGAAAAATAAGTGTAAAAGTAGTGAGCTTTGGGCAACCTGGTTTCAGTAGGTAGGCGAAATGCCAGTTTCGAAAACATCGGGGTGTCAGTGTTTTGGAACAAAACTTGTTTCAAAGTAAACCATGCCCAAAATTGACCTGGATAGCTGAGTTCTCAGCTTTGTATAGCAGTAGTTGAAACTTTGACTAGCCATGAAGACTCAAAACAAGCAATCGACAGTGAGACTTAGCGGCTTCATTCACATAGGCATCGATTCATTGAAGGCTCCAGGGAATCTCAATGGTAGCCATAAAAAAATGGAAGCATTCAAGTCGTTTCGTGAAGTGTTACATAATACACGATGACTTGTCATCAGCAAACTAGAAAAGGAGAAGAAAAAAGCGGCGTAGTCTGTACTCAGTTCATGTTTGTTGCCATCGATTAATCTTCAAATTCGTTGACAGCCTATCATGTATATATGCCTTTTAACTTTTCTAGTCAGTGCTGAAACATTGAAAACCGAGGTTGGGAATAGCCCGATCTTGTTTTTATGTAATCGAAATCAGCTCATGACGAGTCGCATAATCATTGGTTTTGTGTGTAAATTGAGACCACCATAGTCTTTCTCTCCTAACAGATTATACTTATACGGGAACTTTGAGGTACGTGTGAAAGTGGAAGAGTTAACCTTTAAGAAGCATGGGCTCGTATTCATATTGTATCGGAACGATTTGATACACCTTCAAGTGCAGGTCTAGAGCCGAACGACCTTTTCCACAGGGTGATCCAGAAGCCCCCATCACCAGCAACTAGCATCAGCCATCACCCATATGCATAACTCGATCAAGTTGAGATGAAATACTCGAACTTTTGATTTGAGTACTCCTGAGTTGAAATGGTTTGCCACCTGTCTGGAGAATCGGGATAATCGGGGAATTTGCGACGATCGGGAAAAATCAGGGGAAGTCAGGGAAGTTTTGGCACATCTACTAATCTCTTTCCAACTGTTCACCCTCTCTGGCCATTTTAAGGCCTGTCATCTTTTCCCCAGCTTATGCCCTTTTCCATGATTTGATCTTCAAACAAGGAAATTTTAGCAAAGGTCAGCGTATTTTTTTTCTCGAAAAAGGAAAAGAGGTGGAAATTTTGTTCGAAGGTCAAGAAGTGTCAGGGAATTGGAAAATTTTGGAGTCAGAGAAAGTTTGGGATTTTGAAGTTCAAGAAATTATGGCAACCCTGGTCAAAGAAAACGATTTTTGGGACCTCCTTCCCCCCCCCCCAAAAAAAAATCCCTGGAGACCGCCCTATAAATGGGTAAGAACCTGGAAGATAATAGGGGTGTTGCTAGACTCTCGGATCACCCTGTATGATCTGAAAACACGTGTACGCTGTCCAAAAGCCATAATCCGTGGATCCGTCGTCAAGGTATTAATTTTGGGGCGAGCGATTTCCCGCCTTTTCTGAACCTCACGGAAAAAGACGCCGCGGCGCACAGTGGATCGAGATAATGGGAGAGGTCGGACAAAAATTGGAAACTTTAAACGTTTATAACTCCGTTTATACAAAACTTTGAGATTCTAAAAGTGGTTCCATAGCAGGGTGTCAAGCATCAGGATTTTCCCGATTTTCCCGATTCTATCAGGTCTTGCGGTTTATCAGGATTTAATCCCGATTTCATCAGGATTTGAGGAAAAATCGGTCGTAAAATCAGGTTTCGAGAAAAATCGGACGTCCAATTGGATTGTTTTATCGAGCTATTTTCGGGAAGTTACATTTGCCTCTTTTTCTCCGCAAAAATCAGTATTTGATCAGGATTTGGAAAAATTATGAAATTAGGATGTAGCAGTCAAAAATCAGGATTTCCCAAAATAAAATAAAATAAAATAAAATAAAATAAAATAAAATAAAATAAAATAAAATAAAATAAAATAAAATAAAAAAAAAAAAAAAAAAAAAAAAAAAAAAAAAAAAACTGGACACCCAGCATAGGTTTCCTCGTGCATTTTTCCTCTACAAGCACCACGTAAAATTTAAAATGTAACGAAGTAAACATCAAAATTTGCAGTTTTAGCCAAGGATTTCATGTCCAACCTGGCTCATTGACTTGATCCACCGTGCGGCGGGGCCCGGGGTTTAGAACCCCATTTAATTAAATGCAAGTAATGCAAGTCACTCGACACCGCTCTCGCTGTCAAAAGGGTTGAGAACGCAGCGAGGAGGGGGTTGATCGTAAAACCGTTATTGCCGGCCGCATAGTAACGACTCGACTTGAGACTTGACGCGCTGCAACTTTAAAAACACGTGCGTTCGTCCATCCCTGCGTCTCGTGATTTCTCGTCGGAAGTTTTTTTTATCGTGCTTTCAGGGAAGCCAGCCGGCGTTTTTTTATGTCTTGAAATTTTGGAGATCGGGCACCGGAAATAACGAGTAGCTTTTATGTTTATTGTTGATATTCATCGTACAAAGCATGGTTTTTGTTGGTGCATGTTATATACAGGGTTGCCACAGTCAGGGAAAACCGGGACATGTTAGGGAATTTTAAAAAATTAGGGAAAACCTGAAAATGTCAGGAGAAATGACGAAAATATCAGGGAAAAATTATCAATGTAATTTTATTATGCATTTTAAGTTAATATTTTCTCTTCTATTTTTTGTTGCAGGTATGTATCAAAATCACGCTATTGCCAAACGTCTCATCAAGCGGTTGAATAACGGTGAAGGTAAAATAAATCTCAAATATCCGTCTAATTTCAGGGTGTCTACAAGTCCGGAATTTCTGGAAAGTCCGAAAATTGTACTGATTTTGCAAGGGTGGTCCGGAAGTACTAAAAAACTGCGGCAATTCCGCGAGGAGGTCCGGAATTTTTGTTATTTTTGTCGCAATTCGAGCAAGAAATTCGAATTTTTGAAATTCATCGAATTTCGTCAAATGGTGGTCCTGAAAAAGTACTGAATTTTACTGTTGAGGAGGTACTGAATTTCATCGGAATGTACTGAAAAAGTACTAATTTTTGGCCTGCCTGTTTTAGTAGACGCTCTGGGGCAATTTTAATATATTTACATAGTTTTTTCTTTCCTGCTGGCTTAATGGCTACGTGTCTAGCACCCTCAGCCAACTTTAGACAATGTTAAGTGTCCGTAGACATCGTGGGATCTCCATGCTCCAGGCTTTTCCAATTTTCAGGGATCAGGGCCGAGGAGATCTACTCGTCTCTCGTCAATTCCGTGAACATTAGACGCCACCACCGGGATTCGAACCTGGGCGGGACCTTTTGACCTAGAGTCAGACTCCCTGACCACTAGTCCAACCTGGCCGGCTATTAACACGGTTAATTGGACTGCATTTTGCAAGAAGGAACCAAAAGCATTTCAATGTTGCTCAGATTGTGCAGCTTAAATCCTTTCAAAAAAATTGCAGAAATCACGAAGAAAATTACATTTACGGAGGTAATTTTTGTCGTAAATTTAGTATATTGGGAGTAAAGATAAAACTTGTTTGAATGATCAGTTTCTTCTTGCAAGGTGAAAACAGTTGCACAATCTTAGCGACATTGGAATGCTTGTGGTTCCTTTTTGCAAAATGCAGTCCAATTCATGAAGAATTCGTACATGAGGCTATGCTAGTTTGTTTTGGTCCAAACCGAGAGTTCGATACTGTACCGAATGACGTAGTCACTAAATCACTAAATTAGCCTATTGTGATTCATGTTTTGTGTGCATTGGAACCGATTGGAAGCGATATATCGATCGGCTTAGAATGACGTAGCCACTAGATTAGTCGATTAATGCATAGTTAGAAACGGAGGGAGCGCGGAGCGACGAGAGCGCCCGCTTTAATGTACGTATTTCTGTCAAACGGAACTATGTTCATTATGACGTAAGCCCTGTTATGCATGTATTCTTATGGGTCTCAGGGCTCACGTCTAAATGCACTTAGTACCGTTTGACAGAAATACGCCCTAATGTAAGTAGGTTGATGAGGAAAACATTAGTCTTTGACGACTCATTCTCATCTCGGGATATCGCTGAGCAACAACGGCGCACACCGCAAACGAACGCTTCCGAGCAAAACAGGTCCGCCTGCCTCTAAAATTCTCAACGGATAGACACTTATTTATTTTTTCATTCGTATTTTACTTCTTTTTTTTTGTGCACCTTTTTTTAAGTACGAGGTCCTAAACTCATATCTCTTGAAAGAGAAGCGGAGTGTGAAGAAATCTATCAAATTTCTGACGGAGCAACGCGTGGCAAAAAATTATCGCCTTGCGACAGCTGCTTTTAGTCTAACCGTGACACAGGGAAGGATAACAAGGAATCCGTTAGAAACTTGGGGGGTACGCTCCCTGGCCGCTACGAAGTTCTACCTCCCACCAGAGGTTATGCGAAGCTTTTATCATTTCATTTGGAGAAGGTATGTATCAAAATGCACGGTCAAACAAAAACAAAATACATTTTTGAGTCCCCGCACTACTTCATACACTGGAAAAAAAAACACATTGGATCTAGAGTCCAGACTCTTGAAAACATAGACAAGAAAAAGGACTCTTGATTCAATCAGATTTAAGCTTAAATCAAAAGGAAATTCGCTCAAATTAAGATGCTTGGTTCTTGATTTAAGTTTAAATCTGATTGAATCAAGAGTATTTTTCTTGTCGATGTTGTTAAGAGTCTGGACTCTAGATCCAATGTGCTTTTTTTCCAGTGTACTTGTAAAAAATCAGTGGCGAGGCGTGAACGATCGATTTTCGATGTTTCCTCACTTGGAGCTGCGGAAAAGAATCGATTATTAAAGTGTTCGATGCAAACACCCCGAAAATCGATCCCTTTCCATAGGTTTAAATGACAGATCAATCGATATAGCGCAATGCACGCCACGCCACTGACAAGAAAGGTAGCAAAGAGGGCGGAAGAAAATGGGCGTTGGAACAGTCTGATTATTTTTTACGTCTTCGTGACCTTTAATTAAACCATCAAAATACAATGCTGTCGTGCCAAGGAAGAACGCCGTATGAACATTCTTGAGTTGCCAATTTCCTCTGATAAAACGTTTATTTTTCAGGGACGCTATGAA
This sequence comes from Bemisia tabaci, assembly GCF_001854935.1. Lineage (NCBI taxonomy): Eukaryota > Metazoa > Arthropoda > Insecta > Hemiptera > Aleyrodidae > Bemisia > Bemisia tabaci. The sequence goes on along the minus strand of NW_017566832.1, from coordinate 4,219,334 downwards.
TATTTTTCTTTTCAACTTTCAGGAACTTTATTTTCAACCTAATTAATTTAACTAAATTTTGAACAAAATTATTTGAAAAATTTGAAGGAAAATATCCACAAGTTAGCCAGGAAATTCCTGTTTTATCAAAAGAAATTCGGCAAAACCTGAAGGTTCATAAGTACTGCGTTTTTTCCTAGCATAGCAGAACACTGCCGTACTAAGGAAGAACGCCGTATGAACATTCGAGAGTTGCCAAATTTCCTTTGATAAAATTTTCATTTTTGAGGTTAGTCATGAATATTTTTCCTTGCAATTTTCAGAAGTTTTAGATCAAATTACAAACAAAATTATCTGAGAAATTGGAAGAAAAATATTCACAAATTTTCTTGAAAATTAGTGTTTTATCAAAGGAAATTTGGCAACGCCTGAAGGCGCATACTGCGTTTTTCCGTGGCATAGCAGAATAGGTCTTTCTTCTCCTTTGTCTATCGCTTTGTCTATCCATTTCAACAAGGCGCCTGCCGGTTCACTAGATTAGGGCTCCTCCTGGAAACTCTTTTGGAATTGGATCCCGAATCACCCCGTGTTCCGTGACGGCCGACGAAACGGCGGCGGGTCGAGCGGCATGCGGTGGCACCTGGTGCCACGTCGACGTCGGGCGAGACCCGGTGCCCTCGGACGCGGCCGTCGCGGTGGCGGGCGCCTCAGCGGGCAACGGCGACGACGACGGACGAGACGGGATCGGGACGGGACGGGAGACAAACAAGGAGCACCGAGACCTTGGAGTTTCATTTGCGGCGAATGAGTCGGGCGTCGCGACGCGGCGACGAGCGGCGCAGCGCCTCGGTGCCGTTAAGTGCGATTTATCGCTCCGGCTTCCATCAAAACAACAACCTCAAGATTGCGGAGGTCAAATTTTAAGTGGTGTAAACACTGTTATCAGCGCCCCCGGCCGCGCCGCGCCGGACGCCGAGAGGAGCTGGTCAGCCGGCTCATCGTTCCAATTGATGGACAAAGCTATAGACAAAGTAGGCGAAAGGGGTATGGATGGATCCTGTTCCCTATATATTTGCAAATCAAAATACTCGATGAATGGAGATGTTGCATGTGTGAGGAATTTGCGATTTGACTGTTGATTCTTTTGTAAAAGTTCGTGAGAAACACGATGTTGCCACTGGTTTTCTCTGAAATCAACTCCCAAGCTCAAAGAAAGCTCTCAAGTTGAGGCCAAAATGGAGGGGATATCCCACGCTATCCTGAGAGCCCACCTCTACATCAAGACAAACTCTCCATGCAAAGATAGGCAGCCAATACATTGACAGGGCTCCCACTTTATTTGGGGACTCCAAAACTGAAAACACGGCAACCCTGCTAATTTAATTGCTCCCTATCTTTGCATGGAGAGTTTGTCTTGATGTAGAGGTGGACTGTCAGGGTAGGGTGGGATATCCCCTCCATTTTGGCCTCAACTTGAGAGCTTTTTTTGAGCTTAGGAGTTGATTTCAGAGAAAGCCAGTGGCACCATCGTGTTTCTCGCGAACTTTTACATAAGAATCAATGGTCAAATCGCAAATCCCTCACACATGCAACAACTCCATTATGTGTCGCTCCCCGCCGAACCGCGGCGAGGTATGAAACCCACTTGCATATCGCACTGGATCGTATGCGCTAGTGGTTCGATGGATCGTTTGGTTCCAAACAATAGAACATAACCTCAAACAAAAGCTTTATGATTCAAGTCAGAAAAGCCGAAAAAGAGAAAATAGAGAGGCCAATAATTCAATCTATCGCGCTTCCGTGCCTCACAAATTCGAACCGTCGTAACGCAGTTTCCGTCATGATTTTTTTTTATTTCGTTGCCCGCGCCGTAAAGAGCAACGGGTGCGTGACGTCGGATGACGCCGAAAAAGACGTAAACCGGGATTTCGCCGAAAATCACGCACACCCGCGGCCCTCGGTGCAGCGCAGTTTTTACGGCTCCCGATTGACGTTTGTTTTCCCCGACGACGTTGACGTCGACGCGACGTAGGGATGCAGAGACGTTTCGCGACGACGCGCGCGCGACGTCAAAGCGAGTCCCGCAGACGCGACGTCCGGAAGGAGCGGGGGCGGGGGGAGAGGCGGGGTGGGGTTCCCTCGCGGGAGGAGTGTAAAATTGGCCAACTCCGTCGCAGCGAAAACGATGAAACGAACATAACACGCGAAAAGAACGACGAAAACAGCGACGCAATCGTTGTTATCCAACTTCCGCGGTCGGCGCACAGTGGATCGAGCCCGCAAATGAGAGGTCGGACAAAATTTGGAAACTTTAAAGGCTTGTATCTCCGTATATACGAAACTTTGTGGTTCTAAAGTTACGGTTGCCGCAGTCAGAGAATACCGGGAAAACCGGAAAATGTCAGGGAAAAACTTGAGGTCATCATTAATTACCTTTTAGAATAGGTTTGACGTTTCCAGCAAAACATTTTGCCGGAAACCTATTTCTAATCATGTCTTTTTAATCTCCGTATGAACGAAACTTTGTGGTTCTAAAGTTAGGCTTGCCACAGTCAGAGAATACCGGGAAAATCGGGAAACGTTAGGGAATTTTAAAAAGTCAGGGAAAACCTGGAAATGCCAGGGAAAATGACGAAAATGTCAGGGAAAAAATGTGAGGTCGTCATTAATTACTTTCTAGAATAGGTTTGACGTTTCCAACATAACATTTTGCCGGAAACCTATTTCTAATTACGTCTTTTTAACCACCTGGCATGTCTCCAATTATCGGAGAATTTCATGATAATGTGTCTGGGAAATCAGAGAAAATGACGAAAATGTCAGGGAAAAAATGTGAGGTCATTATTAATTACTCTCTAGAATAGGTTTGACGTTTCCAACAAAACATTTTGTCGGACACCTATTTCTAACCATGTCTTCTTAACCATCGGACATGTCTCCAATCGTCAGGGAATTTCACCAAAATGTGTCTGGGAAATCAAGGAAATGTCAGGGAATTTAATTTCCTACATTCGCTGGAAACCCTGAAAAGTGGTTCTGTTAGTTACCTTGTGATATTGTCTTTCAGGAGCACCCCTCAAACTCTAAAACGTGATGATTAAAAATGATACATATAATTTGCAATTTTTCGAAAATTGCATGTCCGATTTCTTCCGACGACTCGTTTCACTGTGCGGCGGCGCGACGCGACGGTGGCGGGCGGATTGTGCCGCTACCGTCCCGGAAAAGGGGCCAAACCTCCCCCCCCCCCCTTTTTTTTTTTTTTTTTTCCGGGCACCCATGCTCCATTCTCAAAGCTTCCCCGCGTCATCTGTGAGCCGGATCAAAAGCGAGGGCAAAGTCCGAAACCCTGCCTTGGAGGCAAAGGTTTGAAAGGGTTTGAAAGGTTCAAAAACTTGCATTTCAGTGTCTTGGACCTGTACCATAATTTCTGTCCTCTTTGTCTAAGTGTCTTGGACCTGGATCTATATTCCCAAAGACAATGAAGGGAAAAAATTGACAAATTCTCCATAAAGTTCCCCATTGGAAGAGATCTGGCAACATCCATTTAAGTTACGCTTTTTTTCCGCAGTACTGCTGCATGTGTTTCCGACACGAGGAGTTGTGTTTACGTAGGGGAGGATCGGGGTCAGGAGCGAAGAGAAAAAAAACCGTAGCCCAGTGGCGAGACACGAATGATCGATATTCGATGTTTCCCCGTTTGAAGCTATGGTAGAGAATCGATGAAGGTGTTCGCAGCGAACACCCTGTCTATCGATCTTTTCACATAGGTTTAAATAACGGATCAATCGATACATCGCAAAGCACGCTGCGCCACTGGGAGCCACGGTGTGATCGACAGGCCGCGTGGCAACCCCTTCCTCGCAGCCGGAGGGTGGTTCCGGAGTAATACTATCCGGAGGGGTAGAAGTGTACAACTGCACAAACATATTTAACGCATCCAAGTTACCCTTTTGCCTCTTTACGGTTTTGTGTCTATGATCGTGAGTCTCTCGTAAAGCGACGTGGAGCATTTCTTATCTCAAAATGAACCTCAGGATATATACTCTGAATTTTTTTAATAAAATTGAGGAATGAAAGCAACAAAATAGCTCAGTTAAATGCGATTGTAGCTACGCGTTTATTCTTACCATCTTTTTAGGTAGATCCGGTCTGTTCATTAGAGTCCTAATGTTGGTCCGTGGTTTTTTTTAATTTTAACGTGTTTACTGTTCAGAAACGTCTGCAAAATTTCGAAATGTTTACTTTTTCGCTCCCCTAGGATAGAAGAAGTATTTTTTTTTAATTGGTCCGCAGAAACAGTGGAAAGAAGGTCTCGGATTTTTCCTTTAATGAAGAGCGAGGCATCTAAATTTAAGCGGATTTCATCTTGATTCAAGCAAAAATCCGATTGAATTAAGAGCATTTTTTTTGTCAAATTTTTGAAGTGTCTGGACTCAGGATCCAAGAGCCTTTTTTTTCTAGCGACTACTTGAAAGCTGAATTCCGAGAGTTTCACTTAAAATTTTTCCCAACACCCTGAGAACATTCTGCCGGGAAAAAAAAAAAATTAACGAAATTTCTCAAAGATGTTCAGAAAGTACGTGGTTCCCCCCTCTTCCCTCCTCCCCCT
>NW_017566832.1:4126278-4214714 GCF_001854935.1 Bemisia tabaci | reverse complement strand
AAAAAAAAAATGAAGCAACTACTTGATTTTTGTCATCAGTGAAGAAAATGGCCAGCGAATTTTGCATCAATGCACCTTTAGGAACTCAGTAATCATCAGTCTTTTTAGAAAATGCGAGGTGACTTTTTGCGTTCGTTCATTGAAAAGGCACTATCAGCGAATTTGCCAGCCAATTCCGGCAGCGGAACTTTTCACCCCGCGGGACATGAAATGGGCTTCAAGTTTCCGCCGTGATATAACGGGAAAACGAGGTCAAATATTTTCGCCGACAACTCAATCAATCGATTCCACGAGCGCAACTTTGTTCCCAGTTCGACCAAGTTATTAATTGTTTCTCGGAAATCCTCAAAATAGTGGATGGTCAGCCTCCAAACGTCCGGGGGTGCAGAATTCCTTGTCTGCCGCAGCTTCCCGGAACCGGAATGTTTGTCTACAAAAATAAAGCGCCCCGAACCTCTGTATACAACCATTACCTTTACGGGTGTGGTATCAACTGAAGATCGATATCACTCGCCTTTTCGATTTGTATTTTTGATCGCTATTAAGCCACGTGCTTGACGATCCGTTTTTCAACCCAGGCAATGATTCTGCCGTGCCAAGGAAGAACGCCGTATGAACATTTGAGAGTTGCCAAATTTCCCTTGATAAATATGTATTTTCGACGACATTCATGCAAATTTTCCTTTGAATTTTTCAGATATTTTGGATTAAATTGCGTACAAATTTATCTGTAAATTTTGGGGAAAAATATTCACAATTGTCACAGTAAATTCGGTTTTTATCGCAGGGAACTTGACAATGTCTGAAAGCTCACACTGCATTCTTCCTTAGCTCCACAGGATGGGTAAACGAAGAAAATGTCAAGTCCTCAAAAGAAAACATTTCCACCACTGCGAAAATACTACATGGTCCTTCCATTTGGGTTTGCAAGCATCTGGAGAACAGTGAAAAATCAGGGAGTCAGAAGTAACCTATGTACCAAGAAAAACTGTGAGAATTTAGGGGGAATTAGGATATGGAGTGAAGGAGTTCTTCTCAGCAGTTCATAGTCTGTCCGCCAGGAAGTGTTGCGGATATTTATGAAGTCAGACATTGGCGCGCAATTGAGTCAGCCTTCAATCAATTGGACTGATTTAGCTCATAATCTATTGCTCCATTGTCGTCGCTGATCAGTGCTGACATAATTCTCCGTGGTCCAACTCAAGTGGTGTCTAGAATGGTGATCCAAAGGAGAACGAAAAAGTTCTGCGAAAATAAAATTTAATCATTAGGTAGGAGTAATTTCATTATCATCATTTTCAGATAATTCTGTTAATGATTTTGAAACCAAATGCAACTCATTCAATACATTGTACAGTATGTGTCAGTAGCCCTCGTGTTCAATCTTTTCCCAACAACCCAACAAACCACCCCCTCACACATTGTCGTCGCGGATCAGCGCTGACTTAATTCTCCGTGGTCCAACTCAAATAGTGTCTAGAATGGTGATCCATCAGAGAACGAAAAAGTTCTGCGAATATACACTGGAAAAAAAGCACATTGGATTTAAAGTCCAGACTCTTGAAAAGATTGACAAGGAAAAATACTCTTGATTCAATCAGATTTAAGCTTAAATCAAAAGGAAATCCGCTCAAATTAAGAGGCTGGGTTCTTGATTTAAGCTTAAATCTTATTGAATCAAGAGTATTTTTTCTTGTCGATGTTTTTAAGAGTCTGGACTCAAGATCCAATGTGTTTTTTATTTCCAGTGTAAGTTTAATCATTAGGTAGTAGTAATTAATTATTTTCACTTTTAGATCATTCTGTTCATGATCTTAGAAGTCCACAATGACTAAAAATGATAATTTTCCTTTGTTTTGGTTTCAATCAAGGGAAAATCTAGTGGAGAATCCATGAGAATACGCGTTAATATACTCATTTTGAATTTTCTAAACCCGCGGACTGAAAAATCAGAGCATGGTTCTTTGACAATAACGCAGGCGCACACTCAGAGCAAAGTGGACAATTCAATTATGCTGCCGACGGTTGTGTTTACTTAGAGGTTAGCGCGGTGCAATTCAGTCACACTCGGATAAAGATAAAGGGACTCTCGAGACAGGTTAATTCTTCACGTTGCTTCCAGTGGCGTGGTGTGAATTGCGATGTATCCATTGTTATGCCATGTAAACCTATGGTAAAGAATCGATTATTAAAGTCTTCGCTGCGAACACCCTGTTTATCGATCCTTTTCCATAGGTTTAAATGGTATAACAATCGATATATCGCTAAGCACGCCACGCCACTGGTTGCTCCGACGACCAGGCGCAGACAAAGCGTGCAACTTCAGCGTCGGGATGTCAGCACTCCAGAGAACAAAACAGGAATTGAGTCATCTTCGCGGCTATGCAACTCTTCAACTCCTCGTCCAGCGTGCGAACATGCATGTGCGTGAATAACTGCAGTGCTCGTAAAATCCACCGCGGCGGGGCTGGGGGGTTACTAATGGGAGGAAGTGCTTTACTCCGATGATCGCTCTGACGAGATAGAGTGCATTTGTAGAGAAAATATGAACCAGAAACAAGGAGAGTGGTTTTTTTATGTTCTCTAATAAGTTTCAAATAGACTGATTTTTTGCCAAGGAAAATATTACACAGTAAGAAAAAGTAACTAAAATGTTGTGTCAATTTAGGAAGTAAAACACAAAGCCGACACACAGTCGACGATGGAACGACTCCTCTAACAAAATGTTCACCTGTGTCGTAGTATCCTTTTTGTAGCGGGAAGCTCAAAAAAACGCAAATTTCTTACGCAGATTGTGAAGTTATGAGTGCATTTCAGACTTCGCCGATGCGCTCATCGTGATTTTTGAGACATTATCTGTAAGAAACCACTCTTATTTTTGCTCTGTAAAAGTTTGCAACAGGCTCATTTAATTTTTTGTCTGAAATGACTGAAAGTGAAAATTTTCTGATTTCCGTAATACCTTTGTAACAGAAATTTTCTCCTTGTCCTTCTACCTATTTCCAAGTTTTACGCCGAGCGCAAATCTTTTTTTTTTATTTTATCTTGTTTTTTTTTTTCTGTATCATGTTTCGCAACGTGTGAGATGGACGAATACATTAAAAAGCAGGGATGCAGTAGTTGTAGTTGTTGAGGTGTACAGATATTATCCTGAAAACTTTCTGATTTCCGTAACAACTATTTAACAGAAATTTTCTCCTTGTCCTTCCATATCCAAGTTTTACGCCGGGCGCAAATCTTTTTTTTTTTTATTTTATCCTGTTTTTTTTCTGTATCTTTTTTCGCAACGTGTAAGATGGACGAATACATTAAAAAGCAGGGATGCAGTAGTTGTCGAGGTGTACCGATATTATCCTCCGGATCTTCAAGATTTCAAATTCCATCCGCGGCTGAGCCGCTAACCAGAATGACGAATGTGGTATTCGTTTTCGAAGCGACAGTCGCGGCCGGTCAAGCACCCATAATTTCCGATTGTCCTCCGTCGTGTCCGAGTGAAATAAGGAAAAATTAAATTAAATTTAATTCCCGATTGTCGGCCGGGAGTGGAAAAACCCCAGAGAGGACCACTGCCGTGCTTAGGAAGAACGCCGTATGAACATTCGAGAGTTGCCGAATTTCCTCCGATAAAATGTTTATTTTTGAAGAAAGTTATGAATATTTTTCCTTTATATTTTCAGAATTTTTAGGTAAAATTGCGAACCAAATTATCTGAAAAAATTGGAGGAAAATATGCATAAATTTACCAGGAAATTCGCGTTTTATCAATGGAAATTTGGCAACGCCTGAAGGTTCATACGGCGTTTTTCCTTAGCACGGCAGACCAGTGGTGAGGCGTGAACGATCAGTAATCGATCTTTCCCCATTTGAAGCCGAGGGAAAGAATCGATTATCAAGGTGTCCGTTGCGTACACCCTGTTAATCGATCCTTTTCTATTAGTTTAAATGGAAGATCAATCGATATATCGCAATGAGGAGCGCCCGCGGAGAAAAGCAAATTACAAACAAATGGGCGTACGGAAAGTTTCTAAAAATACCGGTACGCGCGGTCCAGTGGCGTGGCGTGCTTTGCGATCCATCGATATTTCCCCATTTGAAGCTGTGGTAAATAATCGATTATCAAGGTGTTCGCTGCGAACACCCTGTTCATCGATCCTTTTCCATAGGTTTAAATGGCTGATCAATCGATGTATCTCAAAGCACGCACGCCACTGGCGCGGTCGGGGTGACCGTATTTTTCTTGCTTCTTCTTTGACTTTGTTCTTTTTTCGTCCTCGTTTTCCGGCTGTATATGCAGGTATTTTGACCGACGCACCAGCATGCGCATTTTCGCGGCCGGACCCGACGGGGGGCGGGAGGGAGGGGGAGGCTTTTGGAGGCCGGCCAATGTCTGATCTGTTTGTTTGGTTTCGAGCGCCCCGATCCGCCGTTATTGGTCGTGGTCAAGATTCACCCGCCGACTTCGTCGAGTGGACCAGAACGCGGGGTCGAGATAGAGCTCTTCGCTGTTCAAAATTCCGGAGTGCAAGTGACTCCGGATCTTATTTCGCCCCCGGAAAATTGGAGTGATGTGAATCTGCTTTATGCAGGGTCAGTGTTCGAACTCACAGGCGCCAACGCGCCAATTGCGCCTTAAAAATCGGCCATGGCGCCTAAAAAATGAAGGCTCTGCGCCAACGTGGCCCCTAAAAATTGCCCCTCGAAAATCTGGATTTTCACATGGAAGTCACGTAAAGAAAGAAAAACAAATCTATTTGAATTGAAAAAACTCAGAATTCTCAGCACTACAAGTGAAAGCTTGCTTTTTCTATCCTACACGATTTAATTCATAGTGCTTTTGTTTTCCCCAAGTTACAGTTACTTACTATTTCTGTTACGAAAACATGTTGCGTCTAACTTTTCACTAAATGGGTCGTAATATATAGGCTAAAAGTCATTTAGGCCCCTAAAAAATCTTCAATGGCGCCTAAAAATCGGGCTTGATGCGCCACATGGCTTCTAAAACTCAAAGGTGAGTTTCGAACACTGTGCAAGGTGTCCACTGTCGACTATCGCAAGTAAAAACTGGAAAATCTTAGTAAATCTAATGCCATCACACTGAACAAAAAGTTACAGGTTATACAGACGTACCATCCTTTCCGGGCTCAGAGGCCGAAAGTTCCGGATGCTGGAGCCGTAGCTTCGACTGTTCCAGGTGCCAAGCCCGGAACACGGACGGTATGTCTATACAGCCCGTAAGTACGGCTTCTGCGGTTGGAGTTTTTTTTTTCAGTGTCGGAAAGCCGGTCAGGGAGGCAAAATGTTTTTGAAATTTCCATATTTTGAATTGGCCTCCTCACTTCAAAAACCCCCTTTCCTCCAAAAATTTCAAAGAGATGACTTTTTACTGGACCTGTACGTATGTAAATTGCCGCGATTTTGCGCGAAGCTTGTGATTCATACCGCGATTTCAAGAAAATCACTTCATTTTACTGCTTTCTTGGCAAAAAAAACCTCACGATTTTGCTAGTTCTCTGATTCTCATTTTAAGATACTGTTTTTGTGGCCTTCCTATTTTCTCACGCCACTGATCGCGATCCGCCTGGTCGCCGGGTCGAGAAGTTTATACGCCCCCAGAATTTCCCACTGCGTCAAGCGTTTTTCAATTTCAATTCCGTTTCTCAAATGAAAACGGATCTTCTCCAAGACTTTACAATCGTTCAGTTACGTTAATTTTTTGTTACGGTAAATATTTTTAAAAATTAATCGCTGCAAATCAAGATAATCGTCGCTTCAGGCTATATTCCCCCATTAACAGGGCCTCGGCGCTTTTCTCCAAAGCTTGAAAGTTCATTTCAGACAAAACCAAAGGTATTATCGTGTCTCTAGCGAAACTTGCGAGCGAAATCGAAAATCCTTACTGCAGTTAGAACTTCGTCCAAGACCTTGGTTCCTTCTCCTCTTTCACTCTCTCTTTCTCTGTTTATCCCCTGTTCTCGAAACCAGCTGCAGTCAGAACTTTCATTGTAAGCCTCTATCAATTCATTTATCTCGTATTATGCGTTTTATCCCGTTGTAAAGATAGAATTCATTACAGTAGCTCAGTATCACTTACGTAACGTATCATTAGCAGTTAAAATCCCAGAGGGCGTACTGATGAGATCATAAAATAATAACACACGCTATAACTACGGATCCTAGCGGAGAGCATATGAATGATAAAATCAGAAAATAACACGGAATAACAGCTTATACCTCGGTGCCGCAGTTTCAAATTTCCCTCTCTCCATCACTGAAAAAAAAAAATCTCGGTGTATTTACTAAGAAAAGGGTATAATTACCAAGAATTCAGGGTTCTATTTGATCCCAGTTTTTTCTTGGTAAAATTACCATTTATGGAATTGGCAATTTTACCGAGAAATCTCGGTAAAATTATTGAACTTTCTCGGTAATTTTACTGGACCTTGGTAAAAACGCCAATATTTTCTATCGACTGTGGTAGAATTACCGGGATAAAATGGCAAAGTTACCGGGAATTGATTACCAATACAATTGGTATTCTTACCTGAGAAAAACAGTAAAAATACCGGTTTTTAGGTAAGCTTACCAGTCTGTCCTGGTAAAATTACCAATAATTGGTAAAAAAAGTGAGATGGTAAAGGTACCAACGGACCTTGGTAAAAACGCCGAGAATTTTTTTGGAGCGTGTTTGCCCTCCTTTTCCCCCTGTTCTTTCTCTTTCCTTCTTCCTTTTAAAAAATTAACAATTTTTTAAGCGATGTCCTTGGTTGCTCTCGCGCTGAACAGTCAGCCGAGGCTAATTTCAAAATATTGTATGACCTCCGCCTTGACGGATAAAATAAATCGGGGTTTTTAAACCTTACGCTCGGGTGCATACAATTTAAACACCAAAAGTCGAGAAATCCCACTTTAAACTCGACTTGAAGAAGCTTTTTGGAGTGATGCCATCTCCGGTATTTGACATTAAGTAAACACGCCGAACATCTCCTCACTCGTGACTTAGCGGATTTCAACGTTTGACAAATAGATGCATTTACGAAAACACAGAAAGAAACTTACTTAGTTTTGCGAACTCCGGAGACACTCATGCGAACCCATCGACTGCAAGCTCTGAGTGCAAGCCAGCCATTTTCTCGGAGGTTTCATTTCTTTTTTACGCGGTTTTCCTTATTGTTTTTTTTTTTTTTTTTTTTTTTTTTTTTTTTTTTTTTTATCTTGTCTCGAACATATCCCACACCATCGGAAATGTAAAGTGCTGTGGAGTCAGTGGCGATTTCTGCCGTGCTAAAGAAGAGCGCCATATGAACATTAGATTTGTCAAATTTCCCCTCAAAAAGCATATATTTTTCCCTAAATTTATCTGTATTTTTCATAGGTATTTCCAGATATTTTACATCAAATTGTGAACAAAATAGTCAGGATAAAAATATTTACAACATCCTTCGTAAATTCGTATTTTATTTGAGGAAATTTGGCAACATATCAATGTTCCAACGGCGCTTTTCCGTAGCATGATAGATTTGGCAAGTTGGCAACACCATTGTTCCTCCATTTAAACCCTTAAAAAATATCGATTTTAGGTGAGGGAAGCTGCCCCACCAGGAACCGATTGATTCACATACATTTATATGGAGGAAAAATAGTGTTGCCAACTTTGAAATCGCCACTGTGTGGAGCGGAAACGAATGAATCTTTATTAGGAAATTTTAATGTCTTCTTCGACCCGTTCTGTTGTCTTTGTTAATATTGCCGCTGTTAATTAGATTTACTCCGAGATGGGAGGAAGAAAACGTAAACAGGAAAAAGAGACATCTCACATAATGTTGCAGAGCTTTCTTACGTATTTGTTTCAGTTGATTTAAAGTATTTGTTGTTGCAAACATCAAGCGGGAAACAAACGTTTAAGAGCGATTGGTTTCGTTCGTGAGAAACAGTTTACGAGATCGTTTGTTTATTTAGGTCAGCTTTTCTTGTGTTTTCCTCTTAGTCAACTCGATCAATGATCATCGACCACTAAGAAAAACTGTCCACGGACTCAGGTAATTTAAAGGGGAAAAAATCTTACTGTCTTACACGAAAAACATTAGAAAACAGCCTTTGCCAATCTTCAGATTCCCATATCAGGCCAAGATTGCGAAGAATGTTCATGGATGAGCGTTTTCCCGCACAAATTAGTACACTGGAAAAAAAACCACATTGGATCTAGAGTCCAGACTCTTAAAAACATCGACAAGAAAAATTACTCTTGATTCAATCGGATTTTTGCTTAAATCAAGAACCAAGCCTCTCAATTTGAGCGGATTTCCTTTTGATTTAAGCCTAAATCTAATTGAATCAAGAGTATTTTTTCTTGTCAATGTTTTCAAGAGCCTGCATGGACTCTTGATCCAATGTGTTTTTTTTCCAGTGTACATTTATGCAAATAATAAGTCAAATGCGTGCTTTACGAGCAAAGGGTCGTAACAATGGAGATTTTGCACGAATATTTTTCATTTCTGCAAGTTTTAGTGACCCATACGGCCGTCCACAGCAAAAATGACGTAACTCCGTTAAAATTTTATATTTTTCTTCCACACCTACTGCTCTCGTACAAGAAAATCAAAGTGTAACAAGGCTTCATCGTTTTAATTTTGAGTTCCTAACGGTATGCCAAAATCAATCTTAGGAATTGAAAAATGAATATTCGCTATAGTTTTCTCGTAAAATGGTACTTGTTAGAAAACAGTCGAAAAAATCTCGAATGGATGTACGGCGCTTTTACTTTGGACGGTAGCATTGGAGCTCATAGGTTGGTTGCTTTAGTCTAGAAGTTCCACAACCTGACCTCTAAATTACCGGCATGTCCGTACTCTCCTCATATAGCAGTATATTCCCGTTTCCTGGGACCAGTATCAAATTCCACTACTTTTCAGATTCGTCGGAATTTTTCCTGGAACACTTGAAATTCCCGAATTGTTATGGATCTTTTCCATTTCCCGGAAATATCTCGGAACTTTTGAAAACTCCAAAAAGAATCCCGGAACTTTTGGCGGCTTTGGAGTGGGAGAAATCGGACCAAAAAGGTGCCGAATCTCGGAACTTTTGACGGACATGGAATGGGAGCGCTGCCTTAAAGTTCCATGGCCTACCCTTTAACTTACCGACGTGTCCTTACCGTCCCCACATTGCAGTGCTCCCATTTCCCGGAACAAGTACCTACCGAATTTCAGAACTTTCAAAATTCCCGAAATGTTGTGGATCTTTTGCATTTTCCGGAACTTTCTCGGAATTTTTGACAAAATCGAAAGAGAATCTTGGAACTTTTGACGGACATGGAATGAGAGCACTGTCTTAAAGTTCCATGAAGACCCCTCTAAGTTACCGACGTGTCCTTACTGTCCCCATATTGCAGTGCTCCCATTTCCCGGAACAAGTACCTACCTAATTTCGGAACTTTCGAAATTCCCGAAATGTTGTGGATCTTTTGCATTTTCCGGAACTTTCTCGGAATTTTTGACAAAATCGAAAGAGAATCTCGGAACTTTTGACGGACATGGAATGGGAGCACTGCCTTAAGGTTCCTTGATCTTACCTCTTTAGGCACTCTAATTTAATCCCTCTCTACGGACTTTTCCGGTCTGGAACCGGTTCCTCGAGTTAGGAAAAAACTGAAATGTTGAACGGAAATGTTGTGGATCTTTTGCGTTTTCCGGAACTTTCTCGGAATTTTTGACGAAATCCAAAGAGAATCTCGGAACCTTTGACGGACATGGAATGGGAGCCCTGCCTAAAAGCTCCATGACCTAACCTCTAAATTACCGACGTGCCCGTACTCTTCCCATGTAGGCACTCTAATTTAATCCCTCTGCCCGGACATTTCCGGTCTGGAACCGGTCCCTTCCGGGACGATCCACTCCGGATCGCTCGGCGGCCTCGCGTGCGGTGGTGGCGGGCGACCCGCGGGAAAACCCTTAACTGCTCGGCGCACGGAGAGGGAGCTGATCGATGCGCTAAATTGGCGCTGCGTCCCATCCACATCCACATTAATCGCGTTTGATACGTCGCCGACGTCCAAGTCGCCGTCCACGCGAGGAGCGAGCAACGAGCATCCGTCCCCGACCCGACGTCACGACGTCAGGGCGACTTCGATCCGGGGGTCTCTGACTCGGCGACCCACTCGACGACGGCGACGCGGACAGTCGCCGATGTCGCCCCGGCCTCGGGCGCGGGGGCGTCCATAAATTACGCCCAGGAAAAAAACCGCCGCCGCCGCCGCCGCCACCCGAGTATGAGCCGAGCTTCCCCGGCTTGCCAAACTGTCCGCCATAGAGTGTTTTTATCCCGAACAAAGCGACAGACGTATTTTAGAGGGGTAGAAAAACGTCTGAATAAAGAGCCGAACACGTGTGCTTGGGCCTAGAGTGCCTTGATATCGAGAGACTTACTGTCAGCTAGGTGACTAGCATCAGGATCTTCCCGATTTCATCAGGATTTGAGTCAATCAGGATCTAATCAGGATTTAAGGGAAAATTGGTCGTAAAATCAGGATTTGAGAAAAGTCGGCCGTCCAATCGGATTTTTTATCGAGCTTTTTGTGCAGTTACATTCGCCTCCCCAAAAAATCAGGATCTGATCAGGATTTAACATCAGGATTTCATTAGGATTTCCCAAAATGAAAAAAAAATGACAACCTGACTCCGGTATTACTGAGAAAATCGGGAAATGTCATGAAATTTTATAAAGTCAGGGAAAACTTAAACTACAAACAGAAAAACGCGTTGATTTTTTACGTTTTTTCGCGAAGTTCGAACTTAATTGATATAATTTCGGCACCACGCATTTAAATCTATAGAAAAAGATTCCACTAATAGCATCCCATAGCAGCACAGGAATCCTATCTATGAGCGATGCACTGCCTCTTCAAAGTAATTCGGAAATAAATTACCATTTACAAATTACGGACAGTACACTATTCATCATCATTCGTACGGAAGGTATTTAAAAGAAAAACACACACAAGTTTTTCAGCAAATTTATTATTTAAAATCGAAAGTCGGCAACGTCTGAACGTCGTACGTCGTTGTTTCTTGACACGGCCAGTGCTCCAATCCGTTGGCTCCGAAAGGGTTCAGCGCTGATGAATGGAATCCATGGTTGTCAGATCGTGTCGAAACGAGAATTTCCCCCGATGTAACTTAACGTGAAACGAGCCGATTTTATCGCACAGTCCGGCCACCCGTAGCGGAATCATTCGGTGGACGAAAGAAACTGCGCAGCAAACCGAAAAGCTGGGAATTGCGCAGCGAGACGAAAGTGTAAGAATTCACAACCGCAGTGACCGTCCGAATAAGTTCGGCTGTAGCGGAAAAGTCCGTGTCACACAACCAAAATACTCCATCAAAATGTCAAGGTCGAGTGCTGTGATTGGTCCAAGTCATCGAATAAGCCAATCACAACACCTGACCTTGATGTTTTGATCGCTAGCTTTGATAGTGTGACCCAGGCTTTGTGCGTCTCCTGTGGTTGTGACGAATTAAACTAATCAGCTCTCAATTGGTCCGAGTTTAGCAGGAAGAGGCCTCGCTACCACCCCTTAGATCGAATCAAGGAAAATAAAAAAGGTTTAAAGGTTTATTATTCTTCCACATGACGCGGCTTTAAGACACAGTTTGAGGGCGATTCTTACATTGGATATATTTCTTCTAGACATCGAAACTATGACAGAAGAATATGTTGGACCACATTTTGCGATGAGGAACTACTATTGCTGACTCACTTTAGAAACAACGTATGTGCTATTAATTTCCCTGTGCAGATAGATGCTTTTACAGCTGAGCTAAACTTCTCGAAAGAAAACACGATTTTTCTGGAAAGCTTGTGAATATTTTTCGACAGATTTTTCTGAAATTGTAATCGCGATTTGCTTCGAAGTATCCGATCAAGGGAAAATATTTGTATCATTAACTGCCCTCATTATTTTATCGGGCAAAATTTGACACCATGCGATCGAAAATGACTTTTCAATGATTGCCTCCTGGAATGGTTTTCCTCGTCAATAATTGCAGATAAATATAGATAGTTTATAGATTCGAGTATAGTTTTTGGTATATTTCGTTTCGAATGTTATTTATATTTAATTTATATTTTTAAGCATTCCGTATTTTTCATAGTGGATGAAAAACTATCTGAGAATATCAAAAGCAAGAAAACTCTAATTGGAGTTTTCTCAAAGATTAACATATTTTTTCTCTTTCCTTTAAAATGCGACAGTTTTTATTGCATCCAAACTCTCAGTAACCTTACTAGTGTTTAACTGAATTTTCCTCTTTTTTTTGTTTCAGGTAAGGGAACTCGATCGAACGTAGAACGTATTTTTCTTCCTAAACATTGCGTGTAAGTCAGACTAACCTCAAGGCATCTTCGTTTTACGTTTTAGAAATTAAACATAAGCCTGAACTATCGCCAGTTTTGATTTGACGCATAAATGTTTCGCAAAAATCATAAAATTTGACAAAATTGCGGGTATATCTATGACATGGAGATGTTTTGAAAATTCTGATGTCGATTTCGACCGTTTTGATCCGTCAAAAATGGACTTTGGACACGCACCATTCTGTTCAGCATTTGCTTTATCCAGTCAGAGGTGAAATTTCCTTCCACGCCTTTGTGCGTTTTGTTTTTATGATCTTTTAGTTTTGACCGTAACTTTCCATAACAACGCGTCCTGTCTCGTTTTTAGAGAAAAATAGTGTGATATCGCTAGTTGGAATTCCATGTAAACACTCGAGTCTTGCCAAGATTGCAATTACATAATGTTGGATTAGTAGCAGAACAATGATGATGAATAATAGTCTCGTTCGTATGAACTTAGTAATGATTATTTTAAATTCTGAGTTTTTTCAAGTGATGTTTTATCTATTAATGGGAAATGGATTTTACCGTCTAACATTGAATCACTAGAAAATAAATGAATGAAGAGGGGAGAATTTTTCTCTATGGAGAGATCTTGCGTCACCAGTGTCGAGGCGCGAATGATCGATCATTTATATTTTCCCATTGAGGCAATTGTAAAAGATCGATTATGAAGTGTTCATTGCGAACACCCTGTATATCGATTCTTTTCAATGGGTTTAAATGGCAGATCAATCGATGTATTGCAAAGCACGCCACGCCACTGCAATATCCAAATTGAGCATTATTACGGGGTTGTGTTTTGAACCGTCCTTTTTCTTTGGGTATTTTCGCCAATCTTGTTTCGTCTTTACCTAAATACAGTGTTGTGCATACTTCCTTCAGCACCTTTTAATGTATTTCTGCAGTCCATGTTTCGCCGAAGATCGTCATCGCTTCGTTTTTCTACTTTTAATATAATAGAACCGAACAATGATGATGAATTGCAGTCTCGTTCGTATGAGTTTGAATGATTCTTTACAAATCTGAGTGTCCCCCCTCCCCCTTTCTTTCTCTCTTGAAAAGTTACTTCTTCACGTGGTATTACGTTCGAGTTAAATGGACCGCATTTAACAGAAAGGAACCAAGCCACATCACCTATTGCCAAATTTAATTATTTTCAAGAGAACGTTTGTGCGTATTCCTGAAACAAGTTTAAGGAATTTGCTTCGTACTAAGAAAATTTGCTAAAATTTGCACCAAAATCTATACAACTGTGTCTATGTAAAAACTGAATTGCCCAAGTATAGTTCTTTCCTGCTTAGCGCAGGTCAAATGACTGGAAGGTTGGGGGTGGTAGAGAAGCAACCCCGAACTCTGTTACATTAGGTTTCAGTTTATGTAGTAATTTGCATCGTGCACGTTTACATTATCCTGAAAGGCTTGCAGTTTTTGTTTAATAGTAACGTAGTTTTTAATTATTTTATTAATCGAATGATTTCTTTACAATAATATGAGGTTATCCAAAATGGTAACTTCATGAATGCTTGATGTATATCTTTGAACAATGATGATTACTCATAGTCTCGTTCGTATGAACAACTGTTATGATTATTTTAAATTCTGAGTTTTTTCCCTGTTACACACCATTGGCAGATCCAGCAAATTGGTGACATTGTTTTCTCCGTTTAAACCTATGGAAATGTATCGATTTTTGGAGGGGCCAGGTGCTCCGACTAGAATCGATTATTTAACATAGGTTTAAATGGGGGAAACTTGGTGTTGTCAAATTGCTGAATCCACTTCTGTTCTAACTCAGTCGCTGCACTCGTGCGCTTTATCTTAATTCCAGCCAGTGATCGCAAGTCTCCTCGAAACTTAACTTAAATCGTTTTTATCCCAGAAATAACCTAAAAATAGATTCAATTGTTTGTAACCAAACCAGAACCAAAAGAGCTGCACTTTAATGATGAAAACATTATTTTTACCAGTTATCCCTGTCAGACAGAGTAATGGTGATCAAGATTTTCTGAAAAGCTTAAAAAGCCCTTTCTTCTTCATTTTCTTTAGGAGCTAAACATGTTAAAAATCTTTAACCGGAGTGTCTGTCAGACAACCGAACAGAAGCTCTATAAAAGTTACAGTTGTGTTTGGTCATTCATCTAAGGGTCTATTTTCCCGCAAGAAAAGAATAACGAATAAAATATAGAAGGCTATAGCGCTCCCAATTATTTTAATGGAAGTGTTCTCCTTATATCATTTTTTTTCTAAACAAAGCAATCAAAGTAGCGCATATAATTTCAAAGTATGATGAAGAAAATATAGGAGGACGGGGTTCCTAAATACTTTGATGGAAATGTTCTCCTCTCTGACTTTGGCTTAAAATAGTAAACCGATTTGGTTTAATAATAATTATTTCGAAACATAACAGCAATCTACAGAGTTCAGGTGAATTCGAAAGCATGATGAAAAAAATATAGGAGGACGGGGTTCCTGATTATTTTGATGGAAATGTTCTCCTCTCGGACTTTGGTTTAATATTTAAACTAATAAACCGATTTGGTTTTAATATGGTTATTTCGAAACATAACAAAACAATCTATAATTCAAAAGCATGATGAAGAAAATATAGGAGGACGGGGTTCCTAATAACTTTGATGGAAATGTTCTCCTCTCTGACTTTTGCCACGTTAATAATTATTACGTCAAAACATGACGATTGTCGCAGCCCGTTTAATGTTGGAAGCATGATGAATAAAATATAGGAGGACGGGGTTCCTAATAACTTTGATGGAAATGTTCTCCTCTCTGACTTTAGTTTACGTTAGTGATCATCACGTCATAGTATGACGATTGTCGCTGTACTTCTAAACTGTACTTTTGTGTACTTTTGAAAGCATGATGAATAAAATATAGGAGGACGGGGTTCCTAATAACCTTGATGGAAATGTTCTCCTCTCTGACTTTTTTACATATATCTATTTCAGTATTGTTCTTTGTGAAGACCTTATTTCCTGTTGAGTTGGGTCAACTGGACCACGATTGGCCAAACGGTCATTCTGATTGAGTCAACCAGAGTTCCTGTTATTTTTTTTACGAACTAATATATCCGTATAAGTGGCTCTCTCATGTGCGCCTTTGTTACGATTTCTGTAAATCTCATGTTGATATAAGCTGAAAATAACATTCCCCTGTGTTATGTTATCTCATTTAACTTCTCCTCATTTTTTGTCACAGACAATATTGATATGAAGAGGAAAGACTCTCGCGGCCTCCCTGCAATTTAATGCGGTGAAGGATGTGAAACTTTTTACACGCTTTGTGAATTAACTTTTGGCACGAGATGCGTCCGCATCTTGAAAATACAGAGTGATTCTGAATTAAGGTCGCAAATTTCAGGAGCCCATTTTTTTGGTGCCGAAACAGTATTTTTTGTGTTTTCGCTCAGCTCATCCAAGGTTAAGGGTGGAAACCGTTTCTTAAATATAGTGGCAGCGTTTATGCCCCAGCTTAGACAATGAGGAATATTTGGGGGATCCAAGCCCATTTGAAAGTTTTGCTCGAATATTGAAATATTCTTTCATACAATTAATCAAGTAATTGATTATTGGTAGATACGTTGCAATTCTAACGGACTTATCCATGAGTTTCCCTTGTAATTTGACGGAAGTGTCCTGAAATTGTTTCCATAAAACTATAAAACCTGCACCCGTCCCTGACTATTGAAATGGGCAGTCAAGTGAAGTACACAACAACTTCGTCCTGCGAGTATTGTCATGTATTAATAATATTTTGGAAGCAGTTATTAGACCTTGTCCTTTGTACTGAGTCTTAAAGAGGCATAAAGTTTCAAACCTCTTATTCTCGGCTCAAACTTGATGCGACTGGGTCTGTTCTTGTTTAATTCACTGGCAGTCCAAATAAGGTGATGGTCTAAAATGTAGGGTATGCATGAACTGATCAACGCACCAACCTGATCGACAAACTATTAAAAAAACGGTGTCGATCCGATCGACATGAATCGATCGAAAAATAAAAACGTGACTCAATCGACAAACCCGTAAATTTATCCAATCATGTCGATTAAATCGGTGTCGATTGATTCACGTCAATCGATTCATATGTCGATCGAATCCATACCCTCCGCTTAAAACCACCCTCCAGGTACAGATCCTGATCTTTTTATGACCCATTACTTGGACTGCATTTTGCAAAAAGGAACTAAGAGCATTTCAATGTTACTCAGATTGTGCAACTTAAATCCTTTGCAAAAAATTACAGAATTCACGAAGAAAATTAAATTTACAAAGGTAATTTTCGTCTTAAATTCATAATTTATTGGGAGTAAAGATACCTAAAACTTGTTTAGATGATCAGTTTCTATTTGCAAGGTGAAAAAAGTTGCACAATCTTAGCGACATTGGAATGCTTGTGGTTTCTTTTTGCTAAAATGCAATCCACTTACCCATCAGCACCAGAAATTACTTTTTGCTTACGAAGTTACCTAACGTAAAAAAATTTCCGGCTTGAAAAAGTGACTCCTAGAATCTTGGACCACAAGCGCGGATCATCCTGTATCTTGTCAACGAAAAGGAAGGATAATGCGAAGGAATGGAGGAAAAATGATTTCGGGGCGTGGATCGGGCCGGGTGCGAAATAATGGCGAATCGTATTGCAGTATCGCACGGTAGGGAGGCCTCGATTGCACAAAACCCCTAATTACGTTATCTCTCGGGACGGAATTATTTCCAGCGAAACCGGGCGTCGTACGTGCTCTTGCACAACGATTGTTTTTTTTCCTCGTCCCAGTCTATAAACAATCACCCATTCTCACTCCTGCATGCTACAATGTTGCTCGCCGTCTTGCAGTCGATTGTGACGTCGCGCTTTCGGAAACTGATTCAGGGTTGCCGGCGGTCTGAGAAACCGGGAAAGACAGGGAGTTTGTGACGACCGGGAAACGTCAGGGATAGTCTGGGAATTCTCGAGAAAAGTCAATGACAGTCCGGGAATTCTTGGGAAAAGTCAGGGACAGTCTGGGAATTCTTGGGAAAAGTCAGGAACAGTCTGTGAATTTTCGGGAGAAGTCAGAAACATTCTGGGAATTCTTGGGAAAAGTCAGAAACAGTCCGGGAATTCTTAGGAAAAGTCAGACACACTCTGGGAATTCTTGGGAAAAGTCAGAAACATTCTGAAAAATCTTGGGAAAAGTCAGTGACAGTCTAGGAATTATTGGGAAAAGTCGAAACGTCGTCTAACTACGAACAGACTTCTCTGGAAAATCGGAAGAAAACTAGTCACACATTTTTCGAAAATTCGTGATTTGTCAAAGGAAACTTGGAAACAGTGGAAGGTTCATATGGCGTTCTTCCTTCGCACGGCACTATAGGTCCGACGCAGCAAGGCGCTCTCAATACTTCACGCCGTGCATGATCCAACTTTGTCACGACCCTCTTTAGACTTGATGTCAGTGGCATGATGTGCTTTGTGATTTATCGATTTGCATTTAAACCTAAGGAAAATTATCGATGAGCAGGGTATTTGTAACGAACACCTCATCAATGGATTCTTTACCATAGCTTCAAATGGGTAAATATCGATAGCCGATCATTCACGCCTCACCACTGCTTGATGAGAGTTTAAAGAAGAAGTTGAACACTGGAAAAAAAAAACCGCTTGGATCTAGAGTCTAGACTCTTGAAAACAACGATAAGATAAAATACTCTTAATTCAATCGGATTTTTGCTTAAATCAAGAATCCAGCCTCTTAAATTGAGCGGATTTCCTTTTGATTCAAGTAAAAATCCGATTGAATTAAGAGTATTTTTTCTTTTCATTGTTTTCTAGAGTGTGGACTCTAGATTCAAGCGGTTTTTTTTTCAGTGAAACTTCTCCGCTTTTCAGCTCTCCACCACTTCCTGTATTTTCCTCCAGAGTCTAGTATTCTAGAATGGACAAGCCGAGACGATCATTGAGCAAAGCGTCGCGGCGAGCATCCGGTAAACCCGACGCGCGACGCCGCGCCCGCGCAAACGAATCGATTATCGCGAGCAAAACAAAGAGGACAGCGATCAGTGATCAGTGAAAGTGCTGCCGCCCCCCTGCCCCCTCCCCTCGCCGGGGGAGCAAGTGCGCCATCGCCGTCCGCGGTTTCCGCCGACGGCTGACGTCGCGTGACGTCACTTTACGACCCATTCATCCGCCGCCGGACCAATCCGCGCGCGTAAACACCACCGTCGGACGGGATCTCGCGCGGGGCGCGTTCTACTTTTCGGCGCCCGCACAGTGGGCCCGTCATAGTGGAGAGAACCCCAAGTGCAAAAATCAGGGTTGCCACAGTCGGGGAATACCGGGGAACCGAGGAAATGTCAGGGAATTTTAAAGAGCCAGGGCAGGGTGTTAAAAGTCCGGAAATAGTACTGTTTTTTGTGGGCCCGTCATAGTGGAGAGAACCCCAAGTGCAAAAGTCAGGGTTGCCACAGTCAGGGAATACCGGGGCCAGGGCCAAAGCCAAAAAGCCAGGGCATTAGGGCAGGGTGTTAAAAGTCCGGAAATAGTACTGATTTTTCTAGGGCGGTTCGAAAATACTGGAAAAGTACGGAAATTCCGCTAGAAGGTCCGGAATTTTGGTTCGTCTTAGTCAATTTTGTCCCAATTTGAGCGAGAAATTCCAATTTTTGAATTTTTTTGAATTTCGTCCATTGGGGGTACCTACTGAGAATTTACTGCTTTTTCCTGTTGAAGAGGTACTGAATTTCTTGGGAGTGTACTGAATTGGTACTGTAAATGTACTGATTTTTGGCTAGCCTGATTTGGTGGACACCCTGCAGGGGAAATCCTAGAAATGTCAGGGAAAATGATAAAGATGTTAGAGAAAATTTGTTAAATCACCTTTATTCGCTTTCTGAAACGGTTTAGAGGTTTCGAGCAACACATTTTGCCTGAAAACTCTTTTCAATTTTTTTCTTTTTTTTCAGTCATCTGGCATGTCCTTAATTGTCAGGGAATTTTACCAAAATGTGATAGAGAAATCACGAAAATGTCAGGGAATTTCATTTACTAACTTCGGTAGCAACCCTGAGGGATGGAGTTTTGAGAAAATGGGCTTAGTAGCGTCTAAGCGGAAAATTGCATCGCTTTTTCATAATCAATTGTCGTGGAATTTCACCGAAATGTGTCAGAGAAAACAGGGGAATGAATTTTCTAGATTCGGTGGCAACCCTGAGTAGAGGGAGGTGATTGGGAGGGATCGAAAATGACGTGGAATCCTTAAAAAAAGAAGAAGAAGAAAAAAACAACAACGTAATACGAAACGTAGAAGCCTGAACAGAGACCGAACCAGCGGTTTTTTTAATGTGAAAATTCCTTTAGGAACCATCCGTTTAAATTTCTAATGCGACGAAATAGACATCAGAAGTTTCCAGTTTTAGTTAAATCTTTCATATCCGATCTTTCTTAATGGCTCGTTCCAGTGAGCGCCGCTGACAATGGACTCGACAGTGGCGGCTGCGTCATTCGATATCCATCGTTGTTCGGCGGTTCCGATGTAAACAAAAACATAACCTCGTTGTCGTATTTACCGGTATATTTTAATGTGTCCGATTTCTATTTTCTTAATGGAAATCGCTTAAGTTCGATGAGAATAAATTGATTCATGGTTTATTTATGACGGAGTCGTAATTATAGCTCATGACGTAGAATTTTAACTTGAGAGAACGGAGGAATGCATCGATTGACCTACACTGGAAAAAAAGAGTCAACTTAATTGCCCCTTCTAATTCAGTTGTTGTTTTACAAACGAAAACGAAGTAAAACACCATGCAGTATTTCGAATTCGGACTCGAGGTTATGTTGTATTACATATAAATTTGTCGCTTTTATAGCGCACCTTATCGCTCTGCGACACTCGAAAGTCACTTGTGCCCATCTTGTCATAGGTTACCCGGCATTTGACATCGTCGAATATTTTCGGTACCCCTGCTAATACACTTGCTCCCTGTCTTTGCATAGAGAGTTTGTTTGATATCGAGGTAGACTCTCAGGTAGCGTAAGATATCCCCCCTCCATAATGTCCACTGGAAAAAAAAAAAAAAAAAACATATCGGATCTAGAGTCCAGACTCTTGAAAACATTGACAAGAAAAAATACTCTTGATTCAATCAGATTTTTGCCTAAATCAAGAGGAATCCCGCTCAAATTAAGAGGCTTGGTTCTTGATTTAAGCAAAAATCCGACCGAATCAAGAGTATTTTTTCTTGTCGATGTTTTTAAGAGTCTGGACTCTAGATCCAATGTTTTTTTCCAGTGTCCTTAACTTTGAGAAGTTGTTTTGAACTTTGGAGTTGGTTTCAGAGAAAACCAGTGGCACTATCGTGTTTCTCGCGTTTTACGTAGGAATCAGTGCTCAAATCGTAAATTCCTGATACCTGCAAAAGCTCCTTTATGTCTACACCACACCAACCGTCTGGACTTGGTGGTGCTGATGGTTTATGTCTCGTCAAACAGGAGAACTTCGAACACCCGTGAATAGATTGCCCAGATTTAAACCAAATTGATATCATATCGAATGACGTAGCCATAAATGGAATGCATTTTGCAATTTGGAACTATAAATTCTGGCCCGGTTTAAAAACGACGTATGCGCCATTAGTTTCCCTATGCACATAAAAGTTTTTTCGGATGAGTCAGAATTTATAGTTCCAAATTCCAAAATGCAGTCCAATTAGTCTGCATCTCCATGTTTGGCCCGCGCGTAAAATCATGTAAAATAGTACCTACTTCCAACCTCTCCAATTTTTCAGTTTTTTAATCGCCAGAGATTTACCGGTATCGGAAGGTTCTCGTACCTAAAAACTTTCATGCTCAACACTCTAAAATACTTCAAGATAATCAGTGAGGAGTACCTCGCAAGAGTCGAGTCGATGAATATACTGACATCGATGACCTTTGATGAACTCCATTTAAAAAAAAATTAACTACCTACTAAGCGTGTAATAGGGCCTTCAGTTGTTTAACAACCATTCACAACTATGAATCACTTGATTTAGAGATAACTTGTCAGAGATAATTTAACCAAACGTAAGATATAGAATGAGCGCTATCCCTTGCTCGATCCGCTCCTATCGTCCAGTTCACTGTTCTCTATACTAAAAGGATAAACGCCGTATGAACATCCAGACGTTGCAAAATCACCTCTGACAAAATAGTAATTTTCTTGAAAACAAGTGATTTTTTCCCTTAAATGTTGACAGGTACTTTCTTCTCAATTTAATATAGCGTTTTGTATGAAAACCTTTGGGAGATGTCCGCACGAATGTTCTCTAAAATCAATACTTAATCGAAGGATTCTAGCAACATTCGAATGTTCATACGGTGTTTTCTGTAGTTCGGCAGTAACCGTCATTCCTTCCCAGGCAGAGATTTCTTTGTAAGTCTGGTGTTTATTATTTGTGATAACTTTGTGGGTCGATGTCCTACCCAACGAGGATAGGTACTGATAAGAGATTTTATCGGGACTTCGTGTCTGATTCAATGAACTCAGAAGGACCCTTCGTATTTTGAAACACGAGCCCAGGCTAAACAGCGGTATGTGTTCTGCGTTAGGGTGCGGATTACCCGGTGCCCGGTCATGTTGGAAAATCGAATTCCACCGGGGGGAGGGGGGCAATCCGCGGTTCATCCGATGGTTTCATCCACGAAACAAGTAAGCTAACCATAATGTAAGCGAAATCGAAGCATCATTACTGTAGGCACTCTGACCACTTATTAAACTCTCTGTCCCCCTAATAAGCTCTCTTACCCCCTAAAATTTTCATTTCTTTTCGCAGTTCGTCCTATTTACCGTTCCGTCGGGTCGATTTTCATTATTTTTTAGTCTTTGTCTCTGTTCTTAGGTCGGCATGAATTTTTTTACAGTCTGGATGCGCTTCCGACCTATACTTTGTGAGGTGTGAGTGATTTTCGATTTCGAATTTTTTTTTTATCACAGGTCTAAAAGTTTCACGCGCGTTGCAAATTTTTTCGTTAGGTTGGGGCTGAATTCCTCCTTAAACTCCCCTTTTATGCCCCTCTTCGCGTAAAACACCTCATTAGGGTAAAATATACCGCCGCATAAAGAAGGAGACCATCTGAAGCGCTTCCCGGATGTCCGGAGGTTTCATTAATAATTTCGAAAAAAAATTGACAAATTTCAAATTCTGTGAAATTTATGAGAGGTCGTTGAAATGCCCGACCATCGGGGAGGGATAATCCCTCCAAACCCGGAAGCAGGAACGAACAAGGAAAAACTCTCGATTACGTAAAACTACCCGGTGCGTTTTTTCCCCCTCGTGAAACCTTGGAGACGGAGACACGCTCCAGTGACGAAGGATGAATGATCGATTATCGATATTTCTCCATTTGAAGCTGTGGTAACGAATCGATTATTACGATGTCCGTCGCGAACACCTCGTTCATCGATCCTTTTCCACAGGTTTAAACGGGAGATCAATCGATTCATCGCAAATTGCGTCACTTCTTGACACGCTCGATCGATCATCTATATTTCCCAATTTGAACCAGTGGCATGGCGTGCTTTGCGATGTATCGATGTTCAGCCATTTAAACCAATGGTAAAGAATCGATTACTAAGGTGTTCGCTGCGAACACCCTGATTATCGATCCTTACCCATAGGTTTAAATGACATAACAATCGATATATCGCAAAGCACGCCACGCCACTGATTTGAAGCTATGGTAACGAATCGATGATTACAATTTCCGTCGCGAACACCTTGTTCATCGATCCTTTTCCACAGGTTCAAACGGCGGATCAATCAATATATCGCAAATCGCGTCACTTCTCGACACGCTCGATTTCTCGACGGACGTCGCAACGTGGCCGCCCCCTCGGTGACATAACGGTCAGGATGATTTTCAAAGGCCGCCTCGGAGAATTTTGACCGAGTTTCATCCCCCCCCCCCCNATTCGCGGGGCTAATCCCGTCATGAATAAAAGAATGATCTCGGGCATCGCGGAGAGTGACCCATTTCGAGGGGACGCACCGCGAGAGGGAAAGCAGCAGCCCGCGAAACCCAGGAAAAGAGCAGTAAGTCCACTTTGAACGTGAGCTCCTTTCGACGTGCGTCCTTATGGGCCTCGAGGCTCACGGTAGAGTGGAGTTACGGTTGTTTTGCGGACGGCGGGAGCGCGCGCCGCCGCACGGTGAATCTGAATTGGAAATCAGGAGATTTAATTTCGGTCTCATTTTACTTTGCCGCTGACGCCGCGCCCGCGTCCGCAACCTGTTTTGCAACAGCGCCGGGTCCGATTGGTGGCGCGGATATTGAATGATTTTTCAGGTCAAATACCTCCGCGCGCGCGTAGCGGTCGTGAGTAGAGTAGGGTTGCACGCTGCCGCGCTCAGGAAGAACGCCGTATGAGCCTTCAGACGTTGCCAAGTTTCCTCTGATATGACCGAATTTACTGGGAAAATTATAAAAATTATTTTGCAAAATTTTCAGACACGTTTTTACGCAATTTAATCTAAAATATCTTAAAGCTTCAATGAAATATATGTATGCATGTTGTCAAAAATTCATGTTTTATCAAGGGAAATTTGGCAACACTTGAATGTTCATACGGCGTTCTTCCTTAGCACAGCAGAGTAGGGTTGTACGCTGCCGTGCTCGGGAAGAACGCCGTATGAGCCTTCAGACGTTGCCGAGTTTCGCTCGATAAAAAGTGGATTTACCGGGGAAATTGTGAATATTTTTTTCCTCGATTCTTAGACAATTTTGTACGCAATTTAATCCAGAATATCTGAAAATTTTAAGGAAAAATATGCATGAATGTTGTAAGAAGAACATGTTTTATTATCAAGGGAAATGTTGCAACTCTCGAATGTTCATACGGCGTTCTTCCTTAGCACGGCAGAGTAGGGTTGTACGCCGCCGTGCTCAGGAATAACGCCGTATGAACATTCGAGAGTTGCCAACAGGGTGCCTACAAGTCCGGAATCTCTGGTAAGTCTGCAAATAGTACTGATTTTTTAAGGACGGTCCGGAAGTACGGAAAAAGTGCGGAAATCCCGCAAGGAGATCCAGAATTCTTTTTATCTCTGAGCGAGAAATTCAAATTGTTGAAATTTTTCGAATTTTGTCAAATGGAAGTACTGAAAAAATACTGAATTTTTCAATCGAGAAGGTGGGGGTGAAGGTTTTTCTATCGGAATTTCTTGGGAAAGTACTGAACGGGCACTGTACAAGTACCAGTGGTGTGGCGTGAATTGCCATATATCGATTGTTATGCTATTTAAACCTATGGTAAAGAATCGATTATTAAGGTGTTCGCTGCGAACACTCTGTACATCGATACTTTTCCACGGGTTTAAATGGCATAACATCGAAAAATCGCAAAGCACGCCACGCCACTGATAAGTGCTGATTTTTGGCCAGCCTGTTTTAGTAGACACCCTGGCCAAACTTCTTCACAGAAAGTCGTTATTTTTCCTTGAAATTTTCGGGAACTTCAGGTGAAATTGCCAACAAAATTATCTGAAATATTAGAGGCTAAATATGTACAAATTTTCCAGGAAAATCGTGCTCTACCGAAAGAAATGTGGCAACGCCTGACGGTTCATACGGCGTTTTTCCTTAACACGGCAGGCCGTCAGTGGCGTGGCGTGCTTTGCGATGTATCCATTAATCTGTCATTTAAACCTATGGAAAATAATCGATGAACAGGGTGTTGTATCGAACACCTTTATACTCGATTCTTTACTATAGCTTCAAATGGGGAAATATCGAAAGTCTATCGGTCACGCCTCGCCACTCCTGTCGAAGCCCTACGCAGATTCGCAGTTTTGATTTCGCGCGCCGGAATCCTGTTTTCCTCTGATGATTATCCCGTGCCAAGTAAAAACGCCGTATAATGGGGATAAATAATCGGCCTGCTCTGAATGCAACGCCAATGAGCTCTGAAAGCGGCAGATTCCAATCAAAAAGTGCAGGGTTTTTGGCATTTTTGGATTGTAGGCAACGCACTAGCGGCAGAATCGAGGATCGAGGCGTGCGGTTTTTTTTGCCGAGTCTCCCGATCAGCCTTGGCGAGCCGTGTCGTGGCCGGCGGTGGTATCGGTGCGAGTCGAGTGGGGATCAGGGGGCGCTGCCCTCGCCCGATGACGTCAATCGCCCCTCCACTGGAGAAACGAAAGGCGGGTGCCCCGTGCCCTTTTCCGCACGGCGACGAATCCACGAAATCGGGAGCGGTCGCCGTCCGAATCGGAGACTGATTTTAGCCATGATGTCACCGTCGCTGTACTGGGCGATCTCCGTCGAAGAATCAGGCATGGACGCAGGTCCTGAACAGCCAGGGTGGGTCCGGTTCGCCCCACCCCTTCCTTTATCTTGAAACATTATAAATAAATGTGAAAGGCGAAATTCCGCCGGTGGATTCGGTCAACTTTTTCAACGGGTAAAGGTTGCCAGTCAGCAGGGTTTATTCTAGCGTCAGGAAAAACCGGAAAATATCAGGAATTTTGGCCGATCAGGAAAAAATCAGGAAAGTATGAGGAAACTCGGAAAAATCGGACGTTTTATCAGGAATTTTTCTTACGCGAATCTCCTCAACGGAGAAAGTCTTACTGCTTTCTGCCTACCGTGCCAGGAGTCGAGGAAAATCAGGAAAATATCAGGAATTTTAAACATGAAAAAATCAGGAAAATATCGGGATTTTTCAAAATTGGAAAATACTAGACACCCTGGTCAGGGAATACCGAGGAATGCCAGGAAATTTTAAAGTCAGAGAAAACCTAAAAATGTCAGGGAAAAAGACGAAAATGTGAGGGAAAATTTGCTAAGTAATCTTTATTTGCTCTGTAGAACAAGTTTGACGTTTCAAACAACAAATTTCAGTCGAACCAAAACACAACCAACCAACAACCAACAAAAACCAGTCTTAGAAAATCGGGATTAATTAGAAGGAAGTGGATACTTTTGTTGAATGAACTTGTATTATCTCCCACGGATCGTATTCGATGCATCAAACGGGCGTTCTATCGCTGAGTTGTATCGATATCGACTGGATCAGCTTCAAAAGTCAATCGAGAAATCGTCGGGAACGGGTTTTTATACGTAGTTTATTTTCCGAAGAAAATACACTATTGCATTCTCCCATGGTGTCTGTTTTTGTAATTAATTTTTGATTCTTATGAGTAGTATTAAATGGCGAAGGAAAGTGAAATTTTTAGGAATTTTCACTTTTTCAGAGTTTCTATCCTATCTTTAATAAAATAATCGAAATTTTTTAAAAACAGTAAAAGCTGTAATAAAACTTCTTTGAAAAACTCACGCTTTTACTAATTTGTTATTTTTCGGACGCGTTTCGGCGGCTACCCGGACCACCACGCGTCCGAAAAATAACAAATTAATGAAAGCGTGAGTTTTTCAAAAAAGTTTTGAAAATTTTAGCTTCTATCCTATAACCTAAAATTTTTATTTGAGGTTATATTCTATTGTTTTGAAGCAATCTATACATTGAACCAGTCTCGAATACGGTCCACTGCAACCTCCTGTACTACTGAGGCCATGAGTTTTGGCGCTTGCGCTAAACGGTTCGAGCGACAATAGGAATCGCGGCCGAGCGGATTTCTCCGAATTTTGTTGATTTTGTCGACTCCGAATTTCAATGATCCTCGCCGCGCGGCACTGCTCTCTGTTCAGCCTCGCCGCGGACGCCGATCTTTCTCTCTAGTTCTGGGAATTCATCGCCTCTTAGATGTTTAACCATGGCTCCCGGTGTTGGTCGGACCGGTAAACGCTGCCAATGAATGAAGTAATCAGTGCGGTTCGACGTACGACCGCAAATTCACTCAAAACCAAATTATTACCGGTCGCCTCGCCAGCTCCGTTGCCGCTTCGAAGAGTCGCCTCGGTTCGCTGCCGTGCTGAAAAAAAACCGCAGTATTAGCCTTCAGACGTTGCCAAATTTACTCTGACCAATCGCGAATTTTCGGGAAACATTACCAATCTTTTTCTACCGATTTTTCAGAGAAATTTGCTCTTAATTTTATCGGGAGCGTCAAAGAATTTCAAGGAAAAAGATTCACAACTTTCCTCAAGAATTCATTTTTTTTTCTGGAGGAAATGTGGCAACTCTCGAATGATCATGTGGCGTTCTTCCTTAGCACGGCAGTTTGGACCGGGTGTCAAGTCAAGTGCAAAAAGCGCGCGGTTTGCCATGTTAAGCAAAGAAGAAATGTGTGCTAAGGGATTCCACACAGGGAATATGTCCTTCTTGCCAAGCGCGGTTGTGGTGGTATTCGATCAGCATGGCAGCGTTTACGAGAGGCCTGCGTATTAACATGTTAAATTGTTAGAATTCGCACTGAAAATAAAGTAACGAGCTATATAGACAGTCCGTTCGTTCCGGGCTCAGAGGCCGAAAGTTACGGGTGCTGGAGCCGTAGCTTCGATCGCTCTGGGTGCTACGCCCGGAACTGGGACGGTTTGTCTAAGTAGCCCATTAGTACGGCTTCCAGGGCCGGAGATTTTTTTCAGTGTGCATCTAAGCTAAGAAGTTATCGATCCAGAGCTTCAAAAGCTCGGCCTCGGCTTTAGCGCCTTCAAATATCTATGATACTCTTCGTCTTGCAAGGCAGTTACTTTAGTTGCCTATCTGAACCTAACCCAACTGAGTCACTGATTTCACTGCACGCACTTGCGCCAAATCAGTTGCGCCAGGCAATTTTTGAAAGGAGGCAACGCCGCAATGCTGGGTCTTCCCCATTTAAATGTATCTGAAGTGAATTATACCCGCAAGTACAGCCTAGTCCCGTGTGGAATCTTTCATGATACATTGAAACGGAGAAAATCAGTGTTATTAATATTCAAGACTGCCGTGCCAAAGAAAAACGTCGTATGAACATTCGAGAGTTGCCAAATGTCTCCGGATGAAAAATGTATTTTTGAGGAAAGTTACGCTTATTTTTCCTTGAAATTTTTCGATATTTAAGATTAAATTGCAAACAAAATGGTCCGAAAAATTAAAAGAAAAATTATGACAATTTTGCCAGTAAATTCGTTTTTTATACAAGGAAATTTGGCAACGCCTGAAGGCTCATACGGCGTTCTTCCTTAGCACGGCAGAAAAGGCGCCACTGATGATACCGACCGATGTCTCTTGTTTTTTGTTACGCTTTCGAGATAAATGCTGCAAGTCGCACATCTCCGGCGCTTGGACCCTCTCAAAACGTCCCTTCAACGTGTGGACGTATCTCAATTTCCCCGCGAGCCCTGTTTTACATAAAAATCCATGCTTCCTGGGGCCCACGTGAAAATCGGGATGCGTTCCACGTCAAAGGGACGACGAAAATATAAACGGTCCCGTCGTGCGCGGCGCGGCACAGTTCAACCGTACCACAAGGTGTCATTGTCATCTCGGTTATTGAGGCACAAGTCAAAACAACTCATCTGTGCTGTCAGCAGCTTAAAATATCCGTGCGTGTATTTTTAGTGCAACCGTTGGAGCGAGCACCGAATAACGGCACCGTCACATCACGCTGCTGCAGCTGTATTAATTAGATGGTGATAAGAGGAGTCTTTTCTTTACCCCTCCTCCGTGTTACGTAATCCACAATTAATTTCATTCATTTTTTTTTTGTTTCATTCATCTAAATAGAAGCCCTCTCGATCCGTCGAAGAGACTGTTACGTAAATACTATTAGTAGTAAGTAGTAATTGTTTGAATAATAAGGTGGGTGCGAGGTCGAATGTTTCCGGTCTTGATGTTGACTCGTCGAAAAATATTTTTAAAAATTATCTCTGTGATCCTTTTCGTCCTAATTTGAACCGTTCGTTGTTGCAAATGACCGATTTAGCGGTCACGGCATTCGATACATCGCCATTGGAAAACGATCGATGTGAAAATACCTTAATAGATCGTTTTCGATATACATCAAATAGGTGCGATTGTATCGATTGGTTCAACATGTAAACATAGCCTCAGAAGTCAATCGAGTAATCTAAGGAAACGGGGTTTTCCTGATAGATTTTTGATTCTTATGGGTACTAAATGGCACAGCAAGGTGAAATAGTTAGGGATTTTCTCATTTCCAGCTTTTCCGACTGAAATCCTGAAAGGTTTGTTTGAGGTTATGTTCTATTGTTTTGAACCGAACGATACATCGAACCACTATCGAAAACGATCTTTAAGGTGGGTGCGAGGCCGAGTGTTTCCGGTCTTGATGTTGACTCGTCGAAAAATATTTGAAAAAATTATCTCTGTGATCCTTTTCGCCCTAATTTGAACCGTTCGTTGTTGCAACTGGCCGATTTAGTGGTCACGTCATTCGATACATCGCCCTTGAAAAACAATCGATGTGAAAATACCCTAATTGTTCTGAGTGGAACCACAGAATTTATCGAATGTTGAATGACGTAGTCATTAAATCAGTCTGCTGTGGAGGTGGTTCTTAATGTAAACATAACCTCGCTCCTTCTTATATTTTTATCTCTATCAGTCGTCCCAGGAAGATTGCGTTCAGACCGTCAAAACAAAATTACCATTTATTTCGACACTTTGCATATTTACTTCGTACTTATTCTGTACTCCTCACTTTGAAAACACTCTGTATTTGCATGAAGCGTACGGTTATATTTTGGATGTACCCGAGATAGGAAGGGAGGGAAAAAAAAGACAGTAGATTTTATAACGCACTCAAATTTTAGGATTGTGAAGAAATCAGAGATCCACGCTTCTTTGATTTACGTAAATTATGGTGTCAAGGGTCAGGAAAAACTAGGATTCATGAAGGAATGAAAAATTCTGTGGAAAATCAGTAAACCTGTTCCAGACATTGAAAATCTCTTCTTCTACCACTTTGACTTCATGTTATTACACCTGAGCCGCCTTCATTGTCCTCTTAAATGACATATTTGAATATTCAAATTATCAAAATAATAGAGAAGCTTTTACTGACCAGATAATATAAACCTCAGGAACGCTTTTGTAATTATAAATGTGAATGTGCGCCAAAAAACCGGCTGAAAGATGGGGGGAAAAATCGATATGCATATCTGGAACTCCGGAGTTTTTTAATTTCTCCCAAGCAAATCTGGAGAAGTGGAGGAAAACTTCGGGAATTTCATCAGGGAATGAGCTCTTAGAAATCATGGAAAATCAGGGAATGAAAATGGTTTGAAGTTCTAGACATACCATGACGTAAATCGATGACAAGCAATCGATTCTAGATGACGCACCTTGTCCAGTGGCGTGGCGTGCTTCGCGATCTATCGCTTGATCTGTCATTTAAACCTATGGAAAAGGATCGATTAATTAATAGTATGTTCGCTACGAACATCTTAATATTCGATTCTTTAACATAGCTTCGAATGGGGAAACATCGATATTCTATCATTCACGCCTCGCCACTGATCTGGTCTCGATAAATATTGTAGGTGTGCTTCTTCAGCATTGAGTCCATTTCCGCGCGAGAAAATTTTCTCCGCCGTGCAGATAGTTTGCCAATTTCACCGGGTGCGTTGCAGCGCGTGTTCTCTCTTCGATGGATCGAGGTCATTAAAATCTCATCTGATAATTTCGCGGGACTTTCTCCGAAATCGATCGCAGATCGTCAGGCATGCAGGTTTGTCACTTTTTAAAACGAAAGCTACGTTTTTTACCCACGTCGGATCATCCTTCTGCAGTGTTCGAAACTCACAGGCGCCAACGCGTCAAATGCGTTCGAAGAATCGGCCATGACGCGTAAAAAATGAAGGCTCTGCGCCATCGTGGCCCCTAAAAACTGCCCCCTAAAAATCTGAATTTTCATATCAGGTGATTATTCGAAATTTTCGACTCTACAAGTGAAGGCTTTTTCTATTCTTCACGATTTCATCATTTGTGCTTTTGTCTTCCCCAAGTTACAGCTACTTACTAGTTCTGTTACGAAAACATCTTGCATCTAACTTTTCACTAAATGCGCCGTAATATATAGGCAAAAAGTCAATTTGGCCCCTAAAAAATCTTCAATGGCGCCTAAAAATCGGGCTTGACGCGCCACTTGGCTCCTAAAACTCAAAGGTGAGTTTCGAACACTGTCCTTCTGTTTAGCAGCCGCGCTTTGTTTTAACTGGATTGCATTTTGCAAAAAGGAACCACTAGCATCGCAATGTTGCTAAGATTGTGCTAAAAACTGTAAATTTAAGACAAAAATTATACCATCTAAATTTCATAGTTTTTCACAATTTCCGCAATTTTATTGCAAAGGATGAAGTTGCACAACCTTAGCATCATTGCAATGCTAGTGGTTTCTTTTTGCAAAATGCAATCCAACTGCTCTAAGGTAGGCATATTCGATTATTTAAAAGGTCGAATAATTGATAATCAGTAATCGGAACATGTAGCTAATCGATCTGGTGATCAATCGGCAGCAAACTGATCGATTAATCGATCGTTTCGGCGAATACTAAAGATGGCTAGGTCGACAACTAAAATTGTCTGAATGAATAGATTATTTTACGCGAGAAAATGTCTCCATCGTGTTTTTCTTGAAATTTTGACGAGATATGCAAGTTGTGATGCTTGGTTTTTTAATTTGTCTCGTAAGGTCCATCGGAAGTGAAATTATGTGGTGAGCAAAATCATTTTTATTGTTTTGATCTGTCAGACTGTGCAGCTGTCACCCGCGTCGAAAGGCCTCCACATTCATACCGTAAAGCTTAATGTCAGCTTAGTGTGCTGCCGTGCTGAGGAGAAACGCCGTATGAACATTCGAGAGTTGCCAAAGTTCTCCGGATAAAACATGTATCTTAGGGGAAAGTTAACCTTATTTTCCTTTGAAGTTTTCATTGGTTTTATATTAAATTGCGAACAAAATTATCTTGAAAATTTGAAGAAAATTTTTAACAATATTCCCAGTACATTCGTCTGTATGAAAGGAAATATGGCAACGTCCGAAGGCTCATACGACGTTCCTCCCTAGTGCGCCAGTGTGGAACTCGCCGTACCGCGTGAGCCTTCAGAATCTTCAGTTCGATGATTTATCAGTGACCTTCAATGAACCGATATTAACCTTATACTTTGCGGTCTGATGAAGAGATTTCTTTCCGAGAATTTTAAGTATGCTACCTACCGTGCGATGGAAGATCGCCGTATGAATATTCGAATGCTGCCAGATTTGTCTCGATACGAGTTTTAACTTTGCGAAAATGTGTGTATATTTCTCTATGACATTTTTTGATACAGTAAGTAGATGACAAGCGCAAGTAGAATTTTGTGAAAATTTCGAAGGAAAATTTGTAGAAATTCTCTAGAAAATTCGAGTCTCAACAGAGAAAATATGGCAACTTTCGAATGGTTTCATGGCGTTTTTCCTTAACTCAGTAGATTTGTGTACAAAAGTCCTCTCGGCGACAGTTGGTCAGTTTGCCGATGCTGTAGGGCTTGCTTTGCGATATATCGATTGATCTGCCATTGGAACCTATGGGGAAGGACCGATAAACAGAGAACTCGAGCAGCGAACAGCTTAATAATCGATTCTTCTCCACAGCTTCGAATGGGGAAATAGCGATAATCGATCATTCACGCCTCACCACCGTAGGATCAAGTTGGTTTTATTTGTCAACCTGCTCAACTGACTCCTGCGCCTGCGTACAGTCCTTAATCACCCATCATAAGGCGATGATTAATGCTGATTGTCGGACGAAACCTTTACGTTCTGTTATCCCATCGTATGGACGATATCATGCCAAAAGGACAAAAACTTCCCTCTTGCTCTTCATGGCACTATCTCCGCGGGGGAAATCAAGGATGGATAAGTCGTTTCTGAAATGAGTCCTTTTGGCTCGTTTTTGCATGTTTTTTGTTAACTTGTGTCTTTTTTAAATTGCTCGTCAATCCATACTTCCACTTTCAATTCAATGTTTCTTTGCTCTAGCATGAGCATAATTTACCTTGGAAACTCAAGGTTTCCGGTGGTCTGATGGAAACCTGGAAAGTCGGGGAAAGCTAAGAAAATCGTAGGAAAAGTCAGAGAATTTTGCAAGGAGCGTTTAGCAGAAGTACGTATAATTCAAAGGAAAAAATCCAAGTGGAAGTTTTATTCGAATGTTAAGGAATTCTCAAAAATTTTGGAGTCTGAGAAAAGCCTAAATAGTCAGGGTTTCGGAGAATGAAGATATTATGGAAACCCTGAACTCAGGAATATGGAATTTTTCCATCTCTTAATGTATGAAAATCTATAAAATGCCCTCAATAACCGCAAGTACAAGCACTCATTTATAAAGTTTCAGTGAATTTCATTCGTCAGATCTATAATTATGATAATGTCATGATTATTAATTTAAAGTTAATATTTCCTCCTCTCTTTTTTTGTTGCAGGTATGTATCAAAACCACGCTGTTGCCAAATATCTTTAAACATTTGAATAACGATGAAGGTAAAATAAATCCCTATTTCGTCCAATTTATGTAAAGCGGTGGATCTTCGTCAGTTCAACAGGAATTGACCAGTATGTGCAAGTATCTGCTCAGTAAGCCGAACCGAAAATAATCGAGTGGTATCCAGAGGGAAAGCAGTTGGAAGTTTTCCATCTTAATTAAACTCAAAGTTGGAATTGGAATTCACAGCCTTTTTTCGCAAATATTTCTTCTCAACTGTTACTTTTTGAAACAGACTTTTTCGTAGAAAAAAATGTGCGGCCAGTCATTGGCTCAGCACTACTTCTTAGTTGTGCTTTTTGAAGGTTCTTTTAAATTTAATTATGTCCAATTCCCGCCTAAACGCACCGAAAAGTACATCTCCTCATGCCGTCAATTTCGTACATGCATATACCACTAAACTCTTAAAGGTTATTTTTTTTTTTTTTTTTTTTTTTTTTTTTTTTTGAGTAGTGGCCTGAACGACGCACTGAAAAGTACATTTCCACATAGCGTCATCTTTATAGCTGCACATGAAGAATAAACATACTGCTGTACTTCGCACTCTTGTTTTTCCAAAATGCGACTAGCCTCAGTTCTGGAGGAAAATGACAAAAGTGTCCGGGAAAATTTGTTAAATCACCCCTATTTGCTTTCTAGAATGAGTTAAGGTTTCGAACGACGAATTTTGCGTGAAAAATATTTCCAATAATGTCCTCTTAACCACCCGTCATATCTTCAATTTTCAGGGAATTTTACCAAAACGTGTCGGGGAAATCAGGGAAATGTCAGTGGAAAGCTTCTAAAATCTGTGGCAATCCTAATACACCCTTCTTCACCCGTACCTATTTCTCACTCGTGTTTTTTCCAAAACGCGACTTAGCTCCTTCCTATTTAAATCAGTCGGTTTGCCGTTCGAACGCAGCGACAAGTGCATCCTCTCATAATCTCCATCTCCGTACATGCACATACTGCATGCCTCCGGTATAACGCGGCAGATCAAGTCTGTAACTTTGACGCGCCACTTCCTCCTCCTCCTCCTCCCCCTACCCCCCCCCCCCCCCCCCGCCCTGCGGCTCGGGCGTGATACCGTACAGTGGCGTGGCGTGAACGATCGATTATCGATATTTCCCCATTAGAAGGTATGGCGAAGAATCGATTACTTAGGTGTTCGCTGCGAACACCTTGGATATCGATATTTTTCCATAGGTTCAAATGGTAGATCAATCGATATATCGCAAAGCAATCAACGCCATTGATACCGTATTTATTTAGCTGCGCATTGGGCCGGGTCCACGTCATCCCGCGGCGACGCGACGGACGCCGGATTAGCCGGCGATCGGAACCGAACTGACAAGCGAAGGCTGATTGTGTGTTGAATCGTGGGAATAGAACCTATCGGGGGGGAAAGAGGGGTCAGGAGAGGAGGGGGCGCGCTCNGGGGGGGGGGGGGGGTCCGGAAAGAGGGGCAACCCGCCCTAGACGCTGGAGTCGGAATCCGTGGAATGCAGTTCACGGTCCGAACGTAGAATAATATCGCTGCCGCTTCGCCTCGAAAATATCTGGATTTTTTCTTCTTTTTATTTCGTGGCGCACCTTTTCATCACGCATCCCCCCCCCCCCCNACGATTCGTCGCTCCCCGAAAAAGAGCCCGCGCTGCGGATGCACCTCGAAAAGTCGGAGGCACCTCCGATCAGGAGCTTCCAGGAGTGTTGGCTTTTCCCTCCGGCGAGCGGTTCCGTGCGATGCCGCCGCGCCTGTCAGCGCTGCGATCGCCTCTGTTCATTAAAGAAGAAGATGGTAGCGCTGCCCTAATAGAGAAGGATGCCGTAACTCTCAAATTTTAGAAATCGAATTTTCCTCTTGATTCATCTAATCTAATATATACGAAATTATTGGTGCACAGGGTGTCTACCAATCCGTAAAGTCCGGAAAGTCCGGAGAAATTATGCATTTTTTATGGTCTGTCCGTAAGTACCTTAAAAGTACGTAAATCTCGCGGAAGGTCAGTAATTTTTCGCAATTTTGCGCTGCGCGTTCAGTTCGATCGCCTGATAGTTATGCAACCCTCTGTGCGTTGTCCGTCAGGCGTATTAGTGCAATGTCAGCTCGTAAGAGCGCGGTTGTTGCAGAGGAGCGGAATAAGGCATTTCCATAGATTTGACGGAAACAGCCGAAAAGGCCGCGGGAACAGCCAAAATCGAAGAATTGCGATATGTA
The DNA here is from genome assembly GCF_001854935.1 of Bemisia tabaci. NCBI lineage: Eukaryota > Metazoa > Arthropoda > Insecta > Hemiptera > Aleyrodidae > Bemisia > Bemisia tabaci. Next base: position 4,178,731 of record NW_017566832.1, on the reverse strand, counting down.
TCGAAATGGTACTTAAAAAGTACCCACTTAATTTTTCCCCAAGGCGAGGTACTTAAATTTTTCCTTAAGTACCTTAAAAAGTACTGAAAAAGTGCTTATTTTACTTTTGTGGACCTCAGTAGACACCCTGGGTACAGCTGAAAGAGCAAATTAGTCATATCTGTTAAAAAAACGAGACAAATGGTAAAGCTGTAAGTGCGCAAAATTGACGTTGAATCCTAAGGAGCATTATTCCGCCAGGAAGTCAATGAAAGCAGCACTTCTAAGGAAATGGCGCCTTTCTTATACCGTAACCTTAAAATGTACTTGTCGTGTGTCCAAAACGTAACCATGCTAAAGCATGCTGAAGATGGCACTTACGGATGTCTTGCCTTACACTAGCTTAACATGAATAATAAAAAAGACCATCTTCATATAGTTGCAAATAAAATTCTTCGAATTTTAATCACCCAAACGATTTTTGAGAGTCTTGAATGTACAAATTTGTCGAAAATATTTTGCAACTTAAACGAACCATTGCCGCTTACGGCGCGTTGTAAAAGTTCGGAAGATTTTTCTTGAGACTTCATAAAAATGTGGATGGAAAACATCTCCTGCTGTCGACGAAAAGAAAAAAACCGGGATGATTGTCATGGTCACTTTAACGAAAAAGAGGAAAATTGGAGTTGTTTTTTTGGCACGTCCAGATCACCTGTTGGTTGCGTAATATACCCAAGTAAGAGGGAGTTTCGGGTTAATGTCAGCGTGATTAGGACGCATTTAAGTCAAAAGGATCCATATCAATTCTGGCATGAGCCCTGAGATTCATAAGACTACATGAGTACATTACCACAACAGAGCTCATGCGCTTATGTCCAAATGGATAAAGTTCCTTTTAATTTCAATACGTCAAACTGGTCTTCGAGACGGGGGATGTCAAATACAGCTTTACGTAATGCCGTAGGCCCATCTCGATTTTTCCCCCCGTGTTTTTATTATTGTTTGGCATACGTATTTCAGATCTGTAGAAGACGTTTTATTTCCGAATTTATCAAACTCCGAGAGCCTAGAAACCTCGAAAGTTCGAAGGAGTTGTCTAAAAATCCGAAATGATATTCGATGGTTTCGGAGAAAGCGAGAAGTTCCAGGCCTTTCGTAAATTTTAAGCGAAATTTATGCTTTTCCTCCGCAATAATGCACTAAAACCGATTTCAACCACCATAAAAATCCTGTAGGAGGCGTCCATTTTTTCCAAATTCACACGGAGACTCTCCCCCATTTTACGCGACCGGGAAGTGAATCCGCGAAAATTCGACGTGTCAGAGAATTTTATTTTGCAAGCGATTTTCGCTCCAGGAAAATTGAAAAACACGGTTTTTTTTTTTTTTTTTTTTTGGAAAATCGATGATGAATCAAATCCAGAAAAATTGCTTATACACATTTAATCACTTCAACCGTGTCGAACAATCGGGAATATTTTTCCTTTCGTCAGGGAGATGCTGGGGAATTATTTTTTTGTCCGTCAGGAAATTTTAAAGTTTTTCCCGGTCTTGGGCCGTTTTTGTCAGGGAAATGAGGGAAATGTCAGGGAATTTTTTTTTTAAAAATTGGTCGACCCCCTGGTTTTTCCTTAATTTCAATTCATTAGAAATATCGATTTTAGGAGACGCAAGCTGCCTCACCAAGAATCGATTGTTTTACTTGCATTTAAATGGAGAGAAAAAAGTGTGGCCAGCTTTCTAGAATCTCCACTGCTTGGAATGCAAAGGAAGGGCCTTACGCTCGTAAGCAGAATTTTGGAAAAGCAGAATAGCCCTACTTTCGAACGGAGGGCCTCAATTAGTTTAACATACCTACTCGTGGATGCAAGAAAGTATCGAATATTTAAGCATTTTAAGCTATAAAAGACAGATTATGTTTTCCATTTCGTGTTGTTTCCAGATTATTCATCGAATTATTTTCTTCTTCTTTGTCATATCCTTTTCCCCAACATTACGAGTTGGTCATTAACCTGCAGGTATTTCATCGTAGCGGCAATTATACGCTTCCGTTGTAAATTTAGTATCACTTTCAATCAACAATAAGCCTATCAAAGTGATGATAATTCGTTAATTAAGGAGTTATTTCTTTGAAAACAAGGTGGTGATTTCGATAAGGATCAGAAAATAAAACTTAATGCCACACGGAACACGCGGAACGTATGTGCGCCAACCCCTATTTTCACTGTTTCGAAAACGAGGTAATATTTTATTGTTTTCGTCGTAATATTAGCGCATACTTGCATCACTGAGAAACTAATAAAACCAAAACATTAACAAGACTGATAAATGCTGTTGACCCGACGCACTCAGCGTTACCCCCCGGATAAAGCAAGCCCGCCTGTTTACGTCCTGTCAATTTCATAACGTGATAAATAAACTTTTTTTCACCCCAAGGATCGTGGAGCCCAAAAACCGAGAATGTTAACAAACTAATTGAAAACGAGAAAGTCAAGATAAAATTAGGGGCATATTCCTTTAAAGTGAACCACCAAAGTATTATAAATGCATTGTGCACGTGCAATTATTTACGTATCTAACTATCATGGATTTTGTTCTCATTTTCCCCCGGAAATTCTACGGAAAATCGGAGAAATTCAGAGAGAACGGGGAAAAATCATGGCTAGTTTGAGGAAAATCGTGAAATCTAAAAATATTCTCATGTTTTCTAGAAAATTCGTGTATTATTAAAGGAAATTTGAGTTGTATGATTTCACCCAGGAAAAACGCCAAATGAGCTTCCGAATTTCGCTAAATTTTCCTCGTTCAAATGTGTATTTTCGAGGAAAGTCAGAAATAGGTACTCTCGAGATTTTCAGATGTGCTCAGATCCAATTGCGCATGCAATTTTTCGGAAAGCTTTAAGAAAAATACAAGTTTTTCCGACAGTGCTCCTATGCTGAGGACAAATTCCGCATAAGCATTTTTGCCAAAATTTCTTTCAGAAAAAATGTATTTTTGAAGAGTTAGGTATGAATTTTTTCCCTTGAAATTTTCAGATACCGAAAACTCCCGCGAAAAAAATTCACCAACACTTCCGAAATAGTTTGAAAGTAATTTCGGCGACGTCTGGAGGCTTACACGGCGTTTTTCCTCAGCACCACTGTTGCCAGATCGTGCCGAAAAATCAGCAGTTTTCTTCCTTTTATCAACCTATCTAAAATATCCAAAAATGGCATAACCTGGCTCAGCACATGTTGCGGCAGAACTTTTGGCAACATCCGAAGGCTCTTACGGCGTTTTTGCCAAGGAAGGGCGACAGCGACGACAATTCGATGGCGCAGTGGATCGAGTCAGTGGGAGAGGTCGGACATGTTTTAAAAACTTTATAAGCGCATATCTGCGTTAGTATAAAATGCTTATGTTTCAAGGTAGATTTTTTGGTTTTCTCGTAATATTTTCTATATGCAGGGTGTCTACAAGTCCGGAATTTCCGGAAAGTCCGGAAATGGCTCCGATTTTTCAAGGGCGGTCCGGAAGTACTGAAAAAGTGCGGCAATTTTGCAAGAACGTCCCGGATTTTTTTCATTTTTGTCGCAGTTTGAGCGAGAAATTTAAATTCTTTGAATCTCGTCTGTTCAAGGTTTTGAAAAAAATACTGAATTTTTCTCTTGAGGAGGTACTGAATTTCTTGGGAATGTACTGAAAAAGTACTGATTTTTGGCCAGCCTGTTTCAGCAGACACCCTGATTTGGGAAGCACCCCTTCAAATTAAAATAGTGACGAACCAAACGTACAATTTTACAATTTTTGTCAACAATTTGATGTCCGACTTCCACCGAAGACTAGATCCACCGTGCGGCGACGATAGGCGACTTAACGAGTAGCGAATTTTAAAAATAATCGGGGAGTACTCAGACTCTGCTCCGGCGGGCGGGCGATAAAAAAGGAGCCTGAAAATCGGATACGCAGAAACGGGAAAGGTCGACGAGGCCCACTCGTTTTCCACGTCGCCACCGCGGAACCGCGGAAGAGAACAGTAAGCGCCGTTGGGCCGCGGTGGGCGCCCGCCCTCACGCGCCGGGCGGCTCACGCCCCGACGGGAGTTACGGCTCTCTTCCGTAGGACAGCGATATACGCCTCCCACCGTCCGCGCCCATCCCCCCGCCCGGTCCGGAGTTGTTTGTTTTCTTTTCGGCGGCGGCGGCTCCCCGACGAATTTATCGGATTAGCTCAGCGGTGGCGGCCTCACGCGGATGATTCATTTAGGTGCGAAGGAGTCTTCGGCCCGGGTCCGACGTCGTCGTCGTTGTGAAAAGTTGATGGCAAGACACCTGCGTAAACACCCCCCCCCCCCCCCCCCCCGCTCGCGGATTCTCGGGCGCCGAGCGGAAGCCGTCGGCGTGGTCGCTCGTCGGGGCGTTCGCTTCGGGGAACCCCGGGTGACGTCATCGGCGGTGGGGGCGCATGAGTGGAGTTCTGTCAGGGCCGGAGTGGGCCTGACCCCTATAGAGAATGGCAGCTGGGTGGTAAAATTTCATGCAATAAAAATCTTGAAATTTCCCGAGTAATATTTTATGAAATTTCAACAATTTATGAAAGATCTTGAAGAATACCGGTTCCTCTTCATGTTCCGCTAATGTGAAAATTGTGAGTTTCTTCTATTTTTCTGTGTTTGAGTGCGGGTTGCATACTCCAGCCCCTAAAAAATATGTAATATTTCACTGCCGCGTGAAATTTTTTGAAATATTTCACTGACATTTCAAATCTTTCATTTTTTTCTTACGTTTCATGCCACCATGCATGTGTACGATAGATACTATGATGGCAAGTCTTGAAAAGTTAGGAAAACCAATTAAAGTCAGGGAATTAAGCTCAGCCCTAAAAATTCAAGGAATTTCTCGCAGCTTTGAGAAGTAAGGCAGGGTTGTCACATACAGTGAAGGAAATTGGGCGCTATACGCTCCGGCAAAACTTCAAAATTTCACTCCAAAATTATTAACAGTGAAAATTCAACCTAGAAGTCAGACAATAGTGTGCAGGGGCGCTTATCGTTCTAGGCGTTCGCATTTTTCAAAAAAGCCTCCGTGATTTCCTGCACTTCGCGTTGTGTTTCGCAAGAAGGTCAACGTAACGCGCTCGCTGAAATGTTGTTACATTCATCACGTATCTCCACTGTATGTTGAAATACATATCAGCTATCTAAATCGCAGTTCAGGAAGGATGTGCGCTGAAATCGTACGGCTGCACTTTCCGGCCAGAGAATTTTGTCAAAATCGGTCAGAGAAAACATGATAGAGTCGTCATTCCAATTTTAATCCGTAGCCACCATGACGACGAGTTGCTTTCCGAGAAAAACCAGCCTTGTTTTCTCTAAGAATTTCAGTTTGAAATCTACCCTGGAGACAAACATTCCCGGAGCTCCGTTTTTAAGGGAGAAGGAGGTCTCCCCGAGGCCTGGCTCTCTGGAGCTCGAAAACTCGGACTGGGAAGGAGGGTTGGTTATGAAGTTGCCTCTCGATACTCCCACAACCTCGGAACTTCCTCCTCCCGCCTGTTATTATATCAGGAGGGCCTCGAGAATGGAGCCACGCTTCATAGGCAGTGCGCGACGCGAAATTGCCTGCGCCACCAGGTGCAATGACAGGGTTACCAGGGTGTCTACAAGTCCGGAAATAGTGCTGATTTTTTAAGTGCGGTCCGGAAGTCCTCAAAAAGTGCGTATATTCCATAAGAAGGTCCGGAATTTTTTTCCGAAGAAAATACACTGTTGCATTTTTAAATTTTTAAATTTGTTGTTCTTTTTGTCGCAGTTTGAGCGAGAAATTCAATTTTTTCAAATTTTTCGGATTTCGATAATGGGAGGTACTGAAAAAGTACTGAAGTACTTTTGATGTCATAATACTGAGTATTATGACATCAAAAGTGTGAAGATAGGTGGAAAATCCATATCAAAAATTAAGTAAACTGATATCGCTCATTGACGTAGTGGGTAAGAGAGAGATGGTCATCATGCCAGAGAGCGGCATCCGTTCTGCCGTACTACGGAAAAACGCCGTATGAACCTTTAGGAGTCGCCAGATTTCTCTCGATAGAACACGAATTTCCTGCTGAACTTGTGAATATTTTTCTTCAAATTTTTCAGGCAATTTTGTTTGCCTTTTCATCTAAAGTTCTTGAAAATTTCAAGAAAAAATGTGCATGACTTTTCCAAAAAATAAACTTTTTGTCGAAGGAATTTTGGCAACTCTCGAATGTTTATACGGCGTTCTTCCTTAGCACGGCTGCGTTCCCGTAAATATTGCGATCCACCTCGCGTCTCTCGCTGTTGTGTCTGTGGAAGCGTAGCTCAACAGATTCAAGGCAAGTTTCAAGTGGAGGAAAGTCCGAGAAGCGACGACCGGCCTTTAATGTTAATCTGCCCTTTGTGGTGTTTTCACGGGGTTTTAAAATCCGGTTAGCGTTTCCCCAAACGCGCCCATCCGTGCTCCGCCGAATTTTTCGGGGAACCTTTATCTGGCGGGGAAATCTCTTTTCTTTTTCCAGCGCGTCCGAATCTGGATCAATAGACCGCGGGTTCGAATGCCGTTAATGGCGTCAGCTTTTTCGGAGACTGGTGGCGAGGACTCGAGGATTGATGGTGCTCCGCGAAGTCCTGGCCGGTGATCCAGGTAAAATCAGGATGCCACAAAGCGCTCCCGGTTGGCATCGGGAATGCTAATGGGTAATAATGGGATCCAGCGTTCGAAACTCAAAACACCTTTGAGTTTTAGGAGCCAAGTGCCGCATCAAGCCCGATTTTTAGGCGCCATTGAAGATGTTTTAGGGGCCAAATTTACTTTTTGCCTTTATATGACGGCGCATTTAGTGAAAAGTTAGATGCAAGATGTCCTCGTAACAGAACTAGTAAGTAGCCGTAACTTGGGGAATACAAAAGCACAAAGGATGAAATCGTGAAGAATAGCAAAAGCTTTCACTTGTAGTGCTGAAAATTTCGAATAATCACCTGATATGAAAATTGAGGTTTTTAGGGGGCAATTTTTAGGGGCCACGTTGGCGCAGAGTCTTCATTTTTTAGGTGCCATGGCCGATGTTTTGGGCGTATTTGGCGCGTTGGCGCCTGTGAGTTAAAAACACTGATGGGATCTATTTCTCGAGAAAGCCAAGAACAGTATAAACAGCACTGTTTATAAATCATAGAGTGAACTCCGGAATGAATGTAGACAGCAGAAAACGGCCCAGTTAAGTTTGAACCTAAGAATACAACTAAACGTACGCGGAGCGATTGTAGCCTATCTCGCACGATTGAAGGCGCATCAAAACTTGCATTCACTCTGGCTCTGACAATGACTATCGAACGTCGTTTTCGGTGTAAATTGAAAAAAAGGAAGTGGGCATTTTCGTAAATCTTATTTACCTGCACTTACCGCACAGTTAGATAATCTTCACTTTTGAACCGCTATCTTTGCCGCAGATGCAGCAGAAAACGGCCCAGTTAGGTTTGAACCTAAGAATACAACTAAGCGTTCTCCGCGGAGCGATTGTGGCCTATATTGCACGATTGAAGGCGCATCAAAAGTTGAATTCACTCATTCTCTGAGGAGGACGATTAAACGTATTTTTCGATATAAATTGAAAAAAAGAAACTGCGTATTTTCGTAAATTTTATTTACCTGTACCGCACAGTCAGATAATCTTCTTACTTAAACCGCTGTCTTGCCGTAGAAGCAGTATAAAACGGCCCAGTTAGGTTTGAACCTAAGAATACAACTAAACCTACTCCGTGGAGCGATTGTGGCCTACCTTACACGATTGAAGGCGCATCAAAACTTCAATTCACTCCGGAGTGCCAGATTCCAAACCCTACTTCTTCGTGTGTACCGTTACATCTGCTTTTGCGCTTTGTGATGCGGAAGTATTTCAGTTGTGACAAAAGGAATTTAACTTGGAATAGTTTTTCTGGTTTTGATGAAATCGTCCGATATCTTTATACTCTTTCTTTGCGAACCTAACATTTTTTTTTTTTTTTTTATCACAAACTCTGAAGTTTATTTTTCTGAGTGCGCTCTTCACTATCTTGAGTGTCAATATCATGCATGACATGTTATAATGTGGCTCCCGTAATAAGATTAAGTTAAATTTCTTAAAATAGGAATGCAAGGAAATCATCATCTTCTGCGCACCCCACTCATTATTCAACACTCAAGATAGGAGCTTTAAAATGTGAGTTTTCCTAATATCGGAGTAAAACGTCAGAGAGAGGAGTAGAAACACAATTTCGAGGAAGTGAACAAAGTAGCATTTCATAGTACAACTGTTTTTTTTTTTTTTTTTTTTTTTTTTTTTCCACAAGGAAACGTTATGTCGTGACCCAATATCCTACGATATTTTCAAGAGAATCGGTGCAGCCGTTCACTTGAAAAAAAAATAACAAATTGTTCAATAAGATTTGCCAATAGCCGATGTTACTAACTCGGTGCCCTTTCGAGAAACACCGGCCATACTGCCGTACTAAAGAAGAACGCCGTATGAGCATTCAACAATTGCCAAATTTCCTCCGATAAAATTATTATTTTTGAGGAAAGTGATGAACATTTTTCCTTGAAATTTTCAGACACTTTAGGTCGAATTACAAACCAAATTATCTGAGAAATTGGAAGAAAAATATCCACAAATTTTCCTGAAAATTAGTGGTTTGGTAAAGGAAATTTGGCAATGCCTGAAGGCTCCTACGACAGTTTTCCCAAGCACGGCAGCATACTGGGTTCGTTTCCATCCGAGACGCTTCAGAAAGTGTAATTTTAATCCCTGTATCCAAATCCAGGTAATTTCGATCTCAATCTCACCCGAGCTCCACGATGACGTCATCCATTGTCCTTCGCCCCTTTCCAACCCACCACTCGTTATCGAGAGGAAAAAGAGAGGATATTTTTGTATTTTTCAAATTAAAATGCGAGAGGCTCGCGTCGATGGCGTCGGAGATCGAAAAATCTTTTGTTTTTGACGGAGCGAAGTCGCAGGTCAACGCTCACGAGGCGCGTTCGAACGTTGCCAAATCTGCTCCCAATGTGAGGTTTATTTTTTAACTGGAAATTAACTTTCGATTTTACTTTTTAGTTGAATTATGGAAATATATCCTTGAGATCCTCGGATACTTCACGTTGGACGCGTAAAATTTCAGGGTGCCTTCAAGTCTGGAAAGCCGGGAATTGTCAGGAAATTCCATCCATCATGTCAGGGAAATCAGAGAATTTTCTGAAAAATTCTGGCATTTTGTAAAATCTTGAAATCCTCACATAACATGGCCGTTAAAGTCAATTGAGTAATTAGAGGAAACGGGTTTCTTGTGGTAGATTTTTTATTCTTATGAGTATACCATGGCAATGAAAAGTGAAACTGTCAGGAATTGTTTTCATTTTCAGCTTTTCCTACTTAAACCCTAAAATGTTCGCAGTGCGCCCATTCCATGTCCGGCAAAAGTTCCGGGATTCGGAACTTTTTTGTTCCAATTTCTCCCTCTTCATGATCGTCATAAGTTCCGGGATTCCTTTTAGATGTATCCCAAGAAAGTTCCGGACAATCCAAAAGATCCGGAGCACCTCGGGAATTTCAAAAGTTCCGGGGAAAACTCAGGAAAATCTTAAAAGTTTCGCAACAAGTTTTGGGGAATGGGAGCCTTGAATAATCGTTCGAGGTTATGCTCTATTGTTTTGAACCAAACGATACATCGAACCACTTTCGAATAGACCGTATTCGATAACGGTTCGATGTATCGTTTGGTTCAGAACAGTAGAACATAACCTCAAACCAAACTGTAAGGATTCAAGTTGGAAAAGCTGAAAATGAGAAATTTCCTGACAGTTTCACTTTAAATTGGTATTTGTTACTCAAAAGAATAAAAAATCTGTCACAAAAGACCGTTTTCTCTGATTTCTGAATTTACTCTTGAGGCTATGTTCATGTTTTGAACCAATCGATATCGATACAATCTCAGCCGTTCGATGTATCGAATACAATCTTTACTTTCAGCGCGGCACTACGGTCAGAAATTTCATGAAATTTCATAAGGCTCGAATAAATTTCACAAAAGTTGAAATTTATTACTTTTTTAAGAAATATTGATTAAACCTTTGGAGGTCTGAAAGCGTTGCAGATCGTCTTTCTGTTGATGCTGCGGTATTACGCTACTCTACTGAAGGTGCCAGACACACAGAGGGGGCAAAAAGGGGAGTTTAGAGAGAAAAACCCCATCCTAACCTCTAAACTAAACGAAAATACATTTGCAACGGGCGAATGTTTTAGGCTTGGGGTGAAAAATTTCAAAATTTAGAATTACTGTTTCTAGGCGTCTCTTAGCATCCTGAATGTATCCCCTGAAGTTCCAATAAATTTCATGAAATTTCATGAAATTTCGTGAAATTTCATGACATTTTATGAAATTTCACGCGTGAAATTTCTTTCGAATAAATTTCATGAAATTTTCCATCTCTGGGCACTGCGGTAGCGGGAGTCGGGAGGGATATCACAACATTGTTCAACGCGCCGCCCGCTCGCGACGGAGCAACTCGGCTATTTCGCGGGCGGAGAAAAACACAAACATGTTTTTTCTCCCTTTCTTCGGGGGCCGTCGCCGCCGCCGCCGCCGCCGGGTTCATTCATTTTTAGAGCTTCATTGTTGAAAGCTCAAGAGCCCGAATGGCATCTGCCACTCTCATGAATAGAAAACGGGATCCCAACGCGAGCGTTCAATTACGCTCAAGAGTTTACCTGACGTCTCGGAAGCGCTGCATCATTACTATTCATTAGCATATCGATGGCTACCTACCCCTCGGATCGTCGTGTCCGTCTGGGACCTGGATTGGCACGGAGTTATCGGGATATATCAGGGAACGAAGGAACAAAATCAGGAATTTGTCGGGGAATTGGTTGAAAACAGCACTGCCGTGTAGAGTACCTATATTGAGAGAGTATGGCCACTGGTGTTACCACCTCTGATTAGCTCAGCCATCTTAGGCTGAATGGAGCCCTTAGGACCCAAAAATGGCGGACGCCATAAATTAATGTGATACAAAATGACTCAAAATGTAGTTTTCTTTGCTTATCGTGACGAGAAATTAACCCAAATGCACTATTGCGATTCTTTACATATTTTTAAGGCTAATCGTGTGCAATTTTTGAGAAAAATTATCTTAGATGTAGTAAGGTTGGCAGCAAGTGCGGTTGGTGAAAACCGCCAAAAGTTGGCAATGACCCCCCTCCCATCCACAAAAACCAAAACAAAGCACCGCCATTTTTGGGTCCTAAGTCTCTCCATGGGGCCCAGTGGCCATACTCTCTCAATATAGGTACTCTACTGCCGTGCTAAGGAGAAACGCTCATGAACATTCGAGAGTTGCCAAATTTCCTTCACTAAATCACCATCTTTGAGGAAATTTATGAATATTTTCCTCCGAAATTTTCAGGAGCTTCGGGTGAAACTGCGAACAAAATTATCTGTAAAATTGGAAGAAAAATCTTCATGAGTTTACCGGAAAAGTCGTGTTTCATCCAAGGAAATTTGGCAACGCCTGGAGGTTCATACGGCGTTCTTCCGTAGCACGGCAGAGTAGCTGTCCGGGAAGCCTGGCTGGGATTATCAGAGGGAAGGAACAGGGTGTCTACTATACGGAAAAAGTACGGAAAAACAAAAACAAAAACGGATTTCGGAAGGTCTGTACTGAAGTACAGAAAGTTCTATACAATTTTTTACGAGAATGTACCCTTGGAATTGTTTTCTAAATTTTTCCTGATTTTTGCAAGAGATCAGAGGAAAAATTAGCGTTATTTTCAGTCAGAGACGCCAAAAATTCTCCTATTAAAAATGCAATTTGTGAGGTGAGATTCTGCAACGGGTGTCTACTATATGGAAAAAGTACGGAAAAAGCAAAAAAAGAAAAGAAAACGATTTCGGAAGGTCTGCACTGAAGTACAGAAAAATATACAATATTTTACAAGAATGTACCTATGCAATTTTTTTTAAAATGTTTCCTGATTTTTGCAAGAGATCAGAGGAATAATTAGTGTTATTTTCAGTCAGCGACGCCAAAGATGCTCCTAATAAAAATGCAATTTGTGAGGTGAGATTCTGCAACATTGAAATGCGCTTACGTTCTTTCGTACGGTAAAACGACGAATTTTACCAGGAATTCAAGGAAAATCAAGGTGAAGAAGATTATGAAGAATTATTGACACTATGCCTTCAATTCGCGTATTTTGAATGCAACATTCCCAAATCTACTTTGGTACCCATGTATTTTACTGTTTAGAAAGAATCCCAAGGGGCGTAGTACTGTAGTCCCTCGTTATTCGTGAGGGTTCCGTCTTCCGTCCCGCGGATAACGAAGCCGCGATTATTGAGACCGTACTCTTATGGGAAAATGGGGATTTGGTGCCGGTAGTGGGGAAAAACGCCGATTTTCACTGATTTTTTTCACGTACCTTGTCTTTTTTAGACGAAACTCGGAAGAGTAGTTTGCTTCAGGTGTCTACGGAGTGCTGATTGCAGTTCAAAATTGGACCGCATTTCGCAATTTGGAACTATAAATTTTGGCTGTTCCGGAAAAACACTTACGTGCATAGGAAAACTAATGGCACATACGTTGTTTTTAAACCGGGCTAGAATTTACAGTTCCAAATCGCAAAATGTAGTCCAATCTGGTGCCAATAACTGGATCTTGAAGTTTTGATTCTAGATACCACTGAATATCGACGGTGAAACTACCAAACCACGTATCTCGGTTTGCGACGTCGCAGACTTCCTGTCATACTTTATTTGTTTTTTAAATGGAAAACTACTTAACGTCCAGTCTTGAAAATTTCTGTGATTTTTCCTCTTCGTGCGAAGAAAATTCTGTGAAAATTTCAAGGAATGATATTGATTTGGTCTACTTCAAAAAAATAAAATGCGAGCGTAGATTTTTAAACACCGCAAACGAGATACGTGGTTTGGTAGTTTCACCGTCGATATACTTATGGCTTATGCTAATGAAATAATTATACTAATGGTTGTGTATTTTGCGGTTTTGTTGCAGTGTGTCAGAGTATAGACATCCGAAATAAAATCAAACATTTTGACGAACTGAAAGGATGCAAAGTAGTGGAAGGCTTCGTGCAGATCGTGCTGATCGACGAAGCCGACTCATCCCAGTACGACAATATCAGCTTCCCAGAGCTGAGGGAAATCACAGGCTACCTCCTTCTCTACCGAGTCAAAGGGCTCAAAACCCTCTCGAAAATGTTCCCTAATCTGGCCGTCATCAGGGGCCAGCAACTCTTCTTCAATTACGCTCTAGTCATATTTGAAATGCTTGATCTCCAGGTATGTTCCCTTCCTTTTTTCAACTTTGTCCCTCGTCTACTTGACAGGGTTGTCATAGTCAGGAAATACCGGGAGAACCGGGAAATGTCCGGGAAAATGACGAAAGTGTCAAAAAAAATATTTTAAGTCACCTTTAATCGCTTTCTGACATGAGTTTGGTGTTTCGAAAAATCAGTTTGCCTTGTAACTATTTCAAATTATGTCTTTCTAACCATCTGGCATTACTTCAATTGTCAGGGAATTTTACCGAAATGTGTCAGGGAAATCAAGCAGATGTCTGGGAAATTCGTTTTTTCAATGCTGTGGCAACCTTGACTTGATAATTTTACGCAACGAAGAAGAATTCTGAAAAGCAACATTTTTTTTTTACAAATCACTAAATAAATTTGCAATGTTGAATTGACAGGGCTAGGGCAATTTTCTCTAAACACTTGTACTTTAAATCTTTAAGTACCATCGGGCTGTTATTATTCAGGACGTTTTTAACGAGTTTCAAGTGGTAGTTATCTACAAACCTAATTGCCTGAGAGACAATGCGATTTTCAAAAGGAGTCTATTTGTAAGCTCATGGATGGATCACAAGATAGCGTGAAAATGAATGCACACAAGTAATATTTCCTTATCCAATTTTCACGAAAAAATACTGAACATTTTGAGACAACTCAAATATCAACTCAACAGTATTAGATTTGTGTTCGTAGCTCAAATTAGAAAAATAGAATCCGTCAATTCACACAGAAAAATGAATTACGAAACTTACTGTTCTGTTAAGAACCTAACATAACATGTACTTTATTTACGTACTTAGCAATCACTATAATCACAATTTGTAAATTTTTTCAACCTCTCATGCAGGTTTTTTGTGATAATTTTCTAGCCTAAATCACTGAAGTTGCAATATTGTCACTAAATCATTTTTTCATCATTCATTTTACCGTATCATTTTTTGTCTTAGGAGGTTGGATTGCATTCACTAACAGACATTCTGCGGGGTGCTGTTTACATTGTCAAGAATCCAATGCTTTGTTATCACGATAACATTGATTGGAATGTTCTTAGTCGCAATTCTTCTGAGGGGTCGCATTACATAGCTGTAAGTAAAACTATCACAAGTAATATCTTTCATTCTCTTCCAGATAGGAAAATGATTTAAATTAATCGTAAAATTGAACATCTCATGATAGAAGGAGAAGCTTATTCGAGCACAGTTTGCTCCGTGTGAGGTTTACTGTTCTGATTCAAATATATGGAAGAAAAGGAAAACACCATCTACAGATTTTTCTTGATTTCGCAATTTTTGAAACTCATAACAACAGCAGGCGGTCCTTTAGATAAAGAAGTGCTGCTTGATGACCAAATGGATGGCATGATTTACCTAAGTCGCTAAATTAATTAGTTTGAAAACAACTTGACTCCAAAGAGCTTTAAAAAATGTGTTCTACCATGGAAAAATTACTTCAGATTTAGCTGCATCTTTTTTTCGTTTCAAAACAAGTTTTTTTTTTTTCACTCACTGTTGAGGTAAACGTCGGCGAATTTTAATTACTTTTTCAAAAACCTATCTTCTAGCGTTTCATATTGACTTAATTGCTGGGGCAAATTAATTGCAACAATTTTTTCCCAATGCTGTAAAGTCTTCCTACCCAGAGTAGAGGATAGAATGTCTCAAAAAACAAAGAAACAAATCAAAATTTTCAAAATCACCTGGGTCTGATCAGTTTTAGCAAGGTTCCGGTGTTTAGGAATGCTTGAGAAGTTATGGGAATTCAGGGATTCTACGATGACCTGGGAAAGTCAGGGAATTTGGCGAGTAGCTCGTCAGTTTGGCAACGCCAGCTGGTACTATTTTAAAGAGCGTAAATATATTTCAAGTGCCTCTTCCAATAGCAGAATACATCAGAATGAAAGAATAAAAATCTATGTGGAAATTTAGTTCGGAATCTTTGAAGACAGGAGGAAAAAGCAAAATAAGTCAGGGAATTGGGAAATGAAAAAACTGAAGAAGCTCTGGTTTTAGTCTCCATCTTTTGAGATATATTTTCCTCTGAATGAGTGGTTTTTGAGCTGACAGATGTTCTGAGATTTGAAAGCTCTATTATGCGCTTTTTACTTTTTTTCTGAAGAATCATTCTTATCATTTTTGGAAACTGATAATACATTCATCTGTTGTATTTGTTAAGAATTTTCTGTAATTTTCCTCTGTAAAGTTGGCCTGACTGTTTTTCTGCCCTTGTTTCGGTAACAATACTTTATTTTCTTTGTTACAGAATAATAGAATTATGAATGAATGTCCTGGATGTTCAGCGTCCCTAACCTGCCCTAATAGGACAAATACCAAAGAACCACTTTGTTGGGACAGTGACCACTGCCAAAAGAGTAAGTCTTAACATTGTCAGCAATCGTTTAATTAAATTTTTGAGACATTTTGTGCAAATCTTGTATTTTTTACTTATGGTATACAAAATGAAATTAATTACCAAGATGAATATTCAATTTTTAATTTTTTCATGTGGGTACTTTTTTCAGTTCTTGATGTTCCCTTCATTTTAATAGGTGCAGAGCTACACCAAGCATACTTAAAAATTAGTTCTATTAAAAATAGTGAAGAAATTAGTATATTAGTAATATTTCAATTCCATCCGTTTTAATCAAAGATATTGAAATGCTCTTCGCTAAATTAATCAACAATTAACTTTATATAGAGAGGAAATAAATTTGGATCAGTGTGTGCAAAATGGGAGGGAAGCAGTAAAAACTCTGATAATTACTTTTTAATTATCACTAATGCTTGTTTGTGCATTTGTTTTCAGTCTGCCCTAAATGCAACGGAGGGAGTTGTCTACCTAATGGTTCTTGCTGTCATGAACGCTGTCTCGGAGGATGTGAAGTAGAAAATGATATGAACCGTTGTTTTGCCTGTCGAGATGTGCTTTATGAAGGAACGTGTTTAGAAACTTGTCCTCCCTATACATATAGAGTAAGTCACCATTGAAAGGGACTGTCTTGTCTTGCAAAGAATATATTAGGCACAATCTGTGAGAAGGGATGTTCTCTTTCGGGAGAACATTTTGCTCCTAACTTTTTGCCAACGCTTGAACCATGTTTTTGTACAATCTAAGAGTTTTTGTCTTGGAATCTCAGAGCTAATATCTGTATCAATTTTTGAGATTGTAGGGTCAAACTTCGGCCTAAATTTTTATATTTTTGTCCCTCCTGCGTTTGCAAAACGTTATAAGAAAATTTCCTTCACGGGGACAAGGTCTTCTCACACAAATTTATTCACATTTTAGTGAGTGCTTTCCGATTTTTATGGTGTATTTAAATCCCCAATTGATGCATTAGATAGAATAAAATAAGGCTGTTACATTGCTTTGCAATAAAAAAAGAGGCGCTCCATAAGCTGTCTCCAAAAATGAAATTAGCCCTTCAAACATCAGTTTCAACTAATGAAGGAAAATTTCATCCACAACTAAATGATAATCATACTCATATGGTTGGCAGAATACAAGCCATCAATTATCTCATTAGATAATCTGATTTTCATGTTAGATATCGATGATCAAAGTGCAAAACCACGGAGCTCCGTTTGTGACATTGCAGACTTTCTGTCATATTTTATATTTTCTTTGGAAAACTAGTCAAAGTAATTCACTTCCTTGATTTTTCTTCTCTATCAGCATAATTATTCAGTAATTTTAAGCTGTAAAGTTAGCTTGTTTCTCTTTGAGAAAATAGAACAGGACTGGAAAGTTTGAAACACTGCCATGAGATAGGTGATTTCGCACTTTGGTCATGGATATTTATGATGCCTGATCAATAAAAGTTCACAATAAAAATGAAAAATTTATTCCTGCCTCATTCTCATCTTTCCCCTCTCCTCTTGCATGTATATTTTCTTCTTGATTGAATTTCGAAATAACTATTGCTCTCTTTTATCAGTTCATGAATAGAAGATGCATTTCCGAAAGTGAATGTTACAATATGCCAAGGCCTCGAGAATCTGCTGAAAAGAGAAACCATCCATGGAAACCACATCAAAATGAATGCACTCTAGAGTGTCCGATTAATTATATGGAAGTGAAAGATCCTGATAGACCCGAGAGGTATAAATGCGTTGAGTGTAAAGGTAAGTTTCAAATTTACATCCTCCATCAAAATGAGCCCGATAAGCCTGTACTGTTAATACACAATTTTCCTGAAAAAATGAGAATAAAAACTGATTTCTTCAACAAGTTCAGGGAATAGCTTATGTTTGAATAAATGCAACACTAATTAAAAGATCTTGCCGTTTTCTTTGCTGGTTGTACGTATCAGAGCTGTTAAAACGTGTCAAAGGTGTGTATACTTACAAAATGGACAGAGCAGTTCTGACATCATTTTCATAAGCAATCATTTTTGAAGGAAGCATGACTTCAGATGTCATTTATTAAAGGTACTTTTAGTCTGCATTAAAATTAGGAACTCGGGTCAACCCACCAGCAATTTTATATTAGGAGGTATGTGCCAAGATCAGTTGAGGTGCGAAATTAGTATTTTCTGACCAAAATGAGACTTTCATTTTCCCATTAATGTGCGAATTCGTTCCTCTTTGTTGCATAGTTTTTTTATGCAGTCAGTATCAACAAATTGAGAGAATGAGAACAGAACGACTCTGTCCGGTGACCAAATGGTTTGATAAAATCATGGAGTTTATTGTCGCTCTTCAGTGATGTGCTGTTACCCCTGTCTGAGGCAGTGACAAGTATGTTTGTTTGGGGAAGATTGTGGCATTAAAAAATAGCAAGGGGCTGTTTTTGGTCAATCAAATGCCCAGTTTGGTGGAACTTTTGTCCGATTTAGCTGAGGAATTATTTTCTGGAGTTGGCTTTCAGAGCAGCATTTCAGTTTGAGTAAAATCCGTCTATTTTGAACCATCTGATCCAGAATTTTGTTTCGTTTTAATGGATAAAATTTTTTTTTTGTTTTTTTTTGTAAGATTTTCATGTTATTGCTTATTTGCAGGTATCTGTACGAAAAACTGCCCTGGTGCCATTGTCGATAGTGTCGCCTCGGCTCAGAAGTTGCGAGGTTGCACCAGGATTAATGGCCCGCTTGAAATTCAAATCAGAGGAGGGAGTAAGTAAAAGTTTTATTTTTGCTGTCTTCAGCCAACTTTATTAAATTATCCAATGCATCCTCTTGATAGAAGGGAACTCAATAAAATGATTGTTCACAAGTATAGTAAAACTTATTTTTGGTAGCAGACAAAATCATTGTAATTCTGTTGCTTGTCAGCCATCCCCCCCCCAAAAAAAAAAAAAAAAAAAAAAAAAAAAAAAAAAAAAACTGCTTTCAAGCTTTTGAGCCAAAAACTGATATTTATAATGCTTATTTTGAACTTTTAACTACGGATTTTAATCCTAGCGCTGCAGCATATGACACATGACTACAGTGCAACCATAATCCACCAAAAAGTTGAAATCCGAAATTTTGGGGCTTTAGCCCTCGAGAAAAAAGAAATTGGTTTTACTTAGGCCCTTGTGAATCGACATTAATTTGATTTTGCTTAAAAAAAATTCTGTTAGAAAGAAAATGCAATATGTTAACCAGGCTCCTGGTTTTTTCCCTTTTTTGTTTGCATCATCCAGCAGCTCCAAGCAGTTAAATTCCTTATGAAAAATGTAAGAATTTTTGTCTTTTTACCGTAGATGTCAGGTATATTTACGAGGTAAGACATGGTGCATGTGAAATCACTCATCTCCTCTAATTCTTTTTTCCAGTGAATGTCGTCAAAGAACTGGAAATTAGTTTAAGTTCAATAGAAGAAATTGATGAATATCTGAAGATAGTGCGGTCATTTCCCCTAGTTTCCCTGAATTTTTTGAAGAAATTGAGGATTATCCGAGGAGATCGGCTAGAGAGTGGAAAGTAAGTAAAATGCTGATTATGTTCCTTTTTATCCGTTATTTTTTTGTGTATGTATGCTCTTGCTGATAAAAAGCCTTTTTTGTTCCGAATTAATTGTTAAAAAGCCAAAAAATGTAAAAGATTCCATTTAAGCATATTTGGGCGAATCAAATTTTTCTATTTTTTATGTATTATAATTTTATAGTAGTTACTATTTGTTGCTTTTGTTATATTTGGCCTCCGTTTGTTTTTGAAAGATTGCTCATATCACTAATGGACATTGTGTTTTAGATCATGCAAATACAGTTGCATCTCGTTTTAACGTTTCTCGAAATAATATTTTCTTCATGTCAAAATTAGAGCCCCTATTCTCTCTCTAGTGCAGGGCATAATTCAACTAGTCAAAAGCAGTTTTTGCGCCATTTGTTTTCAATGATCCTTTCAAGTAGGGGTGTTCTGTTGGCATTTGGTAAGCTATCAAAACAGTTTCATTAAGAATTATTAACGATAAAGAGCCCCCAACCGATGGCCATTAGAATTCCTGGAGCTGACGAAAATAAATTATTGCCTCGTTTATCAGTTTTCTTGGCTAAGAAACCCAACATACAGATGAACCAGGATACCATACTTTGACTCGAGGCTCACAAAGTTTCGATAGAGCTGGTTGTTTCCAACAACAGTGTTCTTATCAGAGTTTATCAGTATCAGAAAGTGGAGTACCAATAGCTTACCAACAATAATTCGTTGGAACACCCCTGCTGTCAAGTTTCGACCAAAAATTGTTTGTGACTAATATTTTTACTAATTTCTTTCTTTCTTTTTAAATTTTTGTAGGTATGCCCTAGTATTATTAGATAATCAAAACCTGGCCGAGCTGTGGGATTGGTCTACAAAAGAAGCTGGCCGAAATGGAACTGGCCTTACCATCCTCAAAGGCAGATTGTTTTTTCATTTCAACCCGAAACTGTGTATCGACAGAATTGAAACTTTGGCCAAGAAAGTGGGAATCGACACCTTGGATGAGTTGGATGTTGCAAAAGCCTCCAACGGCGACAAAGTGGCTTGTGAGTATCTCTTAGCAGCGAGACAACAATTTATCGTATCTGTAAAATAGCGCTTTCAACCTCACAGTTAGTACAGTGTAGAAAGAGCCACTAACTCATTTTGATACAAATTTGAGGATCAATTGAGTTTATTTGGGTTACAGAATAAAATAAAAATCACGTAAAAGAGGACCACCATTCTCCACTGGAATTTTTATTTTTTAAAAGGAATTCTAGGCTGCCTGTTTTTTCACTACATAACAGGCGGAATAACCTTTACATCTTCAAATGAAGAGCAATTGTTAGGATTAACCATAGATAAATATCTCTCGAGTAGTATCTCTCAGTATTTCTAGTCAGGCGTAAGCACTAAGAAAACTCAACTTAAGGTATGGTTTTATCTGCAACTTACAGAGCTCAACATAGGCTGCGTAGCAAGGCCTATAGAGCCTCTGCCACGTAATTTTGTTCCTGAAAATTACAGGTAACATCAGCTTTTTGGGAGCTGCCAATCCAATCATCTCCACTTTGATTCATTCTAGTCCCAGCCGTTCCCTTTCATCGAGAGATAACCTTCATAGTTTGTAATGTTATCCTTTTTTAAACTAATGTCAATCAATATAAGAGAAATTTAAACTGTAACTGTCTTTATTTTTGAACAGGCAATATGAGCACGCTGAACACCTGGGTGAAACTAATCTATCCTGAAGCTGTCGTAGTTGAATGGGGACCAGAGTTTCATCGCCAGCATCACGACCCACGCACGATTTTGAGCTACGTTGTTTATTACACTGAAGCACGTGAAGGGAATGTCAGCTTGTATGATGGCAGAGACGCGTGTGGAAATGATGGGTAAGGAAATGAACAGCTCATTACATTTTCTGCGTACAACGCTGCTTCGCATCTAGTGCTCATCAAAATTTTGATTAACACGAAGGTAGAAAATAGATGAAGCAACCCCCAAAATTGGCCAATTTTGATCCTTTGTCTTTACCTACGTTCATTTAAGTGCATTCTGCTGCACAATTTATGAAATAAAAATGTGCAAATTGAATGGATGTCCAATCTGTAGAGCATGTGTAGAGCAGTCCAGCTTGCTGCTGCTGGTTGTCGTCTTTTTTGAGCAGCATGAAAGGAACGTAGGCAGTATGGTTGCCTTTTCTTGCATTAGAGTAGACAGCTTGGTAGTTAACAAACAGAGTGTACTGATGAAAATGCGTCCTTGAAGTGACAGGATGCGATCTTATTGAGTCATGGTGGTGTGATCTTTACTGCCTTTTCGGGAATGAACCTGGTTCCAGCACACAAAATCCAGCTCAGAATTCAGGACAGAAAAATGCATAATTGCAAAAACACCTGTGGATAAACGTAATATTTCACTGGCATTAGTCAACCCTTAGATAAGGGTGTTAGAGACATTCACTAATAATTTTTCTTTGGTCACAGCCTCAGTGTCCCATCAAATAGGACACTTACATTAACTAAAGTTCAAGATCGGTAAAGATCAAGGTTTTATGACTCCTTGCAACTGTGAATTTCATACCAGAATCTTCCTCTCACCTCTGTCCCATTCAGCAAACTATACTTGCTCATATTCAATGTTGAATTTTTATTAATAATATCCTCTGTTTCAGCTGGATGATGGATGATACAACTGACGATTATCTGTTACTCTTGACGGGATTGAAACCATTCACACGATACGCATACTTTGTGAAGACTTACACCATTGCATCGGAGACCAATGGTGCTAGAAGTGACATCACGTATTTTCGCACAGCTGCTGCTCGTAAGTTTACCATTGATCTAACTTTCAATCGTAAACAGGTCGTCCATGAAGTGAGGTTGATAATATGATGTGTCTCTGCTGTTCGACATGAAAAGTTTCAAGAATATGCAGAATCTTGCTGTTGCTGAAATCACTCTTTACTGAGATGTAGACATTTTTCTGTTTTTATGAAGAAAATTATTTGGACCACTTACTACTAGATGTTTCCTTCTAAGTACTATCACCTGAGCCCATGGATAGCATCATTGAGATATCCTCCTCACTAAAAATGTTCAACGTTATAAAATTCCCTCTTATGGCCCATATTTCAATGGCTTCCTGGACGCTAAAAAAATAACCTGTAATGTTGTATCATTTACGTGTTATCTAGATTGTGGAAAGATGACTGAATAATGTTCTCTTATTTTCAGAACCATCAAGTCCAGTGAACATAAAATTAAAATATGTGGATTCAAACTCGATCAGCTTAGAATGGGAAGCACCTCCTCATCCAAATGGAAACGTCACCAGTTACGAAGTCATAGTGAACAAAGCATTGTTTGCATTAGAACAGAGAGATTATTGTGAAAAACGTAAGTATAACATTCATTCCAAATCAACCATGATAGTATAACTCCTACAGCCAGTAGCATTACAAGTGGAAAAAAGATTAATAACGAAAAAAAGGCTGAAACAATATCCAAAACCTTTCTGAGGATAATTCATGGAATCGTCAGTCGACTGAAACAAGCAGGAAAAATTATGATTTCTCATGACTGCTGTTATATTTTTACCCAACCATCATGAAATTTGATTTTCAGTTCTAAATTCTTATTATTTTTATATTTCTCTTATTTTTAATAAATTGATGCATGAATAATCAATTATAAGTGAAAGAGCGCGTACATCCACAACTAAGGCAGCCCTGCTGGTCTTTGAAATCCGCCATTTCAATCTCACTGCTATGTTTCGTAAACAGCCAAAAGCTAACTTTCATTGGTCTAATTTTACCACTAAAGTGCAGTTAGAATCAAGAATGCTTGCCAGGGTGTGCCGAGTACCAAGTTTTCAATTTTCTTTTTCTCTTCCACAGCAATAAGCACCGATTCCAAGAGGACCCCACAACCTGACATCGATGTTGCTGCCCCCAAGGCAACGAACGAAAAGAACATGTGTGGAGTAAAAGAAGAAAAGAAAGGGACACAGGTCGATCAGAACAGAGCACTGATGGAAATAGAACTGGAGAATTATTTGCAAAATACGATCTACGTTAGAAGGTAATTTAATTCCTCATCGACTTGAAGTTCTCTTGTAATGTTATATATGGTTTTCATTTTGCGATCCTAGGCAATGTGTTCTGCAATGGGGAAAAAGGGTGCAAAAATGGTTTTTTTTGGTCCCAAGTTGTATCAATGATTGCATTTTAATACTGCCTGGGGTGTTCTATGGTGCTAAGCTGGCCTTCGGCTGAGTACAGAGCCCGACTGTGCTACTGCTGGCTGGCTATAACTCTGCCGTGATAGCAAAGACAGCAGTAAGTGCATGCTAGGATGAACCTCAAGGCACATAAGAGCATGTGCTTATCATAGCTCATACAGAAAGGCACTCACTGCTCTCTTCTTTATCACGGCAGAACTGTGGGCTGATCATCAAAAGTTTAAAGCAGCCGGATAAGACATCAGAATGCGATATATTTCATGATTAAGATAAGGCAATGTCTTGTATTGTCAGAGTGGTATAGTTTCAACAGTCAGGCAGCCGGTCAATTTGCCCTAATGAAAGAAAAACAGGGGCCAGTATATCAATAGCGAAGCATTTCCAAGACACTTGAATTGAACGCGAACCTCCCTCAGTTGAAACCGCCTTGAAACTGATTCAAGTTCATATTTCTTTAACTTTAATTTAGTATTTGGTACTTCTGGCTTCAATTTTTTTGAGACAAGTGCGGACCCAGCATTAATGTATCATCTCACTTGAAAGTCCTCGTCAATAACAATTGGAGAATTTTTTTGGATCTGAGTGTTTTAAATTTTTCAAATGATGTCATAAATCAAGATAATTTTTACCCTCTTCTAAAAAATCCCTCTGAACGACATGTTTCTAGGGGGAAAAAAAGACAAATTTTGGCACTTTTTTCAGTTGATGTCAGTATTGCTACCTACTCTTGCTGCATATTTTTTTGTTACTTTTTCAGGAGCATTTTTGTACAAGATCATTTGCATAATATCCTCTACAATCTTTTTTTTTTGTCATTTTACAGACCGTCGCGAGACAAACGTGAAGTAAATTCAGAAGACAAGGGAAACCACTTGGAATCAGGACCAGCAAAATCTGTCCTCATGAGCAAATTCGATTTTAAAGATAGTGATGGAGGAACACTGCCAGACAAAAATGATCTAGGTATATTAAAAGTATTTCTAATTTCTATCACCTTCTAAAATTTCCTTTGTCCTACACAATAAGCTGGATTATACAACCTTGTTTAGTTCTGAATAACAAAAAATTCAAATAACAAACCTAATCACTATTTCCACTTCCCAGTGGTTCTCATCGGTTTTAAGTTGCATCGATCCTTCCAAGGTTGTCATGATAGAGTTTATTCTTCATCACGTGAGACCAGGATAATGATAAGTTGTATGTCTGTCTCTGTTTCACTGTCTTTCTTTTTTGCCAAGTATTTAGCTTAGATAGTCGCAAAATCACTTTATCTCAATTTCAGTGAAACTGTCTTTTGTCTCAAAACTTGTGCTCTTTTCTGAAAGAGAACGATTTCCGTCAGTCAAATCCTGCTTCTAAATTTGTGATCTTAGAGTGGAGCATCATTTGAAACGATGATGTAAGAATTCAAGAGGGAACTTACAGCCAGCCCAAAGAAGCATAAACAAGCTCTTAGCTCTAATTTTTTTGCCATTGATGTAAAAATCTGTAGATTTTTACAGGCAGGCTGCATTGTAATGCAGCCTGCTCAATTCACTCTACATTTTTCTATTCTTATTTTTGAGAGTCAATTTTTGCGGTCCCCTAATCTCAACCCATATTATTTTATTTTCAGTGTATCACCAAAAGGTCAACTCAACCGGCAAATCTACATCTTTAACGATTGGAAATCTGAAGCACTACACTGATTATAATGTTCACATCAGAGCTTGCAGAGAAAAAGACGAAAATGATCAGTTGAACAGCTCTCTTTGCAGCATGGATGCTGTGATTTCTGTCAAAACAGCTGGACTGCGTAAGTTGAAATTTTTGCTCCCATCTTACTTTTCAAGGGAAGTCTCCTGTCAAATCGAATGGGTTATTTTGAATTTGATGAAATTACCGACATCATTGGTGTCATTAGTGGGGAGACGGACCCATCCATCAGAATGGACCAATCACAGAGTTTCCCTCCAGATTCATTGTGTCCCTTTTATTTCACAAGGTACAGGTTGAATCCCAACAATGACCCTGGAGAAGATCAACCCCTATTCTAAGCTCTTTCTATATTGCTATGTTTACAATCGAAGATTACTACTCCGTCTTTACTCAGTAGACTAGACTCAATTAGACTCATTCGCAGGACCTCTGCTGCAATCCATAATAGACAATTTATTGCACAGTCAAATAAATACCCATGGTGAAAAGGATATTTCCAGACGCTATCTTAGTTTTCTTGATGATGTGCGTTTGAATGGGAGTTTGGACTCGTTCATGGGTTAAAATTATACAAAAAAATCGACAAAATTTTCCACAAAATAAGTGCACTCTCAATTTTTGAAAATTGTAATCGTTGACCATCACTGAACAAGTTCATTATGAGATCAAGCATGAAGATCTCTTGTGAGAAAGCAAGAACATCTCAGTGAAGATGATTGTAGGGCCAGAACCATTCCTGAAAAGGGCAAGATGGTATTTGTCACAACAGATGTTAACCCTAAAGGAATAGCACCCCTGCAAGACATGTCCCCTTGATTTATTTCTGTCTCTCTCACAAATATTAATTACACCACTTAATTCAATTGCTGTTGCTAATTCAAGGTTGTTTTTGTATTTCAGCCTCTGCTGATGATCTGCGGAATCCTGTGTATGAAGTTAAACCAGCCAATAAAAGTCAAACATTTGTCTTTCTGCACTGGACTGATCCTCCAGAGCCAAATGGTGCTATTGTGTCCTACCATGTCGAATACCGAAGAACTGATGTTGAGGCTGTAAGTTTTACCAAGTTCATAACCATGCATCACAAAATATTTGCATCCTCTCCATCGTAGATCCTTAAATATTTTGTCGCTAAAATAGTCTTATTTTCCTTTGTTTTCTGTACAGTTTATTGAACGTAATCTTGTGGAAGCCAGCAGCACCCTATTTCAGAGAGAGTCTAAGAAAAGATAAAGTTACCGCATGAATGTCAGCTGCCTTAAGAAATGAAATTTCAAGAAAGAGAAATAAAAACTCCAGAATTTCTATCCAGTATTTCCCCCACCCCCTCTCCGTGGAGAAAAAATATCTGATTCTTTTTCATACGTAAATTTAATGCAAATTGATCTTTTAATTTTATTTTTTTACAGCTAAAAATTACACAGTGTATACCAAGGAAAGATTTTCAAAACTCAACCTCACCTGTTAGGATCGTGTTGTATCCTGGTAATTACAGCATGCGTATAAGGGCGGATTCATTGTTTGGTCCTGGCAAATACTCTGAGGAAATCAATATTAACATAAAGGTATCCATCTTCAAATCTCCTTTCTTCTCCTTCTTTAAGAGCAATGGGCTAACAATTTTGAGCTGACAGAGACGCAAAATTTGAATTGTAATAATTACATCAAGGTTTGCTTATAAATGCATAAGCTCATGTTTTAGTATGTAAATTTTCATTGTTTTATATGAAGCTATATCGATGGCCAAAGCGAAAACCACATATGGTTGGAGGATGTTGCAGACTTCCTGTCCTTATTTTTTCTTTAGAAAACTAGTCAACATAATTTCTTGAAAACTTCCTTGATTTTTCACTTTCGTTAGCAAAAGGTTCTATACAAATTTCAAGGTGTAAATTTGGTTTGTTTCTCCTCAAAAAAGTAAATAAGGAGCAGAAATTTTGAAACATTGCAATGGAGGTACGTGGTTTTGTACTTTGGTCATGGATATGAGGTTCATAGGTATTGTTATAGAATGTATGGTCACTTGCATTATCACAAACAATTTTCCATGAAAGGTTCAAAGATTTCATACCACTGTACAATATTGTGTTAATTTTTCCAATACATGAGAAACACAAGAGATTTATATTAAGAGGAGAAAGTTGAAAATCTTCCACTCTGAAAACTTCAGAACTCAGAGAATATATTGGTTTTATAACTTTTATTTTATTTTAATTTAATTTTTTATTTACTTTTGCAGGAGACTGGTAGTGTTTTCATGAACATCATAATCAGCTTACTGTGCGTTTTAGTAATAGTCATTGGTACCGGATTATGTTTGCGACGAAAGTATGGCAATGACTTCCCCAACAGTAAATTAATCGCCTCTGTCAATCCAGAATACGTCCCCACTGGTAAGGGAAGATCACCCTTCTCTTCAATTTTTACATATATTTATGACTTGATTTACTTATCACTTGACGAAAATTCTATCGCTTTCAAAGTTCCAAAGTGATGAAAAATCTGAGGAGAGAACTGTCTGGGATAACTCTCCAGGGAACAATTTCTTTGCGTTAAAATTACTCATTAAAATATTTTTGAATCAAAGAAGACTTAATCTTCTATCGATTCATTTATTTGATCGAACAAACAAAGCAGATTGCTATACTTCCCTGTAGTATTCTCCAGTTCTCATTTCTCATTTCGAAAGCTTTGGTTCATTTAGTTTTAAACTCATTTTTCAGTCTTGAAAGTCCTTTTGTGTTCAAAATAGGTAATTCAACTATGTTATGCCCCCTTGAATCAGTTTTACAATGATCAGTCGATCACAGTCGAGCTAAGCCCACCAACAATCTCACTCCACACATTGTGTCATACTCAGATGTCTCAAAGGCCATAAAGCCAGAACTTCTCAACTATCGGGGTCTTCCTTCCATCTTCAGACCCAAAGACTATGTCCTATCTCAATGATATCTGATGTCTCAATCTGATGATCCATGTCTCAATTTCCTGTTTAATTCGTATGATATGGTTAGATTGACTTCTTTACTTAAAACGACTTTTGTGCAATCATTTCAATATTTAGCCTGGTTTGTTTAAAAGAAAATACCTTTTATTTTTTGAAAGAATTCCAATCATTCTTCCAATTCACCCTTATTGTATGGGAAGACTGGAATTGATACAATATGTTCATGACTTTGTGCTCTTTGTTGTAGTTTACATTGCTGATGAGTGGGAAGTCCCTCGTGAAAACATCGAAATTCTCCGTGAGCTGGGACAAGGTTCTTTTGGTATGGTCTACGAGGGTATTGCCAGAGACATTGTACCCAATGAGCCTGTGAAACCCTGCGCTGTGAAAACTGTCAACGAATTTGCGAATGGTAGAGATCGGCACGAATTCTTGAACGAAGCATCTGTAATGAAGTAAGTGCAATGTTCACTAACATTATTATCTTCAAAGAAGAAAATTATCTCCTTATCTGAAAAATTATCCCATGTTAGTTTATGACTGTGAATTTAAAGTGCTTTGTGCTCTGAGTCCAGAATTTAATAAGCATGTTTCATCTCTCTGTCAGTTTACTTAAGTCACAGAAAAAAGCACCACTAAAACTGAAAGCAAACTCATGCATGAATAGAAAAATTGGAGCTGTAAAAATTCCAACGTAAAGCCGCTAAGTATTCATAAATCTAAAATTCTATCTATCGCTGTGGTAGTCTTTTAAATTTAAGTTTTTTATTCTTATCTGGACGTATTTCTGTCAAACAGAACTGTTTGCAATATGACATGAGTCCTGTTATGCATATATTCTAATGAGTCTTCGGGCCTATGTCTTAATGCACACAGTTCCATTTGGCAGAAATAGGTCCATTTGTATTTGCCCCCTAATTTTAGTATTTTAACCTTTTGTCTATATGATATTATCAAACTAAATCGTAAAAAGTCTTTCCCATCATGAATGCATTTACCCCCTGATCTTTGTATATTAACCTCTCCTCTTTATGATTTTACCAAATTAAATTATATCATCTGCATTAGAATTTCTTTTTGTCTGATTGGCTCTCATCTGTCATTTCAGAGCTTTCAACACCCACCATGTCGTGAGATTGCTAGGAGTTGTCACCTCTGGACATCCGACTCTTGTAGTCATGGAACTAATGCGCAATGGAGACCTGAAAACATACCTTCGCTCTCACCGTCCGGCCGACTCAAAGGACCTGAGATCCACTGCCAGCTCAACTCTATTATCGCAGAACAGCCTCATGACGCCGGTCCCTGGCCCTGACCACGGGAAACATCCTCCTACTCTAAAGGTGAGGGCAAAGTCAGACTTGGATGTGAAACTAGATTTAATTTTTTATTTTACCATGTTTTATTGAATTTTAAAGATATTTCAATGGTGCTAGGCAGAAGCTTAAGGAAAAATTGAGTGGCACACATGTAACAATAGGATTCATTTTCTCGATCCCTTAGCAAAGATTCGGGGTTAGCAACTAACATTAGTTTTATCTGAAAGGAAGACTGCAATCGTAAGTCCCCTATTTGATCAGTGTCTGAGAATTTAGTTCATTTCGCATCAGTTTATAACTGTTTAGTCTATGTTATCACCCCAAGAAAAAATTCAAATGCTGTGTATCATTGAAGATTTACTTACCTTCTATTTGATTCACAGCGAACTCTACGTATGGCCGCCGAAATAGCAGACGGAATGGCTTTTCTTGCAGCTAAAAGATTCGTCCACCGTGATCTGGCAGCCCGTAACTGTATGGTAGCTGAAGACTTGACGGTGAAAATAGGAGATTTTGGAATGACAAGAGAAATATACGAGACTGACTACTACAGAAAAGGTAACAATTTTTTTTACGTTTTGAAAGTTAAAATTATTTCTCCTACTTTTTTCATGGTTTCCTCAATACCGAAAGGATCTAACTCTCATGGTTTGAGCCGAATGTTTGGACATTGGAAGCTACTGAAGTTGTGTGGACCTGATAGAAACATGTTATGAAGTTTTACATTCAGCTTCAGATTCAGTTTAGAAAATTAATGGTTTATTCTGCAATTTTCAGTGGAGAATGAGCCATTAGACAAGGTGTGAGTTAAAGCGTTACGTAACATATTACGTCTTCAAAACTTCATAAGTAATACTAATCACACTACGAGGAGTCAGAAAATCAACTTCTACATAAGATACAGGTGTTTACAATTAACATTGGTTTTATGGCAAAAACGCATGTGACGTTATTTGTAGGATCTAACGATCATTTGATCTGTGTTAAAGATACTTGTTAATATCTCGTTTAGGACTTGATTCTCAAACTTCTCTGGTTGTGTGACTCATTTTCTGTTTAAATTTTTGAAGAGGTAATACATATGTGAAGTTTTCTGCTAGGTTAGACCTTACCTAGTTGCTCATTTGTTGGTGTTCGAAATGCAACACATTTCATTTATAACTACTGTGCAAACTGAGTGCAAGAATATCCCTGGTTTCTAAACTGAACGATTATGAGAGGAATTATCGTAGGATGACCTAATCTCATAGAATTAATGCTGCCATATGATGTCGATGGAAACTTTAGTCATGGTGGTAAACTTAATCACTTTAAAATCTTTTTTCCTCCCATTTCCCATATCAGAAGAAAATTGCAACCAATAATGTGAACTCGGCTCCTTGAGCATTTTTCAGATGAGAAAGTGAAAACGTCTTGCTCAAATTGTCCATTGATGAGGTAGAGAAGTTACTACTATCAATATGCCAGAACTATCTCATCTAATTTGGTGTCAAATTGTATTTGGGACTCAGATTTGAGAGAAGTTACGACTGTTCGGCAATGACTACAGAGCCTCTTTTTCAGCTGAGGAAGCACTTTTTCAGTAAAGTAGATATCAGATTGTTCCGTCTACTTTCCGAGATTATTTCTATCCTGTAAATAACTTTAGCCAATTTTGAAACCATGAACATTTTTTTGGTCTGGAACTCGCATGCATCTATTGTCACAACATATTTTCTTATTTTACCAGGCACGAAAGGTTTGTTACCAGTCCGTTGGATGGCGCCAGAAAGTTTGAAGGATGGTGTCTTTACCAGCCAGTCCGACGTATGGAGCTACGGAGTTGTCTTGTGGGAGATGGCCACTCTTGCATCTCAGCCCTATCAGGTAAACATTATTTTGTGCACTATTATCTCATGTGATCCCTCCTACTTTGTAGTCTATGTAATTTGAAATTATTGTGTCTAGCGGAGATTATTATTGTAACCTTGATACACACTACATTAGAGGTGTGCTGTCCATGAATGAATGCTTGTGATAATTATTACAGATCCTGGCAACGGAAGTGCTTGACTTTTTATTTTAATGGATGAAACTCTCATAAGATTAGAAAAGAGCTCGAATTTTATGGAGAAGAATGAAAAACAGTTGATAAAATTTTGCTACTCCAAAAAACATTTTGGCTGCTAATGATAGAAATGACTTTAGTATCTCTGTTGATCTAATGTTGCATTATTTTCTTACTAGGGTTTAGCCAACGATCAAGTACTTCGTTATGTTCGCGATGGAGGGATCATGGAACGGCCAGACAACTGTCCAGACAAGCTGTATGAAATAATGCGGTTATGCTGGCAGTATAAGCCAAGTATCCGCCCATCCTTCATGGAGCTTGTGAAGATCCTCCTGCCGGACATCGATGATGACTTCTCAAAACTCTCTTTCTACCACAGTGATGACGCTAATGAGTTACGAAAGAGTTTCAATATCAGTAATCAGGATGCCAATGAAAGTTGCCCTTTTGAGGATAAGAATGAAAGCAGTACTCCTTTGCGTATATCGCGGAGTATAGAAGACTTCTCCCTGACATCGGACGATGAAGATACGGCGCCACCGCCGCAGTTTGAAAAGACGCAAGTACGTGTTGTTATTGAAGATAAAACGGAGCCAATTCCGCATCCAGAGCCGATCGATGAAGACGTTGATGAAGGAGTTGACGAAGGTGTTTTTGAAGGTGCGTTTGACGGAATTGGTGATTCAACGGCGACTGCGTTGGAACAGCACAGTCTGGCAGGTAGCAGTGCAAGGATAATGAATAAGGCAAGAGGCAAGAGCAATGGTAGCACAACACCAACCTCAAATGGATGCATCTTTGCCCGCCAAAATGGCAACACGAAAAGTTCCACCAAAAACGCCACGCAGACTACCAAGTGTTGATACGAAATTTGTTTTTGGTTCCTTATTAATCTACGCTTAATAAATGAGTTAATTTTATATGCTAAGCTGTAATTGTTTTAATTTTAAATGCAAATCGGACGATGCTCGCAGAACGCAGGAACTGATGATCAACCACGGCATCCCTGTGTTCTTGCGCTAATAGTTTAGTGAAATTGTCATCAGATTTTTTATAAAAGTTTATTTTTAAGTTTGATTTTATTTAATTTTTCTATCTGTACAAATATTTTATAGTGTATCAAATTTTGTAAATGTGTAATTTTTCTGAGTTTTTACTCTTGTACATTTTTAGCTCAATTTTTCCCTGTAATGTATAAACGGTCGGTCTCAAACCTGAGGTCTTTGTATTTTTTTACTGCTCCCAAAGTATCTAATTGAATTTTTACTATGAAATTGTATTTGAAACATATTTAATGAAATAAATGTAGGAGTGAATTCACGTATCTATCGTAACATAAGCAACTGTATCGATGAATATTTCAAGCAGTCAAACTGCAATCAATACTCAAGGTGAATTTTCTAGAATTTTTGTTCAACTCTCACGAATATGCCATCTGGAAGCAAGCTTATATCACTAATTCATTTGATAGAGTGCAAAATTCAAGAGTGTTAAAGTTTGGTGTACTCAAAAAGGTCATGAAAGTATTTTTAAGTGCGCCTGAGATTTCAAGATAAAGTTTAAGCTCATTAACTTCATAATTAAATGTAAACATTAATGTATTTGCTGTTGATTGAAGTTCCATCTTCACTGATGAATCTAATTTTACACTGACGCTACTAATTCTATGCTAATTTAGATTTCACATCATAACAAGACGAGTAGAGCTAGCGTTGATTTAATCGGCCAACTTTTAAGATAAGTCAGGAGATCGTTGTCTTGAGTCTTACAATCAGTTTCAATGTGCAAATCTTCCGTTGCATTCTAAAATCTAGAGCATCTTATTGAGGCCTGAACTCAAGATTGCCTTGTTCATACAGTTGGATGTCTTGAAAATATAAGTTTGGCATCATAGTTTCTAATCAATAGACCAAACTTTATAATATTCAAACAAAGAAAATGCTACTTCTCCTCTTTATGCTTTGTGACCATAAGCGGTTAACTTATGACTGCAACAATTTTGCACTTGTCGATTGGTTGATTACGACTTTGATTGTTGAATTTCCTTTTTGTTGTGTGGTTTAACAATCAAAGTCATTTAATGCACCATCCAAGATCAACAAAAAAATTTAACTGGAAGGTTGAGTGCTAAGACTAAGGCCCTCATCAAACGTTGAAGCAGAAATGTAATGCATGGAATGATAATTTATTCAAAACATTACGTTTTAAGTGACTGTTGATATCTTGATCATGTACCTATTTATAACATTTTCAATTTATTTTGAAGGGTGATTTGTGTCTTTGTTCAAGAAAAGCTTAGGACTTAGCCTCGCGGTTTGTCTTTTTTGTTTTTTGATTTGTTAAAGTGCAATTTTTGTATGTGCAAATATCAGCAGGTAGAAAGTCAAGAAATTGTTTCCTGCCAACTCTATAGACACCTTGATCAGGACAAGTGAAATATCGATACCCAAATACAGTCTATCATGAAAGGATCATTATACGTATCCGAAGTATGGTTTAACATAAGAGCATTGTTTGCTTCAGGGCATCCGAATTCTATGAACAATCACTGTATCAAAGAAAATCGTGCAATTTAACGTCCAACCATTTAAGAGCCATGCAGCATTAACCATCTTGCTCTCCGGATTATTACCTACACTTAAATATAATACTAAAAGAAAAAATTTGTAGGCGCTATGGGTGGTTGGACTTTAATTACACAGATTCATTTAAATTCATTTTGGCTTTAAATATCTTATTGAGTACTCTCCAAGTTCGTCCGATTGCATCAGAATTAAACAAGTAGAAACTGATCATGGAAGGTTTTTCTAAATTTTGATGTTTTAGACCTATAATGTATGATTTTTCAGCTGCTGTTTGTACAAATTAAAAATACCAAGCATCAACACGATTCAATGTGTATTTTTTCTTTTTTTCTCTAGAATTTTGCAAATACTGAATGATCCAATGAAATCTGAGATGACCCAGGCATTTTGTGTGTGTGTGTATGTGTACAGCTAATGTGTTAATGTTAACTCACAGGATTTTAGGCTTAATGCGAATTGAATTGCACCTTATCTTGATCATTTGAGTCACCTGTATTTAGGAACTAAGAACCAGGTTCTTGCTGTTGCTCTGAATTTGAGTATATCATAGATTAGCCTTGCTCTAACTGCCCCACTTGCTTGAATTGGCTCTTAGGGTCAACTTGTATGAAAGACTGTACGCAGGAAGGGTAATTAGAGCAGGTTCATTTTTTTAAATTTTTTTCGAGAGCAGCAGAAAGAACCTGTTGTTTGTGTTCATCTCTTGTTTTTGCAGTCAGCCTCGCCTCTTCTTCCAAATGTATTCTTTGGTATTGTATTCCTTCTTACTCATTAAAGGTCCAGTATTCTTTTTTCACTAAACGGCCAATTTAGTAATCAAAAAATAAAGAAAATGATTGCGTGATTGAATCTTGTAGGAGATTTTCTGCAAAGTCAAAGTTCCATTATCAGCTATACGTTGACAGAAAAAAGAATTTATTGATGGCTGAATGTGAAAGAGTCAAAAATCTCCGCTTATGTTTTATTTTCTTCAAGGTATACTGATCAAAATGTTTCCTTGAAAATTTGTGGTTCTTCTAAGAATACAAGAAGAAAATTTACAAGAAAGTTCAAAAGAAACTGTTGCCTAGTTTTCCTTTAAAAAACTAAAACATGATTGGAGACTTACAATGTCGCAATCTGAAACACGCAATTTTTGACATTAGTCATTGCTGTATGGATGATTGTTGAAGGAATCGCGTTTGGAGTTTGATCACATCATCAAAAGTTGTATATCGTTACTTGTATTAGTACATTTGTTTGTAACTTGCTGCTTGAATGTGGGTAGCCCTGTACATTTTGTATTGTTTATTTATTTATTTTGTACAGGAGATTCCTCATATTTTCCAAATATTTTCATAAGTTTTTGTTATTATTGCGTAACTTAACCTATTAGGAATGAATCTAATCATCTTCCTCTTCAAAATTCCTTTTTGTGTTAATTTCTTCATCCCCATACTTTTTTTTTAATATTTGTTTCTTAGACCTAATCGAAAATCATTGTATTGAATAGATTTTTTCAATGATGAATTAACTAATTGCCAGAACCAGAGTTGAGCACCCCGAACTTCAACATAGCCAGTTTGGTCTCTCGACCGAAAATGTATACCTAATCTAGTCGTTTTGAATCCTGATTCTTTCAGTTTTCGAATTGGAACATTTTAAAACCATCTCTTATAAATTTTTCATTTTATTTTCCATTTTTTTTTCTCTACAAGTTCAAGTGAATCCAAGTCTGTCTCCTGGTACAAAAAATTGAACTGATATCAAAATTGCAAATTGCTTGAAAGGCTAGCTTTGATCATCAGAGCAGGAAAGTATATGAAATATAGCCTCATTTGAGTTTTTTTTTTTTTTTTTTTTTTTTTTTTTTTTTTTTAATACTGAATGATGAAGACACATTCTACTATTTTTGGACTGAGATTAGTAAAATTCAATTAATTAATGGAAATTTCACATCTTGTTAGTCCGAAATTTCACTATGGTGCCTTATCCTATAACTATCTTTTTAACCATAATCAAAGATTAACCAACCTCAATCAAATAATTGATATTAAGCCAAGAATGAAAAATTGAGCTTCTCCCTTACCTTAGCTTTGAACTAAAAAATTCCAGCTTAGTTTCGGCATTTGTCAAAAAGTCAGAGCAAATGTCCAAGTAATTGCTGCTACATGTTGCATCTTATGATTCCGAACTAATGAAACAAATTGAGCCAATCAAATTTCTTGAATGGCACATCAAGTTTAGTCATTATTACCCAATTTTCATCCAAAAATCATATTATAGATTTGTTCTTCTTACTCGGATCCAGGCATTCTTTTGATATTTACCAAACCTGTTACAATTCATTATGCTTTTTGAGTTTTACTTATTTATTTATTTTTTATTTTTTCATCATCCCCTCAAGTAGATTTTTATCTGAAGAGTATATTTTCCGAATGCATCAAAATTCCGGTATAAAAAATGACAACTAAAGCACAGCTGATTACAGCTCTGCCATTTGATTGATCCATGAAATAATGTAGAACTCGTGTCAGATAAGTTGGCAGTTGTTCACTTTCTGTTTGCAAGCGACTGCGCTGACATTGTGCGATACCGAAAACCAATACCTCTCTCTGGGGAGGTATTAGGATGAATGTGTCCACTACGTGTGACAGTCGAGAATAAACAACTGCCAACTTACCTGACGCAAAATCTACCTCTGCATCCTCTTCCAGGATTTGATTTTTTGGAAACAATCCAAAAGAGTACAACTACGAGTCATAGACAGGAAAGATTTCAGTGTCCACGAATAGAATGCTCGGATTCACTTCAAGCGTATTTTGTTTTGAATTGAAAAATATTCGGTGTGATCTTTACCAGACCAAAATTTTTTGCTCTGTTCAAATTATTGGTTTGAGTCAAAATCAATAGTTTTTCTTTTTATCATACGCTTGTTAATGGGCCTAATCTGAACCTGTAACAAGCTCATCGTTCATCTCTGTTTCATTCAAATACGTTCATTTGATAATCCAGTCAATGGCTCTAGCAATTATATCTTCATATTTCATTTGAAAAAATTTATCTCGAGTCATAACTGCACCGAATGATTCTTGATTATTTTACTTTGGCAAATCCTTTCTTTGGTCTTTGAAGGTATTTTTCACTGCATCGTAAAGGAAAGGTATTCATCGCTAGATGAAATACTCTCTTTCTTTAACAGGCTGAAAACGACTAAGATTTACACCTCAGATAGTCCTTTAATTTAAAATGACTAATGAAAAAAAGTACTCATAGTTTTCTCGAACTATTAGATTAACTATTAATCGAACTGTTATTCCGCTTTTCCAATTAGGGCGCATCAATTTCACTTTATTTCAATCGAAGGCAATGATACATTTATTGGTCCCTAAAATCAAAGTCTCATGAAAGGTTTTCTAACCTATATTCATCATAGATTTGACCCCTTCTTGTAATAACGGTATAGAGAGTAGTAAAAGCGTCCATTCACCCCATCCATCCTAACCATTCTTTTCCCCCCAGATATTAATTGGTGTTTCCCCAATGTCAGGGAGATCAAGCTAGAGAATTTTTACCAACGGATTATAGTCCCAGAACTCACTAAAGCGGTATAATTTTATTAAATATGTAAACACCAAGTAAGAGAGACCGTCAGTTCACCCTACCCATTCCGCCTCTCTTCTTTTTCTCAGGAATCAATATCAATTCCAGGTATCAATTCTAGGCAATTTACATTGATATTGGTCTACCTATCAACCTATCAATGAGGGAAGTCCCCCCTCTTTAATGCCAGCTGTGTTCAGATTGTGTTGGTAACCCTTTGATAAAAATATCCGTGATTGATCTCCCGATATTGATCTGGGGGAAATTCTTATCCATCTCTAGAATAAAGAATAGTTGGGATCAGTTTGGTGAACACACGCGTAAACTACTTTCGTGTGATCTGGCTTTGTTTGAAAAGTTTTTCCTGTTATTAAAAAAAAGAAGAAAAAACCGACAGTTTTTTGCAATTTTACTTTGAAATGCAGCTTCTCTCCATGAACCCACCTCCTCTCATAAAAATTGTTGTTTTTTTAAGTTTATTCAAAATATCCAAAGATTTTTCCCGGCGAGTCAACTCTGGCTTTTGGCCACTTAAATTAGGGCATTCACATGTTCAGCCAAACTAAGGCAACTAATCGCAGTGTAAATTATACATATTTTAAGTACGATAAAAATAGGACAGTTCAGCAATTCAAAAAATTGAGGTTTTAAAAATATTCAAAAGTAGATTCTTAAATTAATAGATCATGCTGACTTTGAATCAACCTTCCAAATTCATAACCGATCATCAATCACCCACTCGAGTTAAGTTTACATCTAAGAGTGTTATCAATCTGATCATTTTACTTAATTGCGTTTCCCGCATTCTGTCTGAACGATTGAAGAAAACTGTGAGTTGATTAAGTTATTATCATCCAGCATGATGTATGCTTGAGTTTGACCTCCATCAAAAATGATTTTGGTTCTCACATTATGTATTCATTTTTCATGATTAGACATTTGACATTGAAAGTCAATGTTTGTATTTACTGCCTTTAAGTGGCTCAACATGTGAGCGCATCCCTAGTTTCAATGACCAATGTACCTGAATATGCTATCTTGATGAGCTTTCTATTTCTCCTTTACGGAAATGCTACGTTTCTAATGTGTTTATCTAATTATTTATTATTAAAATTATCATTACTTTTACCCTGTACATCCTTATATTTTTGTTGTATTCATTGCAATCCTAAGCGAACCTCCTGAATGAGCTCGAACACAAAAGTGTGCGACCTTTGAAACAATCAATTAATTTGTTGATCAATTGATTTATTCATCGATTAGACTTTACTATTTTTACTGAATCTAAATGAAGAAATCATATCTATGTTTGAAGTCTGATCTGGAATTAAATAAATTCTAGTGTAAGGTTGAAAAAATTAACACAGAACCAGCCATATCCTAGAAATTCCTCAGACCACCTTTAATTGAAGAAAGCAGTCGCCTAAGCACTGATATTTTTTAGTTGAGTTTAAGTATATTTGGGTGAAATTATTATTGGGTGCAATTTTGAAGGACATGAATGAAGATATGAGATCTGTTCAATTGAATCAGTGAGAACAAAAACACACCAACTCGAAAAAATGAAAATAATCAAGACACACACAAAACTGCACAGCACGTGAAGAAGTTAGTTAAAGTCAGATTTTTGGTGCCGAAACACAGTCAAGGACACTTAAAAGGTCCAAATTGGAACAGATGCGCTATCATCAATGATCCTCATGAAAATTGACTTTCTTTAATGAAACTTAAGCATTTTCGAGATACCGAGTTGGTGTGTTTTCGTTCTCACTGATTCAATTAAAAGACGGATTTTGGTGATAACTACCTCTATGTACGTCCGAAACAAACTTTCTTGGACTATCCTGAAAGCTGGTGACATTCACAAAATTGAAAACTTTAAATTAGCTTTTTTGGACACGGTTCGGAGTAAGGCAACCTCACAAGTATTCTGCGGTTTTTAGGGATTCCTGCCGAAAAGTAATCACTCGCTCACAGTCATTGTTTTTGGGAGCTATCTCAAATTAAAATTGTTTCTAAAGATTAATTACCCATAATTTTGTTGCCCTTGACTTACCTCCTTCGAAATGATCCCCACCGACATCAATGTTTTTTTACCAATCCGATTTCAATTACCAACAAATTCGTTTTGAACTCCTTTGGGTAAATGCAGCTTCATGAAATAATTTTCCCTAATCTCTACTGTTCTTTAAACTTGCAGACATTTTAACACTGATCCGAATTTTGAAAACAAGAAAATGGTCTAATATTTGACACAATCTCTGAGGTTAAGGAAAATCATTTCATAAAGCTGCGTGCAATCCACCCAAAGGAGTTCAAAACGAATTTGTTTGCTATTGAAACAGGATTGGTGAAAAAGCATTGATGTCGATGGGGATTGCTTCGAAAGAGATAAGTCAAGGGCAACAAAATTATGGGTCTTATCTTTAACTAACAACAAGAGACAATTTTCATTTGAATTAGCTCCTAAAGACAATGACAGTGAGCAAGTGATTACTTTTTGTCAGGAATCCCTGAAGAATCGCAGGACACTCGTGAGGTTGCCTCACTCCAAACCATGTACAAAAAAAAGCTAGTTTAAATTTTTCAAATTTGTGGACATGACGTTCTTTCGGATGTTGCCAGCTTTTAGGAAAGTTCAAGAAAGTCCAATTCCGTGGGTTGGTCATCATCGAAATCCTGTTTCTAATTGAATAGACCTTGTACACTTTATTGTATGCATTCGCAGTACAGACGCATCGATCAAATCCTAAATAAGCAGAGACTTGTTTCCTAAGGGTTCTCTCTGTGATGGTTATTTATAGAGGAAGATCGACCAAACTTCCATACCACGGATAGGCATACTATCAATGCTTACCGCAAGATAAACTCTGCTCAAAGGATCCAAATCTGAAGAAAAAGATGGAAGTAAAATTTTCACGAGCGCAGTTAGCCGAACTTTTGGGCGAATTTCCACAAACTCGGGTTTTGTGGAATAAATTATGGCTGAGACATAATAAATTTTAGGAACAAGTTCGCCTGAAGTTCTTCCAACTACGCTTGTGTGGACGAGGTCTAAGACTTTGCTCAATCCCAATTAATATGGCAAAAGTATTCAGGGGCCAGTTCTCTTTTGATGCACTTCCTTAG
Source organism: Bemisia tabaci (assembly GCF_001854935.1). NCBI lineage: Eukaryota > Metazoa > Arthropoda > Insecta > Hemiptera > Aleyrodidae > Bemisia > Bemisia tabaci. Next base: position 4,137,973 of record NW_017566832.1, on the reverse strand, counting down.
TGTTTTCAAGAGAGTAGTTGCTTTTTGTGGCAAATTATGATTTGTCATCATCGCATCAAGTACACCACTAATCACCGAATGGGTGGTATTTTGTTGAAGGAAGACATTGCAAGATCACTCATCAGATCGTTGAGAGATTTTGCTTCAGTATCAGACACGCTAAAACCTACTAATGGTGAGTGTAGCAGTGATAGTGATAATAAATCATTCAGTTCCGTTTGCGATCGTAACTATACTCGCTCAGATCAATCAACCACTCTCCTGAAAAATTTTCCATGGATGGCTACGGATCGTTGGAACACCACCTCATCCTCATCCTAACAGTGAAAGCTATGCAGAGCAGCTATCTGAAATTGTGACGGGATGTCAAAAATCTCTCGAAAAATATTAATATAGGTAAGTATGAAGTAGCGCAAATCAAAATGATTCCCCTCATTTCTCAAGACATTTCTCAGATTCGTAAACTTTTAAAAATGTTTCTTGAGAGATATGATTGAGACTACGTATTGATTGATTCCTCTTCTAAAATAAAAAAAAAAATATATGTAGGATGGAAACAATATAGTGTATCTCTTTCAGAAAATACACTAAATCCACACTCGAAATACATTGTATCCTATTTAGTTTTCGACTTTCTACTTCTCGACTTGAGCTCAGGAGTAAACTTGTCTGATCACTTCTCCGGTAGAGAAACTTATCTGATATAACTGATAAAAGCGTCAAAATCGTTTTGCTGCAATAAAAGAGATACATCAATCTCTTTATTTTATACTTCTATTGAAATTCAGGAAAAATAAATTTTAGACAGAAGTTTTTTTCTTTCAACTGATACTGAAACAATCGGAACCAGCATTCCAACTAAAAATTATATGAGTGTATTCCTCATAATCTGGAAAGCGCTGAGAAAGTTCCAAGAGCTTACGTTACTTATTTAGTTCTCCATTTAAAAAATTGAACCTGAGAGGAAGTTAGACAATGTGAAATGGACTGCATTTTGCAACTTGGAACTACTTACAACATCTGACTCGGTTTAGAAACAACATATGTACCAATAGTTCCCCTATGCACATGAGTGTTTTTCAGGGTGGGATAGAAATTGTAGTTCCTAACTGCAAAATGTAATCCTACTACAGTTAGGCAGATTATGGTTGAATCCATCTAGTTCTCTCTAAAGATTGGGCAACATTTCGCAATTAGGAACTGCAATTTCGGGCTCGTTTTAGTGACAACATACGTGACATTAGTTTCCCTATGCATAAAATTGTTTTGATCTACAATTTTAGTTTCTCATTGGAAAATGCAATCCAACTGATAATGGTAAAAAGTAGTGTTAAGTAAAATGACCTCGATTCGACCGATCATAGAATCGTAGCAAACGCCCGCAGCAAAGGTAATATCCAGGAGTCTTATAGGTAAATCCTTCATCAACTTATAGCTTTTATTATTCACTTTTCGAAGCTCATGTTTGGCCTTAAGAATACTAGAGATATTCTGCTAGAACTTATGAGTCTTCGAATTTATATATGTGTTGTGATCGCTGATTTTAGAACTTGCACTGAAGATTCATCTGAAGTAAGTTAAGCTTGGAATGGTCAGGTAACTAAGAACCCTTCATATTGCATCAGAATTCTAGTTGCTTGTCTACGCTTTGATTTTTCTTGCAATCCCATAAATAAACAAGGCCAAAAGACTTTGAAATAACCACTGTCAACTTATCATGTCACTCCTTCTTTCCCTACCTAGATAACTTAAGTAAAAAAATTAAAAGCTACTCTTCTTCTTCTTCTTCTTCTATGATGGTTTATTGGCTTCATGCTACGGTGTGGAGCCCACAGCCATCTATAGACACATTGTGGTTAAGTTGTTAAAATGTTGAGGAGAGAGTTAAGTGGGGGGATAGGGAGTAGATATGAAAAGGGGACTGAGGGGGTACCAACACCATCTTCACGCCACAAGACCCACTGTGGCGACTAAACCTATGGTAGACTGGGTCCTGGAAAACATACTAAGTGAACATTAGGTATAAAGGTAGATTTGTAGGGTTTTGTAGGATTAGAGAGATAGATGGATGTACTTAAATGGCGGGAATGGGAATAGCTAGGGGGGAGGAGAATTGGGTGATGAAGGGCTTGTTATCATTACGGGCTTTTATAAGGAGATATTATTCTGGTTTAAGAACTCGGTGATTATTTTATAGATAGAAGGGAGAGGGTTATGAAGAATGAACGATATATTGAAGGGGGGGAAGTAATTAGCGTTAATTAAATTTTTAAAGAAGGCATCGTGTTGTAGTAGGGGGCACTGAAAGAAGATATGGTTGAGGTCGCCAGTTAGTCCGCAATTGCACAGATCAGAAGCTCGTAAATTTATTCTGTGTAGATGGGAGGGATATAGACCGTGTCCTATTCTGGCTCTAATAAGATTTTTAATGTCTTTTCTATTTAAAAGCTACTCGTTTCATTGTCAAAATTGTCAGCCTTTTCACCTGCTCTCAAATACTGCCTAGTAGTATCAGTATCAGAGGGTTTCAGAGAATTCAACCGGATAGTTCATTGTTAAGCTTATTGTTTATTTGTTTCCAGACTTTAACTGTTGGGGTTGTTTTCAAAACCAAATATTACAAATTAAATAGCGAATAACGAAATTTAGCCTCGGCGATACATATGCACTGACTGCGGATCTGAGTTAGTGATGTTCAAATTCAAATTAACTTAAATTAAGTTAAAGTTGAGAATCACTTAGTTGATCATGGGAGGCTTCCCCTTGGAATAGAAATTAGAAACTCTATTATGTATTGAAACGTTTTAAATTGTTTCCTTCTCTCTCTGTGGGCTGATTATTGAAATTGATAGACAAAGCAATAGACAAAGAAGACAGGAAGGATTTGGAGGGATCCTATTGGTAGAAGCGGGTGGTTGCAATGGACAAAGGAGGTAGGTAATAGACTAACTAACGGCGACCCACGAGAGACCAGACAGTTAGTCTATCATTTTCCCCCTTGGTCTATGAGAACCACCCATTTCAACCAATAGGATTGCTTTGTACCCCCTATGTCTTCTTTGTCTATAGCTTTGTCTATCAATTTCAATAATCGGCCCGCTGAAGAACAATGGCTCTGGGTTTTGATCATTGTAATTAAACTGATTCTAACTAAATTAATTAAAATTTTTCTATAGACTCAATTTGTTGATTCTTTACAATTTTCATTTAACAATTTTATACAATTCAATTGGTCATAAAATTTTTTGCAAATTCTCTGACATTATAAGAATGTTTGAGAAGGAAACACAAGAATAAAGTTAGAATACAACCAATAAGACATTCCTAGAACTTGTGTAGTTTCAGGATACTACGAGGCTACTTCAGTCTTCTCATTTGAGCCTATTCTGGATCCGAATTCTGCGGAGAACTCTTGAGACAAATACGTCCAATACCTACAGCGGATTTTATCCCATTTATTTGCTAAGACCTCATACAACTGAAACAAATTAAAAAGAATCATGATTAGAACTGATAACAATTATTTAGATGAAAAAGATTTGAATCTGTTTGGACATAATAGAGCAATGCAAAAACAAAAATAATGTTGTAAGAAAGGTAAAGCAAATAGACTCCACGAAAAAATATAATTTAATTCAGTGACAAACATTTCCAAAAGGACAGTTACTCTGACCTCTGTATGCAGAGCCGTTGGTGAACATACCAATCTAAAAATCCTGGCCGATATGAAATTCAGTGGAGGTGTTGTCAGATAAGTTGGCATTTGTTTACTTTCCACTTGTAAGCAATCCGTCAATACGTCAATCCTCAATCACTATTGGACAACTGCATCGTGGCCACTTGCAAACAGAATATAAACGCGTGCCAACTTAGCTGATGACACCTCTGATACCTTCATTATCCAGTGCTTTGTGGTGAGGGCCTGTGCCAAATATAGAAAATGTCAGATAATTGAAAACATGCAGAAGAAGTTAGAAATCACGAGAAAACAATACACATAGAAATAAAAAAGAAACAGCATGAAAAAAAGCTTCCGACACTGATGCAGGATAATCATGGTATTACTGGAAGGTGATTTAGGTTTTCTGATGGGCGGTGGTTTCAACTTGTATTAATCTAATGTAAGCTATATGCACTTATGTCTCACTTGAAAGTTGATATCAGACAATTTTAACAGGTTTCTCGAGAGTTGTGCAAAATTTTGTTACGAATATAACCAACTTGAGTCTTTTAACTTACCTCAGAACACAAACGAACTTTTTCTCCTATATCATCTGATGCCTCTGCTTTTTCACAATCTTCTCTTAGTTTGTCTGCCATGAACATGAGCACCTGTGGGGAGCGACATCCACGGCTGTACAACAGTTTGGTCAACTTCTCTATTTCCGGATGGGTTAGTCCCTGACCTTTTTGTGCCAGGGTACTGGGAAACAAAAAACCAACTATGATACACACTAGGTACAAAAAATTGGCTAAGGCAATGGAAGAAAAAAAGACACTGAGAGAGGCAAATTTTCCAGCAGAGCGGAGGTTTCGTTCATCATGAAAGGGAAAGGTTATTGATGGTGAAAGTACGAAAATGCACATTGACGGCTGAAATAGAGAGATGTGTACCTCTATTGCAATGTTTGAAAATATCTGAGAGAGAGTAAAAAAAAATTACTGAATACCACTAGGACTCCTTGTTCACCACTTAGAATACTAATAAGATTGGCAAACAAAGGCTAATTGATATGATGCTGACAAGAGGGTCAGTTAAAGTTTAATACTGCTCTCATAAAGCAGCTAGAATGTTCAAATGGAAAATTTACCAACTCAAACCTCAACAAAAAATAAATAAAAAAATCTTCAAAAAATAGAAAAGTTGTTCTTTTTTTGCAAATCAAAAATAAAAATGAAGAAATATGGATTCTCCTAAGGGGGAGAACATCGAGAACATATGGAAAGACTTCCTGGTGAGGCCTGCCATCTATTGGTAGAACATGGGATGACACTGCCTGCAGCAAAACCACTGCAGGGTGGTTAACAAGCCTAATGCACTGACAAGACGGAGATGTGGCCGATTGGACGTCAAGCAGATCAACCGGTTTGTCACAATAAAAAATTATTAAAGATATCAGTCTTCAACTGAACAATACCTACCCTCTTAAATAGTTCCAAGCACTTTCATTATTGGTTGCTAGCTTAATTTTGCTGATAGTGTAGTCGATTTCTGCACTAAAAACAGCGTCAGTAAATTCTGATAATGTGTGGATGACGAAGTATCGATGATTCCATGCTGAGTTATTGCGGACATCATCTTCAATCATTTTACTAACGAATGCAATCTCTTCGGCTGTTCCTGAAAATCTATAGAAAAATTAAGATTTAACAAACAAAAATTTCATGGTAATAAAATAAATGAACAGTGAAATTGATGAGTTGCTGAGCCCAACTCTTATATTTCATCTCCCTGCTTATTGGCATCTAGCACTGACATAAACAAACAATCTTGTAGGCACTGATAAACCACAGAATCATGTAGAATACGATAAAAAAAAAATATGAAATTTATTAGGAAAGGATATTGGTTCAACGCTAGGGTATATAAAGGTCATTGGCGTACAAAGGGAGGGAGGGGTCCACGGGGAGCCTAGCCCCTATTGGTTGAAATGAGTAGTTGTCGTAGACTGAGGGAAATGATAATGGACTAACTATAGGGTCTCTCATGGGTTGTTGTTGATCTATTACTGCCTTCTTACCTCCTTACTACCTTTGTCCATTGCAACCATTTGCTTCCACCAATAGGATCGCTCCATTTTCTCTTTGTCTACTTTGTCTAATGCTTTGTCAGTTAATTACGATAATTAGACTGCTGACTACTGATGGACTTAGGCTAATTTTGCTTAAATCTGTCTGAATCATACTTCAATTTAGAACCCTTGGACACGAGACCTTTCAATTGTAAGAAAAACTTAAACCTGCTCAAATACCCTACATAAATACCTACAATGAGATTAAGTATGTAGACGGTGTAAGTCGGCAATCACATAACTCGGTTTGCGACTTCGCAGACTTCCTGTCATACTTTATTTTTTAAACGGAAAACTACTGAACGGCAATTCTTTAAAGCTGCCGTGATTTTTCTTTTCTGTGTGAAGAAAATTCTGCAAAAACTTCAAGGAATTATGTCAATTTGTTCTTCTTTAAAAAAAAAACATAGAGGCGGAGATTTTCAGACACCACAAACGAGATATGTGATTGCTGACTTACACCGTCATTTCCGCTGTTATCCCTTAGGTAACTTGTTTTATTTCATATCTGGATAATTTAATTTGAGTTAAATCATTTTGTTATATCTAAAGATTTATTTATTTAAAAATCTCCCCAATTTAACAAGTTAACCAAATGAGATTAGGTTAATTTGTAAAGTTCTAAAGGGTCTATCCTCTGTAATGGATCCATCAAACTGTAATGTACGACAAATTAAATAGCCACTGAATCAGTCTATTATGACGAAAGCATGGCATATTTTAAAATTGATAACACTTACTTGAAATGCAGCAGTACCCATTGCCTCAGCTGCCATGCATGATAATTTTTACTATCTTGTTTCAGAACCTCTTCAATGAACTCCAGTATATCCATTGGTTCACCGATCCATTCTAAAATTTTCTGACAGTGGTGCCTGCCAAATAAGAGGAGCAAAATCTATCAGAGCACATATTTTATGGCAGATCAAAGAGGTAACTTTAACAAAATGAAAGGTGGCGAGAAGTTCCAAAACGTCAACAGTTCGCCGCAATGTGGCATTTTGGTTTCTTAGAAAAATGTCTGATTTTGTGGAAAATTGCCTGATTTCATGGCAAAATGTGTATTGGTTTCCTTGTTTCCTTTTTTTCCTTGGTTTGTTTTGAAGATTTCATGATCACAGGCAAAAAAAAAAAAAAAAACTGAAAGAGATGCACAGCTTTGAAAACTTAAAATGCGATTTTCTCAAGACTTGAAAATGCCTGTTTTTTTTCAAAACTTAAAAATGCGACATCCACTGTTCTTACATACACGGCTTCATATAAACTAACTATGACTAGTGCTTTAAAAGTATGAAATATTTAGCGACGTCCGTATGAAGCCAAAAGAGATCCTCAATGCCACTTGTTCTTCAGGCTAGACAGTATCTACCTTCCATTTTCTATTCTTGTGTTTATTACTTTAATAATATGTTCTTCAGGCTAGACAGTATCTACCTTCCGTTTTCTAGTCTTGTGTTTATTACTTTAATAATACATGGTAGATACATGTCTAGAGGATAGTTACTGAATATTAATAGACATATTTGCAACANGCATCTTTAGACACCAAAATTTCTAAAATCCGTCGCTCCGTTGCTTTGAAAAGCTTTTGAGACCGCAACTAAAAACCCAAATAAGCCAAGTTCGTGTAACTATGGTGTCGTTGCCTCGACCGGGCTGTGCTGTGTTGCCAATTGTTGGAGGATAGGTTACTTGCCCGGTGGTGGCTACCGCCACTCATGATAGTTACTGAATATTAATAGACATATTTGCAACAGGCTAAAGAGTGAGTAGGATTTAAAATAACAGCTCACTTACCATACTTGATAAGTTTTGGCATTATCTGGTATCATCATTTTGATGTAATCATATTCTTCTAAAGTATTTGTTCCTAGGTGGCGTAGGATATCTCTCCTGAAAAAAGCAATGATGGAAAATTAATTATTTTTTTTCTAGTGGGAAAGGGGAGGGATCAGTTCTAACTAAGTTCCAAAATAATATCAACTACACTACTTACATAAATTTAAAAAAGGACAAACTGTGAGATATATGGCAGATGTAAATTCTATTTCAGTTTCATGTGATAAGTGATCCAGATAATGGGCCTGTTGTAAACTTTTGCTAGAGCAAAAATAAGAGTTGCAACTCATGGAAAATGTCTCAAAAATCATGATGAGCGCATCGGTCAAGTCTGAAATGCACTCCTTACTTTACAATTTGCATAAAAAATTTGCGTTTCTTCGAGCTTCAAAAACGATACCACAGCGTAGGTGAATATTTCGTTAGTGGAGTCATTCGATCCAACCCCTGCTAACAATGATACCACGCAATGTTCAACATAGCCGACGACAATCCGTCAAAACACATGTGACGGGACAATGATTCTAACTTCTAACCACCTGATAACAATCGGCGTGTTTATATTCATATTTTTCTCGGTTGGTAGATATCCGCCTTGATTGACCTCGTGCTCTCCTCAACTTGCGCGCGGAAGCGTCGGCCATGTTGAGGAGGGATTAAATGGAACGACTCCTCTAACAAAATGTTCACCTGTGCCGTAGTATCCTTTAGGAAGCAGGAAGCTTAAAAAAACGAAAATTTCTTACGTAGATGGTGAAGTTAGGAGTGTATTTCAGAGTTTGCCGATGCACTCACCATGATTTTTGAGACATTATCTGTAAGGAACAACTCTTATTTTTACTCTAGCAAAAGTTTGCAACAGGTCCATTTATGAACTTTTCTATCCGGTAACTGCAAAAAATGGCATTTCGAAGATGTTGCAACAATGTTCATTTTAACAGTGACGAGTGTTTCCGAAACCACTTTTTGTTGAATGCGTTGATATCTGTTCAGGCAAACTTTGACTGAAAAAAAACATTTGCTATTTAATCTGTGGGCAGCGCAGGAGTAAAACTCAACCTCAAATAATTCCAAGCATTTCTTCATGGCTGAGGAGTGTTCATCAAAATAGGAGAAGAAAATGCATAGCTTGAGTATGTTTTCTTCGAATAAATTCAGTTTCAAAGTGATAGCAATTCTGTGATAGATATATTGTCTCTTGTGCTTCATCACAGTGAACCATGGTAAGTGAGCAAAAATGAAGGTAGGAAACTTTTAAACAACAAAAGACACAAATATTTGAATTTACCTATATTTCCAAGTGGTATAATTAGCAGCATTTATGTTTAAAGCTATTTCTGTTAGTTTTAGAGCTCGTTCTGATAACTCTCCCATTTTTAAAAGGCTGCGTAAATAATCATGGGCATCTTTGACTGAAACAAAAACGGAAACATAAATAAGTAATGGTCATTAAAATTAGCGAACTTTGATGAAAGTAGGAGGGGAACATTAACCTTCCATGTTAAAGTAAAATAGTGTGATTAACTTAACGAATCAATATGAAATCCACTATACAAATATCCTAATTATTAAGTTTTTGCGCAGTGGAATAAGTTTTAGGTAAAAAATGCAATACAAGCTTCTGAAATTTCACTGACACACATTTATGAAATCTGAGACAATTAGCGGGGCATAATTTTCAATGTAGAACTAAATTTTTTTAGGACATTTTCCATCTTAATTTGGTAAACCAAAAGAGTAGAGTTTCAGATGAAAAAGTATGACCATGCCTTCCAGAAAAAACCCTGGAATCAGCAACCATGTCATTGAAAAATGATCTCTTGCCCCTAAAAACTGGCGAATCGATCTGAAATTGTGTTCTAAGACACAGTAAAGCTCAGAGAGTTCAAAGACTAAATTTACAGAGAAAGATATTAAATTCTTTTTCCAGAAAGCTCCTTAATTTCAAATTATAAGCACAAATAAATATTCTTTGAAAAAGCATATAATCTGGTATCACTTACAACTCTCCGAGTAAGCAATACTGGCCACCGGTGCGTGCCCCTCAAACTGAGGAGTTGGTTCGACATCTCTGAACTCTGGACAGTCTCGGATGAGCACGGATTCTTCCGAAAGATCTTCCGTGCTACTGTGATCCCTCAAACCTGAGACTTTGTCATCCATTTCAGTGGCTGCACTCATTGAAGCAAGAGCCTGCAAAAATTTTAGAGAGTGGATACTTGAACAACAATCAGGTATAGAAAATCAGTAATGCCTGACAGGCTCACTGTTAAGAAAAGAAGGTATCAGAGGCTGAAAATGGTATATCTTTAGCTCTTCCTGTTCCGTTGAAATTTTGATCATCATTAATCACAGTATTTGGAGGGGGGGGGGGCAAAATTTTGATGCCCAAATTTTGGACAGCAGGTGCCATTACATAGAGGGACATGAAAGGTCTTGCTTGAAAACTGTTGATATGTTACTGCTTCTACAATGGAAGCGATGAAATATCTTCAGATGCTGTATTAGTAGATTTTGATCTGCATTTTTCAAAGACAAACATGCAGATCCCTGCTTGCAATTTCAGCACCTTGATTCAGGATCCACCAGTGATCCATGTGATGAGAATCTTTGTAAATGGACATATTTCTGTCAAACGGAACTATGTGCATTAAGATGTAAGCCCTGAGACCCATCAGAACACGTGTATAACAGGGCTCATGTCATAATGCACATAGTTCCGTTTGGCAGAAATATGTCCAAATGATGTAAATACAGGTAAAATGATTCTGTCCTGATGAATCATTACTCACAAAACTAAGAGCCATTAAGATTGGAAGAAAGAAAAGCTGACATAGAACTGAGGAAAGAAAAGAAGAGACAAATGTCACATGCAAGAATGGCATTGTTCAACATCAGTTTGAGGTAACCAATAAGCCAACTGATGATTGATGCGACATTTGTCTTAGGGATGTCGATACTTATTATTGATTCTGGTATCGACACTCAGCACTGAAACTGGTAGTAAGCTGACGTATTGATACTAGCTTATAAATAATTTGGAATGCATAAATGCCCATCAACAGCATCAAAATAATTGAGCCGCAGCCGTGTTCTTAGGTATTCTTAGTAGCAAATTAGACTGCAACTTGCCGTAGATGAGCAAAAAGAAAGGATTGATACCATTGATGCTGGGGTCTGAGGGCCACTACCACTTAGTAATGTAATCATTCAGTATCAATGCCAAGTATCAATTGAGAGAATCGGTTAAGTATGGACAACCCTAGTTTGTCTCTCCTTTTCTTTCCCCAGTTCTGTCATCCTACATGAAGACAACGCTTGCAAAACAATATCAGCAAACTTGATCTTTTTCTGAAATTTAAAGAAAATTAAGGGACTTTAAAAATCCAGTGACTCACCTGATAGCTCTTTCTAGCAATGCTGAATTCAAAAACTCAAGAGGAAATTTTCAAAGCAAACTGCAAACGTATGGGTCTTGGGCGTAAAGTCTTGTTGTCGACGAGAAATTGATTTACATATTCCTCTTTTGTTGAGATTTTCTCTTCGATGGTCCCTGAAATTTGGTTTCGACGATAGAATTCACACTAGTTAACTGACTTTCCTTTAATACTAAATGTACGCAACACTAGATTCTCTTGTCTGAAATAGGATGTATGCTCAATTTAAAACTTTAAGTTGACAATATAAACATAACCTCAAAATATTCTCAACATGATGGCTGATGGCGTTCGGCCCGTTCGGCCTCGAGGGGCAAGAAGAAGGATTACGTTTACAGATTACGTACCTGGGTGATCCTAGCTGCCACCATCCAAAAACCGTGGCAGCTGGCGGCCACGAACATGCCATCAGCTGATGGGCAGATGTTATTAGGACGAATAGTAACCCCAGGTATAGGGTGCCCAAGATGCGATACCGTTCGATGCTCACTGTAACGCAATCTGTTTCAGCCCCCTTCCATTCTTTCATTCTCAGATGACCATATACTTACCGATATTGAGGATTTCTACTCACTTCTACTTCTGAAGTTTCCTGAGTGTATAAGACCGGATCTTTATAGGGGGGGG
>NW_017566832.1:4108960-4124127 GCF_001854935.1 Bemisia tabaci | reverse complement strand
CAACGGATCTCGGTAAAAACGGCGGCGGCGGAATAGAAACATCTTTCATATGCGTCATTCATGCGTTAATGAAAAATTGCAATTTATTGCAATTTTATCTCTATAAAATCGCGTTCGATAATATCGCGATTTTGTTGCAATTTATCGCGATTTTTCTCCCGATAATATTGCAATAAATCGCGACGTCGATAAAATCGCGATACATTCTCCAATTAAATCGCAATTTATCGCGATCACTGCTACTTGGGTAGGTAACTTAAAAGTCAAGTGAATGCATAAATGATATTCATCTAATGAAAGCCAAACATTTTTATTTTCATGTAGGGTTTCAGCTATATGTCCTTCCTAGGCTCTGTTGTTATAGGAAGCATTTTAGTTGGGCTTCCAAGAAATTATTTAGAAAACAAGACAGCCAGCCTCTGCTATCCGTACTATTTGTTAAGTATGGGCTCAAAAAGATAAGAAAAAAGAAGAAAGCAAAATGGACTGTAAATAAAATGTTGTGTATAAGTTACACATTGATCTTAAAATAAAGTGTGTCAAAGAGTTCTCCTAAGATTTTCTTTCAGGTCTGTCAGGCCTTCAGATCTGTCTAAAAAATTTTGAAACGTAATCACATTTATCACATTTTCTGGGCATTTAAGTACTACATATTCTAAGCAAGTTGAAAAACAGCTGAATCTTTCGATTTTTGGGTTAAATTTTACCATTAGTCATCTGCTGAAGTTCACCTTTGGATCATTTTTTTTTTTTCACTCACTATTTCTCGCATAATTTAGAATTAGTCCAAAACCTCTAGAATATTGTCGTGTTAAAACCCTTGTATTTATCAGCCCAAGCATGCATAGATCACTTCATATATTATTTTAAACCACTTATAGATTCAAATGAAAAGGCACCAAACAAATTCCAGAGAACAGGTTTTACCATGCCTTTTTATCAAAATTCTTCCTGGGACATCATCACCTCAAACTCTAACAAATCGAAAGTTAATGGTGTCAAGTAATTTTCGGTTGCTTTCAAGCTTTTAAATGTAATTTGCATAATCTAGGTTGTTTATTTCCAATTTTTTCCCCTGTATCTAGAAAATAAATTTTTTACTTTTGATTTTTTTCCCTCTTAGAACGCAGTAACACCTCTAGCTCTGTGTTTAAGCCGATATCATCAGCAATAGTAGGCCCAACGGAGAAACTTAACAACATCACAAATAATAGTGTTAGTAGCTCCAGCGCTGTTGATAAAGCTGCTGTTGAACCAAGCTCTGCAGATAAAGCTGTTCAAGAACTTGTTGATAAAGCTGCGTCAGAACCAGTTGACAAAGCTCCTCCAGAAGTAGTGGACAAGGTTGTACAAGAATTACCTCGTCCTGCTCAGGTATCTATTATTGATTTATACAATTGGTTGATGACTAACTAAGTATCTTTATGGCAGCACTTGAAAATTTCTATACATACTTTAAACAATTCAGTATTATAATTTGAAATTTCAAAATTTTTCTTTCACTATTTTACTTTTCCATGGTCATTCTGTAAACATGTTAGGCCAAAATGCCCATTTACTTTTCTCCCTAAAATATTAAATGGGCATACCAACTCTATCAAATTGGCTTTAGGTTTTTTTTCTCCATGATAATCATTATCAAAGAGAAAGTTCAACTCCCTATTTAACCTCTTTACCTTTGAATTTTTGATAGGAGAAAATGCAGTACTAGTTAAGCACAAAACCGCTCCCGCCTGATTAATTTTCTTCTTTTTTTTTTTTTTTTTTAAAAAAAAAAAGAAGGATAGCTTGGTACTTTTCTGCCTAGCTTTCAATCCAATTATTAAGTGATCTTGAACCTGAGAAGTATGCTCTGGAGATTAGTAATGGCAGTAAGTTTCAGCACCGTCTGAGAAAACTTCCTTTGAAAAGCATATTTTTTGAAAATTTACTTTTTCAAATTGGCATGTGGAATTGCGTCCCAAAGGTTTGCAAATACAGGTTGCACAGGTGCACAAGGTTGTGTTAATACAGAGAGATTAAAAAATCAAAATCAAATTAAAATGCATTTATCAAATAGCTTAGAGTAATGGTGGTAGTTTGGCTAAGATGTGTCTTATTGTTAGTCTGAGTAAAGCATAGAGTACAATAGAGTCGCAAAGTACTGGATCGCCGATGAAGTCACTTTTCGAGGCTGTTTTGTCCATTTCTCTGGAGACTAGTGTGCGGCGACTAGCGATGACGCATACGCAGAGACTTGCGCTCAGCGCTCCCCACTCCCGACTCGGCTCCGTTCGTCGGCTAGGTCCACACACATTGAACCAGCTAAGTAGGCCGGTAGTAAGTCTGAAATTGAGTCCATACATGAATATTATCCAGGAGTAACATACATTAATGGATTCATTATGGCTTTGAATATCTAATTATAGCAAAATTTGCAAAAATTAATATAGATGGAATTAATAAAAGTCGAAAAAACACAAGCAGTTGTTGATTTCTCCATAAGCCACCGTGTTAAAAATGCCGGTTGGTTCACACTGTGTATAAGTCAGAAATTAAATCCCTGTATGAATAAAATCCAGGAGTAACATACATGAATGGATTCATTATGGCTTTGACCATCTATTTTAAGCAAAATTTGCACAAATTTATATCGATTGACTTAAAAAATGTCGAAAAAACACAAGCATTTGTTGCTCTTCCTGTAAGCAGCCTGATAAGAAATGCTGGTCGGTTCACACTTGGTTTAAGTCTCAATTTACGTCCCTTTTGGAATATTATTCAAGAGTATGATACATTAATGGATTCACTATGGCTTTAACTACCTGTTTGCAGCAAAATTTGCAAAAATTAATGATGATTGAATTAAAAATGTCGAAAAAACACAAGCAGTTCTTGATTTCTCCATAAGCCACAATGGTGATAAGTGCCGTTGGGTTCACACTTTTCGGAGCACAAGCGGCTCGGAAAGGCCCGTTAATGGATTGACTTCATCCGCGCTCCAGTACATTGCGACTCTATTGTACTCTATGGAGTAAAGAGAGTATGTCAAGGATTGGAGGAGATGCTTCTATTTTATATTGCAGTTATATTTTTCGCAAAGAGCAGAAATAGTAGAGGAGTAAATTTTGTTGACTAAAAATCGAGCTACATTTATGAAAAAAATAAAATAATATTTTCTTCTGTGGGACAGTGGAAAAGAGAACGTTCAAAAATGAGGAAAGTGAACTTGTATTTCATTAAGTGCCTATACAATATTTGGAACATAAGCATTTCAGCAAACGCAATCATTTGAATTCAATTAATTTATTTTTCGCTCAGTTTTCTAATTCAGATTAATCTGATACTGAGTCTGCACATTAGCTCATTTGAACCCAAGAAATTCATCACCCTTCAAACACCTGAAAATTTTCCATTCTGTGTAAATCCTCTATTACCGTGTCTAAGTTCTCACGTAAGAAATTTTTCTGCAGGTTGTGCAAGTCATTCCACCGAGGAAGGCCAACTCAGATGGAGGGAAAAATCTTGCGAAAGGTGTCTTGACAAGCCGTCTGTACGATGCTGGACATGACATCCCAAACATAGAGCTGTGTCCTGACTTAGGTGCCTCTTTACAATTTTTAGTTTTAATTATGTCTGCTCCCACACATGCTGAAGCCCGAATGGCCATCAGGCAGACTTGGGGTCACTACGCTCAGCGGAAAGACATTGGGATGAGTTTTGTTTTAGGCCGGGCAAAAACGCCCGAGCTAACTTCTTCCATACAGTCGGAGTCTGATTTGTATGGGGATATCATCGGGTCTAGGTTCATGGACTCGTATGACAATCTCACTCTTAAAACCACCTCTATGATGGAATGGGTAGATAGCTACTGTCCAAAAGTGAAATTCATTTTGAAGACTGATGATGATATGTTCATAAACATTCCTAAATTAATTAGTTTTGTCGAAGCACGGAGTAAATTCAAGCGAACAATTTTTGGGAGGTTAGCAAAGAAATGGCGACCCATAAGAAAAGTATCGAGTAAATATTATGTATCCACGCAGCAGTATGCACCTCCCGTCTTCCCAGACTTCACAACAGGGCCAGCATATTTATTAACGGGTGATATTGTTCATGAATTGTATGTGAAAGCTTTAAATATGACATATCTTAAATTAGAGGACGTTTTCACCACAGGCGTTGTTGCTCAAGCGATCAAAGTGAAACGAGTCCATGCAAATGAGTTCCTCAACAAAAGAATAGCATTTAGTATGTGTAACTTAAAAAAGTCTATTAGTATACATATGGTCAAGTATCATGAGCAATTCGATTTGTGGAAGAAGCTTCTTGATGGCCGCCAGAAGTGTGGATGAGTCACACAGAGAATAGCCAACAAGAATATCAAACGATCAACATGAGGTCATGATGTGTGTTGTGTAGCCACTTTTAACGGCACCATTTCATGTCCCATTCCTTTTATTGTCTGTGATTTTGTTTCGGGCGTAACCCGTGTCTCTTTGGGTATCGATTTTCTTAAGTGGGCTGCTCCGAAGGGACGGAGTAAAAAATACACCCAAATTCTACCAAATTGAATCTCTTTAAGGCAAGGGTGTGCCTTTCTTTAATCCTAATTTGTAAATCACCTCTCAGAAGTTCATTCAGATGTAAATTTTCTTAAATTTCAATCTTAACAGGTTGGTCATCACTCATTGTTATCAAGCACATATCTGTACTTTCAGATTGGTTAAAAGATACAAGAGGCATACATAACGTTCTCTACTAGTAGATGAGGAACTATTAAAGCACCACAACAAGAGTCTGCTCATCAAAATCTCTGATTCTTAGTGTACTTTCTGATACACCATACAGTAATTATCTACTAGTGTTGTCCCTTGGTTTTCCATCTTCCAGAAGTAAAGAAAATTCTGTCCCAGAAAAACCAGGATTTTCATCAAATTTAAATCATTCAAGTTATAATAATATGCATTTGAAAGGTATGAAATTTGTAAACGACAAACAATGAACAACAAAAAAGTTGCACCCTTGCCTTGAATGCTCTTCTTTTCTTTCCAAGAGACTTAGTGTATAAATTATGTTTTAAGATTTATGATTTACAAGTAGGTTTCGTCAATGAAAGTTTTAGGTCTGATAACGTGTATTTGAAGAATATTTAGGATTTATACAATTTTAAAGGCTGATTCAAAATTAGCCTCTGTTTCTATTTGAAGCGGTCATTTGGGTGCTAAATTAAGGGAGATCGAACAAAGTTTAGTTGAACTTTTAATTCAAAGGTGTGTAGGCTTTTTTGTTTTTTTAAATAATTTTGCCATTTTAAAAAATTGAATCTTTTCTTTTTGGTATTGTTTGGCGGGTAAGTGAATTTTTTTTGCACAAAAAACATACCGTTGCACGAAGCACAAAAAAAAGACATTCGTATATTTATCTTATATTTTAGCTCTGGAATTGGTTGCAGAACTCTCGTAAGTTTGATTGTTGACTCAACCTCTGATTGTTCCTATGAATAAGTTAGTTTATGCAAAGAATCATATCTATAAAATTGAAGAATGATTTCTCCAAGGTTTAAGCTTCAGTTCTGTAGTCCATATTGAATGACTGCTATGAATGATGAAATGAATTATTGGTATGATCCAGTATTATACAAAAAGATCTTGATCTTATTACATTATGGGAAACGTGCAATATATTATATCAACAAACTAAGAAAATCTAATATTTGATAACTCTTTAAATTTAGTTCTAACATTATTATCGCATAATAACTGTTTTTAGATAATTTTTTTTTTTTTTTTTTTTTTTCTGGCCTTTATATTTAAAATAAAGAAAGAATATTAGATTTGCTTGTCATGAAGGTAATCAGTTAGATTTAGTTTCTATTACGTTCATACAGCAACTGCAACTCAAATTAAAGAGCACTCAAAATTTGAAGGTCATTCCTTATAAATATTGAAATTGTGAGATTGTAAAATAAGAATAGCAATGCTTTCTATGAAATGTAAAGTGTGCTCTGCAAGTATGCGTTTCCTGTGGATGCCACCTTATTTATTTAAATGATCAAAGTATAATTAAAAAATCACAAGTAAAAAGCACAGAGTACAATAGAGTCGCAATGTACTGGAGCGCTGATGAAGTCAATCCATGAATGGGCCATCAACCTCTTGTTCGACGGAAAGTGGGAACCATCTGGGAACCGTTCGGCATTTTTTAACCTGAGTGGTTTTTGGGATTTATTCATTTGAATCAATCATTATTTCGGCGAATTTTGGCAAATTGTGTTCACCGAAGACACAAAAAATTCAAAAATGTACAATGGTTTTTATGAAATAAATTTTATACCTGTAATTTCTGAGGGAAGACTGGAGCTGGGACCCGCATACGGCATTGCCAGTCGCCGCACACTAGTCTCAGGAGTACTGGACAAAACAGCCTCAAAAAGTGACTTCTTCGGCGCTCCAGAACATTGCGACTCTATTGTACTCTATGGTAAAAAAGTACCAATTTGGTATTTTTTTAAAGGTTTGTAAAGAGCCACAAGTTGTTAACCCTCTGTGTTTTGTAGATGATGATGAACGGTATAAGAACTATAAGTTGCCTAATCCTACGTTCCGCCAGTGGTGAGTCTCGAACCTCACCAGGAGCAGAATTTAAATTAAGACAAATATTTTTAGGAAGTCTGTGGTTTCCATGGTTTCTTCTGGGACTTAATTGTTTTCGGGTTTTTTTTTTCCAAATTCAGTAGGATGTGTCTAGATTAAACCCTAGGCATCTTTCAAGTGAGCTTCAATGAAAATTTCAGCCTTGTACCCTTTTATTTCAAAAAATCCCTTGCTCAGGTTATTTTCAGGTTTGGAGGCTAGGATGAAAAAAACCCACCCCCTGCCTGCTTATTGAAGTGACTGAAAAATATCATCGTCCTCTTTTATTCATCACCAGTGATATTGGCCTGTCACTCAATACTTTTTCAAACTATTTCATCTGAAGTAAATCAAGTAAAGTGAAATTTCTCAGTAGAAATATAACAGCTCAAGCTTAACTTTTAATGATAATGATGAAAGTGTGAAATATAGGCATTAAATGTAGACAACGAATGATTCTCTGGTAAAAATCAGCAATAATGGACCATTTGATTTGTCCAGTTCCTCAAGTGTCCTTTTTTTCTAGGGTTAATGGCTTGTTCATAGGGGCACCATCATGCAGCTTCTGAAAGAATTTACGTCGAAGAATGTTTCTAATATTAAATTTTGCAAGAGATTCTTTTCCATTCTGATAGGTCTAAAATCAAATGAAATGTGTTATGCATGTTACTTGTTATGATTACTTCTTTCCCTAAAATTTTTTTTACAAGTCGCATCTAGAGGTGTACCTTTTTCAAGAAGTAATCTTATCATTCTTTTTACTTTACAACTTGCAATAAATTTCATTAATTTCTGTTCAATTCGCTCAAATGATAGCAAATCAAACGAAGGAAGAAACGGGTCCATGATTGTTGTAGAATTTCACTTTTATTCTGAATTTTTGACGTTTCATCAGCGCCCTAGAATCGGTGCTTTCTTTCAATATATTTACTATTACCAGACTCTGTAGCTTTTAGTATTTCACACGTCAATGGTGAAACTCCCAAATGACGTATCTTGGTTTGAGACGTTGCAAACTGCCTGTCATACTTTACAGCAGCTTGTCTTTTTTTTTCTTTCTCTCTTTCTGCATGTTCACTTTGAACAAGATTCAAGCTTACCTGAGAAGTATTACGGATTGTATATCTGACTAATTGTAAGTATGTTCCTCATTTTTAAAGAACAAACAGCTCAATATTCAGCGATCAACCTGCACTTGTTGTTCTCATTATATGTAGAAGAACCCCTTAGTTTGAGATCTGAAACAAGTAGGTAAAATTAGAGAAGCTGGATTAAATTATCTGAAGACATGATTTTTTCCTAAATAATCACCATAATCACGATCATTCAAGCGCTGTTTGTTTTTAATTACACATTCAGCTCTGAGCTCTCCCGATCAATTTGAAAGTAATCTCAACCACAATCTCAATTATTTTAAGTATCTTGATTACTTCATATTTTTATTTTTGTGCTCTTATTATCAATCAGTATTTGAAAAATTTTGAGGGAGGCATCTGATTTTAGTTCTATCTCTGATAAACTCAGAAATCTGATTTTCCTAGCTCCAATTTGGAAGGCTCCCCCAAATTTTGCTACGTTTAAAAATGTTCAATCACTCACAAGCTTAGTTTAGCCTGATAGTTAATTATTTTAAAATACCGGACTAAGTTTCACAACAAAGGAGCTGTAAGTGTTGCAGTAAGTACCTACATCCAAAGCCAGTTTGATAGGTTCAAGTTGAAAATCGGAATTCAAAAGATCAATTGAGACGGATTCAGTTGCAAGGAGCACTTAATTGCCTAATTTTCTCTGAAGCTCCATTTTTCAAACAGAAAACTAAGCGACACTGAAATTCAAAATCCTCCACAATTTAGGATAAATTCACTGAAAGTTTAAAGGCCTTACATAGTTTAGTTCTCTGTTAAAAAGAAAAAAAAACTTGAGAAAAATTAGACAACGTGAAAGGCAGTTAGGCTAACTCCGAACTCATACATGATTTTATTAATGATAAATTTGAAGTTACGCGTTAAATTATACCCTGAAGAGGGAAGGGGCTAGACCCTCCAAAAGTTGTGAGTTTTTACTTTCGATTCCGATTTTATTTAAAATTGAAGTGAGTCTTATATACTCTAGAAACCATTGTACACAGTGAAAAATGCTGAATTCACTTTGAATTCATGATAAAATGAAAAATTCTCTCATGCTTTGATACTGTATCAAGAGTATTTATTGGTAACGGTATAATTTTAATCAAAGTCTCATCGTATCAAATTAGTTACCTGTCTGTTTTTTTAGTTACTTAATATTTACTTAAAGAGATCAAAAGTCATGGCAGACTGACAAGATGCTTTATTGTGTGACATGGTGTGTATGAGTAGAATAATTAGCATTATTGCAAATTTAATCTGTAAAGGAGGTACTTTTTAGTTACTTAACTCTCCCATGTTTGATTCATAAAACCATTATAATTATCAGCTATACTATTTCTTTTATACTAAAGTTCTTCTCCACGCACAAGTTATGACTTCAACCTCATAAATTACCTTGACTTGCGCAGCTGGCCATTACAAACGCCAGCTTCAATTTGTGCTTGGAGAAAAACCTCTAGTTTGAGCACGCACTCCACAAACAAATTAATGAACAAATAATGAGAGAAGTCACCTTTTTAATTTAAATTTGTATTAAAACCTGAGTCTCTCTTCTATCATAATCATGTATGGTTTTGTTACTTTGTTAATTTACGCAGTACAAACTTTTACAGGATCCAGTGCTAACATCTCAATTGATTAAGAATTCTAGTTTCTACTTAATTGTATGCAACTATATTTTATAAGGTATGTGCAGGGCGTTTTGAGAAAAACCTTATAGCCACACAATTCTTTCCTCTTTCACATAAGGTTTTCAATGAGTAGATAGAGGCTTAAAAAATTTCGAAATTTCACAAACAAGATGGAATTAGAAGCACAGCTTTGTTTTTTATGGGTTTGGATTTATCTCTCTTTAAGTATTGACTCAGTTTTTGTGGATCATTGAATAATCTGTATTTCGCTTAGTTAAGACAAATATTGCCATTTACTGTTCTATAATAGCCTTTGTTTAATCTATCTATTTATTTATTTATTTTATTTATTATCTATTCTCTGTTTTAAAACTGTAATTCACACCATGAATTGGAAAAACTCATGTATAATGCAGCACTCCTCTTGGAAATTATTGAATGGTGAAAGCTGCAAAAAATTTTGAATTTACATGTTTTTATCTTTATCTGGACTTATTCTTATGTAGAGCAATTTTTATTTAGAGTTCAATCGTTCTCAGAGCTCGTAATCATATTAATTTTCTGTGCATAATAAAATCAAAACAATTCTAAAGCATTGGTATGTTTTATGAAGTTGCAAGTTTTTTGTGTCCAGATTGATAATAATAATAATAATAATAATAAAAAAACCTTCCTAATTTGCATAAAAAATGTTACAATTTAAGTGAATTGTCTGCATAAAAGCAATTTTATTCTCAAAGAAATAAGTTCAAATGCAATCAATTTTAAAAAAATGTTTATCCATTTACCAGAGGCTATCATGTTCGAAAATTTAGTTAATTCACTGTAAGACATTTTTATAATTTAGTGTCACAATATCTATATTCAAATAAGTTTCAAAGGAAAAAGACAAAATATGATTTCCATGAAGACATTGTCAGGTCCTCTATGACTGAATAAAGCTGTCAGGGTCTAACCAAAATTTACGGAGTAGGTTAGAGTGAGAATTTGGTAAGGTAACAAGTAGAAAATTCAAATAATTTTCTCCGTTTGAAGTAATTAATTTATAGCATTGTGTCTGAATGTGCAACTTGATCTGTTCAAAACAATCAAGTAAGTTTTGAATTGATTTTGTTATTTTTTATAGTATTTACTAATGTTATTTTTATATTGATTTTGTAAAATTTATGTAAATATGTATGATATCTACTCTAGTTCAGGCATGTACACAAACTGTAAGTAAATCGAAACCTGAATAAATTACTGTGAAAACAGAGAGAACTTTTACCAATTACAATCAAGTTTTGTCATTTTATTCCTGGGATGGTTTTAGCGTCATAAAATCTACATTCCAACTTCGTCAGTGCGACAGGAGCATTTCCATGAAGTCTCAAGTGCGGCAATATTGCAGCAAGACGTCTTAGGGTGATAGAACCCTAGCCTTAAATGCTGCAGGAACATTGAGCTTAGGTACTTTACTTATGTCTCTATCACAGCAGAAGTAGCATTCCTTAGCGGTTTTCTAAAAGTTGTAATTTTTAGTTAAAAAGACTCATACATTCTCGAATCTTTTGCTTCCTGGGAGATTTTTTCTGGTCTATCTTGAAAATTGAAGGAGAAATAGCATATCGACGGTGAAATTACCAAACCACGTATCTCGTTTGCGGTGTTTAAAAATCTACGCTCACATTTTATTTTTTTGAAATAGACCAAATCAATATCATTCCTTGAAATTTTCACAGAATTTTCTTCGCACGAAGAGGAAAAATCACAGAAATTCTCAAGACTGGACATTAAGTAGTTTTTCATTTAAAAAATAAAGTATGACAGGAAGTCTGCGACGTCGCAAACCGAGATACGTGGTTTGGTAGTTTCACCATCGATATGCGATGTGCGGAACTTGTAAATGCTCTCTCGTCAATTCCGCCGCTACAGAATTTTCTATCAGATCCTTGTCAACCCTCAATGGCATGAATTAATTTTAGATCTCAAATTCTAAGGGACACTAATCTATTTTGTAGCTTGTATAAAAAAAAAATAGAGTACCAAATTTTTTTTCAAAATTTTAAAATTATAAGGGGATCGGTTTTTTAAAAAAAGAAAAAACTAATGCAATTTTGCAAAATAATGGCACAGGGGTAAGATTCAATTTTTAAAAACCCCGAAAATACGTCGTTACGAATTCGTAACGCTAAGCCATAGAGGGTTAAAAACGAACATGTTGATACCATATTGGTCGATGTTGGTTCAAAAGTATACCCGCTACGGAAATTCAGTCTCTCAAAATAAATTTGGGTCACTTTATTTTGTCTCGGAGACATATTTGTCATTTTTTTCTTTTTTTGACATTTTTGAACCATTTTATTAGGATGGAGCTCATATTCAATACAATTCCTATAAAATTTATCTCAAAACTAATCACCAGATTGGGTCCTTGACATTTTTTGAAGAGGGCCAAGCAGAATTTTTTTTTTTGGGGGGGGGGGGCACCCGGTTCTCCTTATTCCCGCCCATGCTTATACCTACATACAAAGATGGCAAAAAGTACCTACACAAGAAAATTAAAAAAGATTTCGTGCAATTTTCAGAAATTCTAAAAATTTAAGACCTTTGGGGAAAGTACCAGCAAAGACTTCAATATCAACTTTCTCAGATCGAACTTGTAAATATTCATGGGTTGGAATATATCCTCTGAAATAAATTAAAAATACCGCTCTGCAATTGCGGCATTTTTCGGTAAAAGGGCGTTTTCCCTCTCCCCTGTTATTTTTCTCAGCCGCCCCCCCCCCCCCCCCCCCCCTACATCAACGGTGAAACTTTATAAATGCGTAAGTATCTCGACTTTTCGAACATGGATCATGGCTCGAAGTTTTCACAGCAAATCTTTTACAGAGAGAAGAAAAATTAGCGAAATTTTCAAAAAATGACAAGTCAGTAATTTTCCAAGCACCTAGAAAATAAAGTATGACAGGAAGTCTACAACGTCTCAAACGAAGATAGGTACGCTTTCTTGCTTCTGCAGTCTATCGGAACGGGATGCAGAAGTTTCAGCATGATTGATTTTTGCTTTCATAATCTGGCGGCTCGGCCGAAAAGGTTTTTGTGGAGTGGAAAGTGAAAAGAGAATGCGAAAAGGGTTCGTAGGGTCTGGGCGGGGATGGGTGAATTGACCGGACGTATCTCTACCTGAAATCGAGCGGTACGCGCTTATCAGTTCTCGAAGGAAAAGAAAACCCGAAAGCAAAAGTCAGGAACTTCGAACAGGAGACAGTCTGTTACAGACACCCTCGCGCGAGCCAATCAGAATCAGTGTTGATCGAAGGACGCTACTCCGGCCCCCCACACCTCAGGCTACGATCATCACCTACCGCGACAGATTTTCGGCAGCAGTCGTTCAAGTCGGTTGCACTGTCTCGCGGTCGGTCGGAGTGAGTCCCTCGTGGTTGCAAGTGATTCTCCTCTTATTAAAAGTTTTAAGCCTCCTAGAACTCTTTTAACATGTCTCGTTACCTCGTCTGTTATGCCTTAACTCTTCGGTGTGTGTAAAACTGATCGTGTGAAGTAATTAGTTTCTTGAATCGAGTCCTTCATTTCCTCGAAGGAACTTTTGCCCGGCGTTTGAGCAAATTGAATGAAGGTTACGGTTCCCCACAGTTTCCATCGATCTCTCGTCGTTTCATACCGTTTCGCTATATTCGGTTTTTATTTTCGCAGTGCGTGTCTTTTGGTACCTCGTGTGTTTCGCGAAAACTTTTCGGCGATGTATGAAAACGATCGCGTGTGTTCGGGTGCCTAAATTGTCTCTTGGATTGCACGATGGCCGCGCGCCTCCTATGATTCCTCCTGTTTCACGAATTTTACTAACTCATGTCCGGCGTGTGAGTAAATCGAACGTAGGTAATTGATACCTACCCGAAATTTTCACCGAATTTTGCTTCCATTGTTTCGGGTGAACCCATGTGAACTTCTCCATTTTACCTCGCGAGGAATTTTCTGCCCTGCTCAGTGACTTTTTGAGCAGCATTCGGGACTCCGAGTAATGTGACGTTCGTTCCGGTTTGTTCCTCGTGTGTCGGTGTGTGCGTGTGTGTATTTGCCTCGCGTTTTAAGTGTATCTGTGTCTATTTCTCAATCTAATGCGAACAATTTCATTCATAATTGCTACCCACGATTTGATGGAGTCGGATTTCTGGTCATATAGCTTCCTTTGACGCGTGTTTATTTTGGCGATGGTCTGGATTCAGGTTTGACTTACACGAACTTATCGTGCTTAGATTCTGCTCAGATTTGGTGTCATGTTTGCAAAATTGTACTTGACTCATATGTCACTTATGTTCTTGTCTTCTTCCACTCCTCTTTTTTCCAACCTGACTTATGTATTTCCTCTCATTGTGCTTCACTTTTACAGTAGGTATATCTTCCCGTCAAAGCCGAGAGCAAGTAGGTTCATACGAAGCCGTCATGTTCCCTAGTTACTTATCCTCCTTCCTTACTAGGCAACAGTCGTTAATTCTTCTTTTCTAGGCCAGCAGATTGTCTTGCATAGTGCATTAAGCATACAGACATTTGTATAACTACTGAGGAAATCATCTACTGGTGTTTGAGTCAAAAACAATTAAACGAATTATTCACAGAAATTATCTGCCGAAATTATCCATCTTCCGAAAGTAGACTCATTATTTGCCTCGCGTTTTAAGTGTATCTGTGTCTATTTCTCAATCTAATGCGAACAATTTCATTCATAATTGCTACCCACGATTTGATGGAGTCGGATTATTTAAAGCACCTCCTTTTTCCCATCTCTTTGAGCCGAAAGGGTTATTGCTATAATCTGATTAAATCACTCGAAAATTCCAGCAACAATGGGCCAGGCTTGCAAGAGCGAACCGTAGGTATTCGTATGAGAATGAGTGCTTTCCAGACTCCTACTTAAATTGCCGTGAGTCTGTTAACACTCTCAATTTTACAAGTGGATATTTTTCAGGTTTTCATTTACTTATTGTAGCCTAATCTTAGTCTGTAACAGTGTTTTTGAGACCAGAGTCACCATGATAAGTTTCATATGTGCTCAATTCTTGATTTTCGAATCCTTTCCCCCTCTCCTTTGCCATCTCATGCCTTCACATTATTTCCTCGAAACCTATAAATGGCCTAATGGCTATAATGGATGTTTTAATTAAAAGTTTCAAGTAGGTTTTCCAGGCGCCTGTAATTAATATGTGCGTAACCCCTCCCCTAGAATATAGGGCTATATCATGTTTTCTTCCCAGATAATTTGCACAAGTAATTGAATTTTGAAAGTAGCTTCATATCTAACTGGTTTATATTTTCTCATTTCATCACGTTTGAAGACAGGTAAAAGTTTGAGATGATTGTTCCAATCATCACCGGTAGAGTTAGGTAATCCCTGGGTTTTCTTTTACTTTTACTCGAAGCCAAGTTGAGCGTCCTCAATCGTCGACTAGGCCCATCAGATAAAATTGAAGATTGAAGAATCAGGATAAATGAGAGAGAGAAGAATAAGGATAAACGAGAGAGATAAGAATAAGGATAAATGAAAGAGAGAAGAATAAGGATAAATGAAAGAGAGAAGAATAAAGATAAATGAAAGAGAGAGAGATCAAACATCCACGTCCCTTGAAAGTCCCAAGAACCTTAAGTTTGCTTCCGGCCTATGGCTTGAGAGGAGAAAAAAATGCTTCTCCTAGAAATTCAAAATTCCAAGATTTCCCGGCGCAGACCCCCCGAAAACTCCCTTGAATTGTGCTGGAAAGACTCAGGTCCGTAGAAAATGCCCCCCCCCCCCCCCCCCCCCC